>PYHW01009662.1:1732022-1793919 GCA_013186435.1 Turdus rufiventris | reverse complement strand
CACATGCTGCTGGCATGGAGCCCACCTCCACCCACCACACAACAGAGCAATCAATTTGTAACAATCGCGCAATCCTGGGTTTTACTGGCAGGTGCTCAGCTCGGCACTTTGGCTGGCCCTTCCGGGGTTGGAAATTTCTGAAAATTTTTCACATATTAGCAGCTCCTGAGTGTAAGCCGCATTTCCAGGGTGGGAGCAAAATTTTAGTCAAAATGGTGCGGATTATAATAGTGAAATTACTGTAATCGAACTGCTACCAACACCCTGCCTGACAGGGTGTCAGGTTGTACTCTGACTTTGTCAGGGTTTGGAGTTTGTTTCTTTGTAGTACTGTTTTAATTTTTAATTAAAATTACTATTTAAATTTCCCTAGTAAAGAACTGTTATTCCTAATTCCCATATCTTTACCTGAGAGCCCCTTGATTTCAAAATTCTAATAATTTGGAGGGAGACGGTTTACATTCTCCATTTCAAAGAGAAGCTCCTGCCTTTCTCAGCAAACACCTGTCCTCCAAACTAAAACAGCAACCTTTTGTTCTTTGTCCATATATAAGCCACGCCTGATTATAAGGCGCACTTCTCAGTTTGGACCAAAATTTTAGTCAAGATGGTGCAGCTTATAATTGTGAAATTACTGTATATAGAATTTTTAGACCATTGAGCAAATACTCATCCCATTATGAAATTGCAAAACCAAACTCCCTCCTAATTCAACCAACACTTAGCAACCTTTTCCTATGAAGCTGATACTAGACACAGTTTGACAAAAGAAATAAATTTCATGTAATTTATGTAAAATCTGTTATTTCAAATTATTATTGTTTCAGTAATGGTTTTATTTTTTTCTAGCTCATTCCTTCTCTTTTAAGTGCCATGTTTCTAGATAAATTCTTGAATTGGGGCTTGCTACACCTATTCCAAAGCTGCAGCACAGAAGCAAATACAAGTACAGCATCTAACACACCTCTGCAACCTTCCAGGAAAAATACACATCCATAATGTCTCTTCCAGCTGAATTTCAGCATAATCTGCTTTCCTGCATTTGTATTTCCTCTGGGAATGCAAGAAATGCTTTTATTTCCCAACAATTGATCCTACCATATCTCTCTCTCAATACCAGACAATCACCAGTGGAGAATTAAAAATTACCAAGGAAAAATAAAATAAAGCTGTCTGAATTTGACGTTTTCCACCTTGTTGATTGTGGAAGCAGTCCCTCAACAAAATTAGTGCTTTAGAGCATATTACTTACTGCATCAATTAAAAAAAAAAAAAAAAAAAGACTAGTTTTCAATTTCATCTACGTGCATATTTTTCATGTGGTTGAACATAGCAGATACATGCCATGTATGCTAATGCTTTTTTCTATTGTTTGATCATTACCTTATTTTAAACAGCTTGGAATATACAATATTGGTCAATAAATACATGTAATATTCAGATTGTTGTTTATTTGGTTTTCATTAAAATGTCCATAATATTATTGTTTGAATCAGGAAATGTTTAATAAAATGAGTAAGATTTGTTTGGTTTGTTTCCAATATGAGTAAAAATAGGAAATATCCGTAGGAATGGGTAATTACCTGCTCTTTATTATTCAGAAGTATTATTCTTGCTCTGTCCAACCACATAAAAAGTTAAAGAGATTCTTACAGACAAGTGACTACTAGCAGATTAATGTTGACCTAAAGTATTTCTGATAAAATTAGAATGGGGTAATTCTTAAAAAACTGACAACATAGTGATGAAGAATAAAGAGTTGTTGCTGTGCAAGAACTAATAGTTGCAGGACAAATATATGAATTTATGTATTTCCCTCAGCTTTATAAACATATATATTTAAATTATGGTTACTGCCCTCTTCTAGCCTCTGATGACAGCCAAGTCCCAGCTGAGAAGCTATGAATTTTGCCCTGTCTTTAGCAACCTAAATGTGCACTGATAACATTTTAAAAAGTGGGAAAACAACAGGAAGGGAATGGCACCTTTGCAACGCTCACAGCAAGCCCCTCTCTGCTTAATGACGAGAGCACAGTCCTTGGAAAGCACTGGACACTTCTCCCTTTTGCACGTCACTTCCTTATTCTGGGAAAAAAAAAAAAAAAAAGAAAAAGACAAAGACAAAAGTTATTGCAATCAAACCAAACCCAAGGCTTGCAATTTCTTGCAATTCAGAAAATAAAATGTGGGGCCAGCAGTCTGCTTCAGGAGTGATCCTTGTGATTCAATACATCTTTCTTCTCTTGAATGAGCACAGTAGAAAACAGTTGTTGAATGATCCGGGAGCCCAAGTAAATGGTGTTATTATGACTGCCAACCAGTCTCATATAGAAAATGTGCTACACTGAAGAAATCCATGTTACTTAAGTGAACAACTACCTACATTATGTGCTTGTTAAAATATCCTCAGGGCCTTGAGAAGCTGCCCATGTACTGCACAGCTCAGGAATCACTTCTCACTGTGACAGAGAAAGAGAAACACCAGAGAAAGAGGCAGTAACTTCAGAGAAAACAAAATTCTGTCACTGCAGAAAATCAGTTTTATCTAGAGGTTCTTTAAAAGAGGCTACTATGTTTTATACCAGGCAAGATGATTAATGTAATTCATGTTTCTCCCCAAAACGCTGATACTCAATGAAACACCATGAGCAGACAGTCACTATAAATTATAGTGTAGTCTTGCTTTGGCAAAAAACCAAAAATTTCCCAAGGCCAAAGAGCACATTGACTATAGTAAGAAATGTCAACAGAGGATGTGCAGCAGAAATATTCCATTTATTGCCTACCTTGCCCCAGTGATGTCAACCCTTCTGGTTATCCCTGCCATTAAATAGGTGCAGAAAAAAAATACTTTGGGTGTTTCTTTTGGCAAAATTTTGCTACTTCAAATTCCTTACTTAAAGTAGCCCTCTGAAGTCACCTCCACCTATAATTACTAGCTCAGTTCATTAAGTGACACAGGTGGTCATCTTGTACATGCAAGTACCCACCTCACCCAATCTTATGTCTTAATTAGAGACCAAAAATTCAAAGGGCTAGAAAAATGTAAATCATAAAACTAAAGAAAAAGAAGCTGTGCTTTCCAGTCTTTTAATTTGGGTCCCAGTGGCCTTATTCAAGGTGCCTGTGAAGAATAGCACACAGTTTTTATTACACTCTAGCCCTTTGTCTAAAATCAGAGGTTTATTTACTTCAAAGTCACTGCCTGATCTGATGGGAGCTATAAAGGCACTTCAGTTTTATCAGTGTAAATGAGGACTCACTCTCACCAAGACAGTGTGAAATCAGCAAATAAGAATCAGGCCCTAAAGTGCAGCTGCAGCAACATAAACGATTACTGTAAAAAGCGAGGTCACTACTACATGCTGGCTGCTCTGCATCACTACAGCACTGCAGAGCAACCATAAATGCAATTTAACCAGCAGGTTAAGCTGAATTTATGGCAGGTCTGTAGCTTTGAACTGGCACAAAGCAACCACAACACGGAATTGCAGCTAGTTCAACATCTCTTTTAAAGTGCTCAGTGGAATCTTGACCCCCTTTACAGGAACATGGTGCCCCATAAAGTCTGCTGAAGGCCAGCAGAATCAAGCTTACCAACTCAACTATAGCCTCTATTCTAAAGGGTTCTGCTAAGATCTGATTCTCTTTAATGAGTTTGCTTATGGAAAGATTTAATTAGTCCATCAGCCCCACTACCTTTATCTGTGGGAATATCTTCTGGCTGGTGAAAGTGGGTGTGAAGGAAGGGCAAAACCAGTTTAGAGTTTGTTCCTGCAGAGAACATGGTTCACCCAGCTGCAGCATGCACCATACACCTGTGAGAGAAGCGAGGTACACAGTGCCCTTCAGAACCAATAAAACTGGGCTGTAAGGGGAGGGTCAGTGGGCAGCTATCCATTGGACTCCCTCCTCAAAGGATGACATTATTGTTGCAGACGGCAGCAAGAGGAAAAAAAAAAAAACACAGCTATGTATTTCTTTTTTTTTAATTCCCTGGTTCCCAGAGGACTACTGGGGCAAATTCTTCATGCAGCCCAGCTTCCCAGGCAATTTCTCCCCTGAGTGCTGTCTGCTTCCTTCTTCCTTTAAGCACACCTTGACATGGTTTCTTCTTGTTGGCAATGCAAGGAGTTCCTAAGGTTGACCCCAGCACACATATTTCGAACAGGAGATACTTGCTAGTTGCCGCTCCCAGTAGAAGCCTCTTGTTTCCCCCATATTGCTAAAATTGGAAAAATTCTCTCCAATGATGAGCGTGGTATCACTGAGCCACCCCAGGGGGCCAGCCAAATTTGGGTCTTGCTATTCTTTCCTTATCACCACCAAAGCTTCTGGTTTAGCAGGTTTTCTAGGAGAGAAGATTTTAGAATTCATGTTCTGGTACCAAGGCCTGTTTTGCATTAAGCAGTTGCTCCATGTGAAGAGTGGTCCACAGTGCAGTGACAGGAACTGAAAGGTCCTTCCACCTACAAGTGTGTCTTAAGCAGTAGGCTGCAGCTTCACATTTCCTTTATCTCAAGAGACTTTGAACTATTTGCTGTTCAGTAGCCTGGCTTCAGCAGAAAGTGGTTTGTTCTTCATGCTCCCACAAGCTGCTGGCTCTTACAGCAAGGGTACTTGTGGGAAAAGAAGGAGATGAGCCATTGAATTGCCTCTGGATGTGGAGGGCAGCAAATCTGGATCACAGACTCAAAGCTCATGGTGCTGAAAGGTGGGGAGGAGATGCCACACTCACCACCCACTGCACTTTTTTGTTGGGTTTTTTTTGTTTTAGTTTGGGTTTTTTCGTTTTGTTTTTGTTTGGTTTGGGGTTTTTTGTTAGGGCTTTTTTCCCCCTCAAATTAAAATGGAAGATTAGCTCTGTCCCTTGGAGGAGAAGCTGCATCCTCCTGCCTTAAAGGACAGCTCCATGTATCCCAGGACAGCTCCATGTATCCCAGGTAAATAGAGCCAATCTTTGCCAGCACAAGAAGAGCACTAAGTAGCTAAGCTACTAAAACAGGGTAGGATTTGCAAAGCTGACATTCCTCCTCTCTACCTTGTTATAGGCAAGGCCCAGACAGCTCCAAAACAGGCTATTTCAGGTGTCATCCCAAGCTGCCTAACTCCTTGTCATGAGGGCTGGGCTGCTCTTCCAGGGTGTGAGGTATAGCATCACTCAAGGTTGCAGCCCCACCATTCCTTGTGGAGTCTTTTGCTCAAACAACATACATTAGAGCCACAGTTCCAACATATTGCTGCCCTGGTATAGTCCTCATGGCAAAATCCTTCTTGAAGCAAGAAGAGATTAATGTAGCTCCAGGGAAGTGCATCCTCCTACTATCCTCTTGCTTCTATTACTATTATTACTACTATCCCAACATTCTTTTTTAAAGTCCTATTGTTTCATATCAATGCTGTATCTTGTGGAAAACAAAGTCAGCACATGTGGAAGAAAGGGTTAAAGTACCATGCTGATCCATCACAGGCCTGCAGCAGATAAAGCAGGGCTGGTAAATCATTGTTTAGTCTATTGCAGTCAGGCATTATCCAGTGCAGATCTCCTGGGTCCACTGGATGTAAAAGTACAAAAATAAAACAAGAGTAATTGTCATCTGGAGGTTGAGTTTTTCCCTTCACCCAGTGCCCAAAAACACTGCTCTAATGTCCATCTGCTTGTTTCAATTTTGCTGCCTCCTCCCCTCCCATTTCACAAGGGCAAAGTGGAGGCTGAAAGCAAACGGAACTTAAGCAACAAATCCTTTCCTTCCAATTGTGTTCCTTCGTACCCCCAGTAATCATAACAGTAATTTCATTACTTATCCCAGACATATGTTTAGAAAGTCACTAAGTAGCTGCATGAAGGAGAGCTGTTTTACCAAGCCTCAATCTGTGCTGTCAACAGCATCTCTGAATCTGTTGAAAGCTCTCAGATACTTTGAATTTTGATGTTCTTAAGAGAAAACTTCTTAGACAGCAACAATCAGAAGTCAACAGTTATGGGAAGGTAGGGGATTTTTTTCCCTTTTGTTTAAAAGACATTCACTCTGGCATCAAGAAGTGCAGAAGAGACACATGGCCAATACATAAACCATTTGCTAAGTCAGAAACCTGGGAGTCAGTCAAATCCATAATAGGATCCCAAGATTCATAATAAATAACTTTTAATTACAGTCCTGCACAATAGTTATTTTAAACAGATGGTTTATAGATTCACATCTGGGATTTTTTTTTCCAATTTAATGCTCAGGCATACACACAGAAAGGGAGAGAACCTCAGCTAAGGTTTATATTAGTGTTGGAAAAATACTTTTTTTTTTTTTTAAAGAGGTCAGGCTGATCCAGAACAATGCTGCCACATCTGACGCAACTCCCCAGTCAGTGCTCAGCTGAGCAAAGGGTTCACTCAGGAAACCCAGACTCCCTTGAAAAGGAAAATTTAGGGAAGTGCTGGAAGATCACCCTGGACTCCTCACTGCATTCACCAAGGCCAGATGCTGGAGAACCTGTGTTTTAATGCATCTGGGGAAAAGATCAGAAATTTTGTTGGGTATCCCTCTCCCACACTTTGCCAGTGAGAAACAAGGGTCTCCTTAACTTGGCATGCAGAGGTGATGTTAAATTCCCATACGGGAGAGATACAATAACCAGACCCAATATAACTGTTACTGTTTCATATTACCTCTCCTACAACCTCCTCTCAACACAATTTGTTCACTTTCTACATACGCCTTATATTTTTACCTTTTCTCAAAGAACCCCACACAAAACAGCCCATTCTGGTGACAAATTATATCAAACTAACAGCCTTAAACTCATATGGTACAGTTAAATAAAATGCCAACATGAAAAGAAAAAAAAACACACACTAAAAAGGAATCTGAATATTTGGCAGAGATCTTGGAGAGGATATATGCCAAACCACAGCTTGGGAGCCACAGCCAACTTTCTGTAGGGTTCCCCACCACCGGACTCCTACCAGCTCACAGCAGCCACCACCTTTTCAACCTGGATTAGGCTTCAAGAGGAAAAAAAAAAGAAAACTAGGAGTCTGCTTCATTTATTCAGGACTTTACCACGGGGTGCTTCCATCAATGGTATCCTGAGCCCACACTTGGGCTCTAACAGCTGGCTGCAGAAGACATTGCAGATGTGGCTTCTCAGGGGGCCAGATGTCCACAGTGATGATCTAGGTGGTTTTTTTTTTCTTTCTTTCTTTCTTTGTAAGTATTGAAAATGCTTTTAGGGAGCTTGCATTGCATTTCTGATACCCTGAGGTTATTAATTATTAATACTGAATGGGAAAAAATGTTACTTAAAATTTCATTTAACCAAAAAAATGCTGTGGAGGGAAAAATAATAAAAGCAAGACTGACAGATTAGGTAGAAATACCAACTACCGTTAATTACTAAATCCTGAAAACATTCATTTTTTACCATGATTCTTCACACTCCCACTCATAATTCTGATAGGACTCCTCACCAAATAGCGCAGGGTGTCCTTAATTTTCTGCTAGGAGAAGGCTGTGGGATCACGCATGAAAACAATTACAGTTTTCAAACAATGGCAAAAGTCACCCCCAAGGAATTTGGGATGGAGCTTTTAAATACATACATACGATCTAAGGAGAAGAAAGCGCCATTTAAAATTAATGAAACAAGTGTATTCAATTTGCATAGGCAGCCTCTCCACTGCAAGGCAAAGGGCAGTCTCTTGAACACATGCTCTGCCATGTGCTGTGATCCCTATGTTCTTAGGCCATGCTGCTGGGCTCTCCGCCAGGTGTTGCACTCAGCCACAGCATCCTCTCAAGCACTCAAGAAGTCACACTCACACACCACACAGGCCACAGGAGCATAGGTTTGGGCCAGCACTTGTCACAGGCTCTGTCCCTCAGCAAAGCTTGGGAGCTCCCAAGCCTGTACCTGCACCTGTGTTTACCTGCAAACAGCCCTGATGTTGGACCAACTTGAACTCAAGGACAGGCTCAGACACATGCTTAACTCATGGTGTAGACAAATCCTAAGGTTCTTTCTGAAAATAGTACCCTGGTTTTTTTGGCACTCTTGCCTGGAACTCTCTGTCTCAGGTTGGATATACAAACCTCACTTTAACTGGCAGAGTTAATGCAAGCAAGAGATCCCTGCTAAAACTGTGGGACTGCTGTCTTCCATGAGCATTTCTCTACCTGAGCAAGAGCCACACAATTAGGCTTCCGGGAGGAGACATCACTCTCCAAGGAGAGACATTTGCAGATCCTTTGAACTGTCAAGGAGAATGAGGATAAGGTCTCATTTCCCTTGTTCCCTTCCAATTATCTGCTGCAGTTTTTTTTCCCTTGCAAAACAAATATTGTAGGTACAGTAGAAAAATGGTTTAGCACACTAGATGCATTTCTAAATTCAAGGTGGAAAAATATTTCTCTATGAAATATTTGTTCTCTGGGAAATTATATAGTTCCCTCCATTTGCCCACATAAACCTACAAACACCAAGGCATATTCTTCACCAAGAGAGAGAAAGGTCCCGTTATTTTAAGCACATAAAAATCTCACAGCACTAAAGTCAAACATATGCTTCAATACCTTCAGCATTAGGTCCTTGCCTATGGCAAACATCACCATGATTTCAGCATGAATTGTATTAGATACAAATGACAGTATTTTAATTCAGTTCACAGTCTCTCTTTCCTTTTTTGAGCAGAGCACTCAGTAGCCTCCAATTTGCCCCCTCATCCCAGTAATAGGCTTGACTTATCTGGCCTCTCAGGGTAAACAGACTGCAGCCTTCCCTATGACGATGCTCAGCCAGCATCAACCATCCCCCTTCATAATTCAACCTCTCCCCAGTCCCTAGGAAAGATTATTAAAACACAGGCCCTCCTGAAAGATGACACCAAATTTCGCTTCAAATGGGTAATGCCCACTGCTGTGCAGAAGACACGAGTATGTGCAAGTGATTCAGGACAAATCACTCAAAATCCCTAACAGACTGAACAGATTTTTTTTTTTCACTGTGCTTAATGATGTTTACCAGCATGAGAAAAGTGACCTTGGTGGCCTGCTGCAATCCCAACACTCCTTGACAGTAGCCCTCTGCGCCAGTAGTTAGTGAAAAGAAAGTACTGTCTCTTCCTCCTACATTTGCTGGCATTAATATTTAGGTTGCAGCTGGGGCCAGGGTCCCAGAATATCAAACATTTTGCAGCACATCCCTGCCCCAGTGAGCTTAGAGACAAAGTAGACATGGGCCAGACACAATTCCTGTGACTGCAGATTGAATCAGTGAGAAAGCCAGGGAAGTATCCAGACCATGTAGCTCTCAGTCTCCGTGTCTCTACCTCAATCTCCAAGTGCAGCTTCAGATTACAGTTCTTCAGTTGCAGTTAGAGGCAATGCTCTTTACCTCTCAGCAGAATAGCATGGCAGTCTTCTAGCAATAAGAGACAGGGTCTTGACAAGTTCCCAGCATTTCATATTGTAGTAAAAAAACCCAAAACATAGCAATGCAGGAGCCAGATTTCAAGGAAGGGTTACATACAGTGATTCTTGTGGGACACCACACCTTCACATTTCATGAGATGCACACGTTTAAAATTCACATATTTTTCTGTGAATTTTAATCCACAAGATTTTATTTCTACTTTGTCAATGAAGAGCTTGAATTATCTCAGAAATTAACCCTACCCATCAAAAGAGTGCCCTGACAATATTCTGCTTTTGTTTCTTTGCTAATGTTATCCCAGTATCACACATTGTTATTTTCCAGTAGATATTGTCAATGAGAGAAAAAGAAAGCCATTAAAACAATAAAAAGGACATCAAAATCAAAGCACATCAAAATAAATCAGTTCAGAATCCCTATTTTTTATAATTATTTTCTATTAGAGACTGAATACTGACCAATAGTATTTTTTCTTCTAATGTTGCTAGTTAAATTTTCATTTGACATTTATTAAAAAGAGGTGCACTGACTTCTTTTTAAATAAGTATAATTTCATCACATTTTGATAGGCTAAATCTATGAATAAGTTATCCAAACAATAGTTACTTGCCATTGCATCTTTATTACTTTCTCTGAAGCCTGCTCACTCAGTCTCCACACTGGAGGTTTCAGCAGTGGCAAATGCTCTAATTTTGAGCTTCAGTCTGTTCTAAAAACTTTGAACAAAGCAGCCCTTGAGGCCATGTTCTTCTTAAAGACATTGAAAAGCCCAATGGGCCTCCTAACTTACTCTGCAACAAGTCATATCCCATGAAGAATCTCACTTCTGTACAACACAAAAACTGGGCTAGATTAAAGAAAAGGAAAGAAAAAGACCAGGGTCCCCTGCTGCTCTGTCTGGCCAGAATCATGTCTTTTACTTCCCATATCCTCTAAAGAAATGATGCTCTCATGATATATTACCCTAATACATCACTAAGTGACAGTTTTCTCATGATACTGTATCCTCAAAGATGTGATGCATGCCAGAAGCAGCAACAGGAGATCTCAGCTGGGGGAGAGAAAGGAGATGATATTTTTATTTTCTTTCAAATGTTTAAGCTTCACTTTGGGGTTTTCTAATGTTATTTTGAGAGGAAAATCCCTGTCAATTGCAGCTTCATAATCCAGACTCCTACAAGTTTTGCAGAAAGCACCAAAAGCAGTCTCTTCATTTAATTGAAGCAAGTTTTGAAATAGGACCAAAATGCTTGAGGAACAACAACCAAATAAAAATAGTAGCCCAAAAGAGAGAAGCAACATGAGTCTGTTTTCTATTATGAAATTATTTAGGCAAAAGGCTTCCAGACTCTGCTATTTTAATGAACTTGCAAGGACACTGAGCACTGACCCTGAATTTGTTTTCTTATGTGATCTTGCCTGTGCTACGCAGTAGTTTTAGAAAATAAGAAAAGGTTATTCACACCAGCCTGCAGAAAGAAAGCACAGCCTCCAAATTGTCAGTCAGTATAGAGAAGAGTGAGAAGAGACAAGGAAAAGGAGCATTTCAGGCAGGATGCCTCAGAGGAGGAAAAAGCTTTCAGGGTCCTTTAATGCTGCCTTCAAGTGGAAAAGGCTCACTCCTTTTGCTGCAAGTGCTGCCTGGTTGCTAGTAAAATCTCATAGAGGCCATGGTAATCCTGGGTCATGGGCAACTCATGGCAGGCATCACCCTCAAGCTGTCTTCATCCAGCTGCCACCAGCAAAGGAAGGATCAAGGTCACAAGAGAATTAGTCAGAATACCTTATGACACTGTGATGTTTGACACATTTCACTTCTGTGTGTTTCTGTTTCATATCTACTGAAACTTCTTGCTTCCATCAGATGCAAAGGAGAAAGGTAGAATAAGCTTTCCTTTGTTGTGATTAATCACACTGCCAAATCAAGTATAGTTGTGGCTTGCAAAACTTCAGCCAACGCTGTAGCTAATAGAGAAAAAGCATATTTTGACTTGTGGATTAAGCAAAAGCAATATGGAAGTCATTGCGAAGAAACTAAAAGCCAAAGCTGTCAATGTCACTTTCACACTCCTTGAACTGACTTTGACCATATTTTGTGGCCTGGCCATGGCTGCTTTTGGGTGAGATGTAACAGCCCTCAATCACAGCAGTGATCACTTAGCCACATAACAATACCACTGTAGTCAATGAAGCCACCCATGAGAGTTCTGCACTGAAGAGCTCTACTCAAAGGTCTAACACATGCACAATGCTCTAAGCTCAGGGTAGACCCTGTTAATTAAACACTTATTTTTAAATGCTGCTCTGGAAAAACTTTGCTGTCCAAAATAAGAAACTCATCTTGCACAACCACTTTCCTCTTGAAAAATCCAGTGCTTAAAACATGTTTTTGAATAATTGTAGCCCTGCAGGGACAGTTCTCACTTCTGAAAAGCAAATTCCTTTCTTTCTGTTTTGCACATGTACAAACAAACAGGTGTGTCCAAATCTTGCAAATCTCAACTATAATAATACATTGAATGGAAGCCATACAAGCAGGTTTTTTTTCCTCAGCCTGTGTTCCCTTCTCTCCTTTTTTTCCCCTGCCCCACTTGCACTGTGGGAAGTAAAAAAAATACCTGTTTCTAACAAGTAAATGAAGCTGACATTAGACCAAAGCTTGAAGGTGAACAGGGTATGCACAAGTCATTTGTCATTTTGACAAAGTGAGATTTGGTCACCAGTGGGACACCTGAAAGACATCTGAACAGCTGGCCTTGACCACCAGCATTTCTTACAGCTTATAAAGGGACCCACAGGACCAAGAGCACAACCTGCTTCTGGAAGTGACTCCTGGAGTGGTACCTCTAGATAGATGTAATGGCAGTGTGATATATCAGGTGTCATTAAGATCTTTGCTAGCAGGTTCTATTTACATAAGTGAGGAGTGTAGATAGCATCTTGTTAACCCAGTTAATGAGACTCAAATGTCAGGAAACATTATGCCTGGCTCAAAGTCCACAGGGCTCTGAAGACAGACAGACATGATTTCATTGTGTGGGACAGCACTGTTCTCTTTGAGCAAGAACTCAGGCAGAAATCCTTCTACCTAGACAGCTAGGGGAGGCAGAAAGATGATCTGAAATCCAAAAGTTTCATGCCTTTAGCACAAGAAGTGCTCTTTATGATGAGAGACTCAAGTGCCATGTGAAACAGAGAACCTGCAGCTGAGCCCAGGAAAACTAAAAAAGTATCTACTTATGTCTTTGGAGACTTAATTTTTTAATAATTTTACCTTCTTCTGCAATTAGAAAAAGTCCTTGCTGGCAAGCCACAGCCAGGTCTGGATAAGAAGAGAAATACTGTTTCTTCCAGCCTGTCCACACTGCTGCATTTTACATGGGCAAATGAAATGCACTTCTCTACCCTAAAGAAGAGAGGGAAATTTCCTGACCAAGATGAAATCACTAATCTCTTAATCAGTGACTCTGGACATACTGCTTTATACAAAAACTACCGTTCTCACTCAGCCTCCAGCTATCAATATCTATGATATAGAAGCAGATGCTCCTGTCACCCAGGTCAGATCAGTGAACCCTGAATGGCACAGCATGAGGTGCTTGGCCCCGAAACAGAGGGGGTTTTAGGGAAAGGCCTTGTACTCAGCACCTTCTGTCAACTCTCTGCTCGGCATGACAGCTCTAAGAAATTCCTATTCCGAGCTGTCTTCTCAATGGAGGAGACAAGACAGAAAGCATGGGCTGCCTGGGCCAGCAGCCCAATCTCAACACCACTCAGTGGATTAACCTAAATCCTCTGATGGGAGCAGTACCTTGTGGCCACAGACGCAAGTTGTCTGCAAAGGAGTCATATTAATTTTCCAGAAGACGCTTCAAATTCTTCTAAAACTCTGGTTCCTGAGCCATGTATAGCTTTCCTGAAGTCACATCACATGCACATCCTCTCCCACCAGCGGGCCTTATGCTCACTGAACAGGCTTGGAGCTGCCTACTCATCTCTCCAAATGGCTGCCTTCCAGTGAAACTCCCTTTTCTGGTACATGATTTTCTTCCCTTTTCCCTTTTTTGGCTCCCACCTTTGTATGTTTCTGTACATGGACTGTTATAATTATTTCAAAAAACCCCAATGATATCAAAGATACTCCTTTTATAGTAGAATGACTATAAAATTTTTTGGGCAGCAAATACATACGCTTCACATAATAACAAGTGCATTAAACCATTAAACCTGTGCAGTGTCATATACAGAAAAACATATCCTCTGTTACAAACAAACAATTAACAGCCTCCCTGAGGCTGTAGTAGGAGAGCCTTCTGGTTAGCCTTCAGTTAACAGCCTTATCTCAAAGCCAGCCACCCTAGCTGGCTCCTTCCTGCCCCAGTGGTTTCTAGGTGACACAACCTTGAGATGTTTGATGTTTCACTAACTGGCACAATCAGATTATAATCATTATGTAGCCCTAGAGTACTCATTTATGAGCTCTTCTCCATCTCTCCCAAGCCATACCTCAACTATATATGCAGATGTAAAAAAGAACAAGGACGCAATCTCAGGGCAACCAAGGTTGTTATTCTTCATCCACTAATAAATCCTAAGACAAAACAGAAAAACAAATGCAAATGCTTGATTCTAGCTGGCCATCAGAATACATTCTGATAGGTCCAAGCCTTGGGGAAATTCCCATTTCCTACTGAAGCCACTTAATATAACTGAACATAAACATGACAGAAGAAGGTAAAAAACAAAACAAATCCCAAACAAGTAAACACAGTCCAAAACACATAGACTTCTAGTTTATGAGCTGTCAGAAATGTGATTTTCCTGGCCAGGGCTATTCAACATATTTGCTTGCATTCCCCTGGTTATGGAAGAATGCAAGGTGCTGCTGCCATGCCTCAAGATTTAGCTATGAAAGATGATTTGAGCCATACCATGACCTTATGGAGAAAGGGGCAGCTGATCCTGCAGCCAACAGAGGAGCCTGCCGTTACACTGAGCACGCCTGAGCTGACCAGGGCTGAGCTATACCTGGTTTTCAGTGTGAAGCAGAAATGGTCTTACAGGAAGTTGCAATACTGCATGCTGAGGTTTACCCATACTTTAGGCTGCAATGCTACCAGGCAACTGACTGCCAATGCCCTGTGTGAACTAGACTATCTCTGGAGCAAAATGCAGTGCAACCAGGTCAGCAGAGCTCTGAGGCAGAATTAAAGACGGTCTCACTCAACCTCTAATATTGAAGCTTCGTACAAAGGTTTTCTTAAAACAGGGACTCAAACTGGGACAGAAATTTGTCTGGGAAAATATCAGATCTTCAACATCATTTTTTCTACATGACATTTTGTCATATCCCCATCCTTAGCATTCACAATAATAAATACAGTAATTTTATGATTACAAGCTGCACTGATTATAAGCTGCATCTCCAGGTGTCAGCAACATTTCGTTCTTTGTCCATACATAAGCCGCACCTGATTATAAGCCGCTCTATCATTTGCAACAAGGACCCGCTGTTACTGAGTTGCCACTTAGTAACAGGATCGCGGGGTTTACTGGCTTGGCTTGGGCCATGCGGGCTCGGCTCACTCGGGGCTGCTGACGGGGCCAGGTGGCCCAGCTCGGTGCTGCCGCTCGGCAGGGCCACTCGAGGCCAGCTGCCTCTGCTGCTGCCGGGCTCACTCACCCGGG
Source organism: Turdus rufiventris (assembly GCA_013186435.1). Lineage (NCBI taxonomy): Eukaryota > Metazoa > Chordata > Aves > Passeriformes > Turdidae > Turdus > Turdus rufiventris. Next base: position 1,778,805 of record PYHW01009662.1, on the reverse strand, counting down.
CCTGGCGCTGCCCCGCGGCGGTAGGCAGGGATGGAGCCTGCCATCACCCACGGCAGTGGCGGCAGGCGGGGACGGAGCCTGCCTCCTCCTGCGGCAGTGGTGGCAGGCGGGGATGGAGCCTGCCAGCACCCACGGTGGTGGCAGCAGCAGGCAGGGGCAGGAGCCCCCCGCTTCCTCCCTGAGCCGCAGGGCTGGCAGGAGGGAGCCCCCACCTCCCCCCCCCGCACTGCTGGCACGGACCCCGCCTCCATCCGCCGCACAACAGAGTAACCAATTTGTGACAATCACACAATCTCGGGTTTTACTGGCAGGTGCTCGGCTTGGCACCCTGGCTGGCGCTTCTGGGGTTGGAAATTTCTGAACTTTTTTCATATATTAGCCGCTCCTGAGTGTAAGCCGCATTTCAGGGGTATGAGCAAAATTTTAGTCAAAATGCTGCAGCTTATAATCGTGAAATTACTGTATATGTCAACTCTAATGCTTTTTCACAGTACTGCCTTTTGCCATAGCACTTCCCAGCACACACATACAGTGCTTCCCTCTCTGAAAAAATCTGGGATATAATATAGAAAATTAAAACTATAGCCAGGAAGTTGATGTGTAGAATAGATGACAAAACAAGTTAAAAGGATGCAAATCATAGACAATGCATGAAGACAAGTTATTTTCTCAGCAAGATGTTGATACACACTCCTACTTTAACACCAGGTTATGGACAACTATCTAGGGCAAGCGGATTCTAGATGTAGGGAAATGGAAAAAAAAAAGCCAGGAAAAAAGTCTAATAACTAAGTGGAGAGACAGACAAAAACTGTATGAAATTCAGGTGTCAGCACACAAGGTCAGCTTTCTGGGGATGATAAGGGATGAGATCCATGCTGTACATGGACCCAGAGCTCAGCACTTGATTCAGTTGGATGCAAAACGCTGCACAGAGCTCAATCAGCCAAAGAGTCAGACTAGGAATTTTTTCGCTGCAGCTTAATGCATAAGATGAAGAGGCCAAGAGGCCTCAGAGGAAGTAATCACACCAGTTATTAAGTACATTATAAGCAAGTACCAGTATGATAGTAATTTTAATAGTAGTAATACAAGTAAAAGTTTTTCTATATTTTTTTTTTCTTCACAATGACCTTTTTATTTGACCATAATCTCAATATAAAGAGGTTGTATTTTTATTTTTTTTTTTGGGGGGGGGGTTGTTGTTTTTTAATATTTTTCTTCCCTCAAAATTTTCAATTAAAACATGATAGGGAAATAAAACCAGATATTTGGTGGGGAAAAATATCTATTTTTATACAGCAGCACAAAGCAGAGCAACAGAATTACTGACACTGTGAGCTGTTCACTTACAGAACTATAATTCTTAAAAGGACCATTAACAACTCAATGGAAGAAAATTGAAAGCTAATAAAAACTATATACAGGTACCATATGCTTTTAAAATGCTATTTTGATATTGGACCAGCTCTTTAATAATGTTTTTCTTATTGGAAATAAAAAAGCATCTTACCTTAGACTGGTCCATTCTGCTCTTATTGTAGACACATTCCAAAGACATTTGAAAGTTATATTACATTTTTCCATTTAGGTTATGGCATTTTTGTGCCCTTCACACTTTTCCATGTATTATTTATATATATTCTTTTGTATTTGAGCTATCTGATCCTTTAATTAAACCAAAGATAATCTGATTTTCATACAGGATGTATTGGATCTTCATCATTTTTACAGTGACATATCACCTGCTCTCTTCTGGGAGGGTTTTGCCAAGACCTGTAATCAGTTCAGCACTGTGTGCATATGTGTATTTTTTGCTCAGTGCAGTGGACTATGTCAGAAATGTCCAAGCAGTGAACTCTTCACCATCCCATGTGGTCTGAGAACAACATGAAATAGCTTCTTCCAGCCTGCAGATTTCCAGAAAGGCTTCATCATAAGCTGTTACACATGACTATATACACATCCCCAAAATAATTGTCATGACAAAGCAGAGTGATCTGAAGGCCAACATACCTGTGCAGGGGTGTGCCACAGACTGAGGCAGCTCTTGGATATGAAGTGCAGAAAGTGGACATGAATAGGTCCATGGATGGTACAACAAACTATACTATGCAATCCATGCTCATTCCCCAGAGAAGGAAATCAGATGAGACATTGTATGTGGTACTATTTGACCAGCTGGACATACTCTGGACTTGAACATTCCTCAAAACTTCTGATGGGAACTTTAAGGATCAAGCCAGGGTAACCATCATCTACCACAGACAGTCTGTCAAGCAGATGGAAGTCTTGTTTCACAGGTGTTTTGCATGAATTAAGAACAAGTACAGATGAACCTACCAGATCATCCTCCAGAAAAGCCTACCAAAGTAATCACAGTTCATGTCTGTCTCGATCCAAGTCACTTCACTCTTGAAAGACCTCCTTCATATACACATATTCAAACTTACATTTCTTTAGTTTCTATGACAAAACACATATGGGACACCCTGCTGCACCAGATATTGGCATTATGTCTGTTTTTTATTTTCAGGGTTTGTTTTTTGGGGTGGGGGGTGCCAGGTTTTTCATTTAAGAGGTTGCATATACATCTGTAATTGGGAAAAAAACTAATAAAAGTTTCATCATGTTGAAGCATGTTTGCATTTCATGCACTGATCAAAAAAGCATTCTCTTTTGGAGTAATATGGGGGTGAAAACTATCAGTGCACTACTCTATCATAGGCTTTTTTGTCTCTGCTTATTATTTTTGTGAGTGAAGAGAAAGCTGATTGTATTATACAATAATAAAGATCAAGAATATTTAAATTGAAAGAAGATGCAGTCTTGATAGACTCTCTAGCTGATATATGTAAACTATTGAAATTAAATTAAATTAAATAGGTATGAAAGAATTGTTTGATGATTTTTTGTTTGGCTTTTAATATGCACTACTCCACTAAAAGTCATCTGGGCAACATTATACCTTGAAGCAACAACAATTGAATCCTCATGTACTAAAACACTGTCATCTTCACTGAACATGTGTCAAACACTTGCTCTCAGGCTAGCTATGTGCTTTTAACTTGTTCACTGTGCCTCAGAAATCAGCTATGCTACAGGTAAAGAGCCCCAGCACATCTAGTAGGTGTTTTGTTTTAGTCTGCAATGAGGACATGGTTTTTAGAATTGGACTTCTTTTTGGCTGGAGATGTGTGTGTGCAGCGGGGAACAAATATCAAAGTTATTTCTTCCATTTTTTGGTTTGTTTGCACTTGGTTTCACCAACTTGTTAGTTCAAGCTAGGTAGAACATTAAGACTTATACTGACAAATTTAACATATTTTTTTATGAGCAAAGGTCAAATTCTACACTACTCATTTGGATTTAAAAGTGGAAATTTAAACTACAGAATGATGTTTCATGATGAATAAAACTTACGGCAATTAAAGCTCTGATTTCTATTTTCCTGAGCACCTACCTCCAAACTTTTCTCAGATTTCCAACACTTGGTTATCCTTCTGGCTTACATTTATTTCCTTCCGGTCTGGATGTAGGTAATAAAAGGTTGAGACATATGATTACTACTCCTCAGGTACAATTGGCAAGTTTGAGGCACAAGTGTGAGGGAAGTGGGGAGGAGAAAAGGTAGGGGAAATGGCTCTAGTTTAGATGTGGTTTGTCAAGATCACTACTGGATTTTATCAGCTGTTTCTTGACACAACTCACTTTGTTCTAAACTCTGTTGGGGAAAAAAGATAATAAAAGACCTTTTCTACCCACAAAAACCATACAAAAACTCAAATAATTCATTCTCTTCAAAAAAATTCTAAAAGCCCTTGCAATGTTAAGACCACCATTAGCTGAGGTACACTTATCTATTTCCTTGCAGTTCTTCATTTCTACCCTGTCCTTTCAGCTGCCATTTTTAAGTATGTTCATTTTGAAACTACATACACCATTGGCCAAGGGATACATTATTCTTGGATCCCTGCTTGCTTCTGGCAATGTGTTCAGGGTCCATGGAGATGATGACAAATAAGCATGAAATGACATGGCTCTCCACATCACCATTGGCACCACCACTTGTCATCGTTGTCACTGCTGAGCTCATCTCACCTTCAAAAAACTCAGCACTCAGAACTTTAACTCGGGCTAAGTTAATTTTGTGGTCTTTTTACATTCTCACCCTATAATTATGCTCAGGTTCTCATTTCACCTATTTCCGACAGACTGCAGCATTTTTATGTCTTTTCCACATGTATGTTGAAGCACGTATTTCTTGAAAGCAAATGCCATAATATCAGTTGTGAGCCTACTTCTATTTTGAGTGTTAGATACCTCCCAGCCAAAAAGCTGTACCAACAAAAACTCTGCTGAATTTGATAATTTACCATACTTGTACCAGAGCTGAACTTAAATATTCCGTGCATGTTTTAAATTGCACTCAAATAAAAGAAATTTAATCAAAAATTCCCTTAATAGTCTGTTAATAGCATTTTCCCCCTAACGTTTCAAAATCCTCAATATACAAAAAGTCCCAAATTTACCAAAATGGGCCAGGAATTCATATTTATGGAGTCTTGCTTGGTTCTACTAACAGAAATTTACTTATGCCTCCGCTACCTTCGGCCCAAAACTTTCATATATAAAACAGAAAGATCTGAAATTGTCATACACATGTTTGGGCTCCTTAAGCTGCACGAGATGTGCAAAGTGCTCCTATGCACTTTGATTAAAATGATTTTTTTAAAAAAATCATTTTTCCACAGATGTGGGTGGATAATTTTAGAAGATAATTTTTGCATTAAGTAGCGTAGCTGTAATCACTTGCAGTCTTAAAGCATTTAATAACTGGAATCAGTTTCTCAAAATGAATCAATGTAACTCCATTATTAATACCATCAAGATTATGTACTTATGCCTATAATCATCATTACCAATTCAAGCTAGTTCCCTAAAACACAATTTTTTTTCACTCATCTTCATAACTCACGGTTTCGCTACTTTGACTTCAGAAGCCAAGAAGATTCAAGACATTTCTACTGTTGACCATTAAGCATGACATAATGTCACAATCGTATGTTCTCTAACTTTTTTTGTACTGTCAGGAGCCATACCTTTATCTGAAATAATAGTTTCCTTTTGTTTGACAATTTTTCTTCATAGGGTTGGTTAACTTACTGCCCATCACATCCAGTATTTCCTTTCAGTGTTTACCTTTATCTGATACAGAACTTGCTTCAGCTGGGAGCATTTCCCATCCTTTCATCAGAAGAATCTTTAGCTATACACACCAGTTGCAATGAGATGCTCAGCCATGTCATGATCAGCAAAACAGTTTTTCAGTGCAACTTCTGTGTATCTATTTTAGCCATCAGCTCTAAGTACTTTCTCCAGTGTCTGTGTTTAATGGCATATAAGGTGAATGCATTTGAAAGCAGATACTTTCAGCTGCCTTCGGCCTTCTTTGCCCTTTTCCAGTATCTCAAAATCCTATGGAAACAAGGTAGGATGTTTTATTTCCAGAGGCAGTACATCTCCTCTGAGGAGATGCAGAGCCACAAGACATTTAGAATGGAAGTAGGCAGAACACCAGAGCACTCTGGCTCTAATAGCATGTTGCAGATAGGAATAGCAAGTGATAAAGCATACTTCCCCAAACCTCTACATCATGAAGGTAGTTTTAATTTGTCTTTTGCCCATCCATGCCTCAGAAGCAGCTCAGGAGAGCAGACACACCAAAAATTTGGCATCTGTGCAGTCTGCCTGTTGTCAGAGACACAAAAAAAAAAAAAGTATGTTCACATTTTGACTGTTTAACCCACATCCACTTGTAAAGTGGAAGTGCTTGAAATAAAAAACAATGTCTTTGTAGTCAGTCTATTAGACCAGGAGTTAGGAGACCTGAGTTTTCATCAGTCCTACAAGAAATTCCTTGTGGATAAACCAAATTACAGTAATTTCACGACTATAAAGCGCACCCTTTTAACTAAAATTTTTCCCCAAAACCCGGAAGTGCGCCTTATAGTCCAGTGTGTCTTATATAATGGACAAAGTTCGGGAATATGTAAACCTGGAAGTGTGAGTCACGAGCCACGGGGGGAGCCGGCAGGGCCCGCAGCGCCCTGGCAGGCATGCCCCAGCCCTGGGGAGGCGGGGCAGAGCAGCAGCGAGCATGCCCCAGCCTCGTGGAGGCGGGGCAGAGCAGTGGCAGGCATGCCCCAGCCCCTGGGAGGTGGCATGGAGTGGAGCAGGCACTCCCCAGCCCCACCAGGTACAGGTGGGTCCAGGGGCCCATGGCTGCCAGGTTGAGGAGGGGCCTTGGCCAGCAACCGCGCGGGGGGAGCTGGGGGCGGATCCTCGCTGCAAAAAAAGTGCACCCTATAATCCGGTGCACCTTATATAATGTACAAAGTTGCAAAATTTGTCTACTCCCGGGGGTGTGCCTTATACTCCAGTGTGCCTTTCTCTAAAAGGACAAAAACAAAATGGACATTTTTTGCAGTCAGCAGTAATTAACGGCATGTTCTTTGGAGATCAAATTCATTCATGTTTATGCCATTGCTGAAGTGCTGTAATTGTAAAAGCTCACATTGAAACTCTTGGCTTAGAGATACAAAATATGACCATTTTTATGGCATTATTAAGACCATTAAGTAGAGACATAAATTATAAATTTGGGAAATTGAGATTTTACCCATAGAGGCTTATTCAGCTGGTAGTTCTTGCATGCAGAGCATTACAGTGTTTATTTGCACACACCTACACACCCTTAGTCTTACCTGTTTCCTTATATTAAAGGCAAGCATCAGAGCTGTTCATGCATTCCAACACTTTTCATTTTGACAAACAGGGACATCCAAAGCAGAGCTATTTCACTGTAGGTACAGTGCCTTTTTATTAGAAAGTATTACTGATAGTTTAGAAGTGAACAGCTTATCACGCACCAGCATATGACCCTTGATGTGAACTCCTGTATCACCTCAACTTCTCTTTCCACATGTTAAGAGCAAGTGCTCAAGAATGAGCAAATCAGGTTTGATTGCTAAACTCTGCTATTTCTAGTACATCCCCACTAAGACCTCCCTTGTATTCAAGATTCAGGGGTTTGAGGTAAAAATGAAACTCTGAAACAAGAGCTATAATCTTCCACCAAAGCAGTGTCCACAGACAGCAGTCTGTTCTATCTGCATTGCTTCTGCTCACGTTTCTACCATGAAGATCAGTCCACCCTGTCTCTGCTAATCAATAAGAAAAGACAGCTTTTGGTTTTGGTCTTCCTGCCAACACTTTCCAGTGGTGTAAAAGGAATTGATTTTGTAATTGCTTTTTTCAGTCTTCATTTCATATTGCAATTTACTCATAATCCATGACCTTCCAATGTCTACCACATTTGTTCCTAAAGCACTACCTGTTGCTTTACCCTCCAAAATTATTTAGCCTGTTGAGACAAAGCCAGAGATTATTTCGCTTATGCTGCCTCTCATTCCCTCTTGCTAGGATGCACCTGCATGTTCCACAGGACAGTCTGCAAAGTTCTGTCAAACACTTGATGATACAGTTCCTGCATTTCAGTTCTGTGTCTTCTAATTTGTGAGATGGCCAAAGTCCTGAAAGGAACTTAATAGAATCATAGAATGGTTTGGATTAGAGGGACCCCAGAGAATATCTAGTTCCAAAACTTTCACCATGGACAGGGAAGCCACCCACTAGATCAGGTTGTTTAGGAACCCCATCTCTGGTCTGGGACACTGCCAGAGATAGGACATCCAGAGTTATTTAGATAGTCCTCTTCACCCCAGAGCTGTTCAGATTTCCACAACTTGTGTTGTTATTTATGGCAGCCTGTGGTCATGGAAATGCATCACCACTAAAGGAAGACTTGCCACAATCCAATGTGCAATTTCAGTGACTCACCTTACTGGTGTTTTTAATATAGGTTCCTTATGCTGAATTTTCTGTCCTTACACAGCAATTGCTTCCTTTCTTCAACAGCTGATCAAGAGCTCTTTTTAATTTCTCATTTCCGACAGTATGACCATCCATCAGGTTTGCAATTGAAGAGTATGATCACTCTTCCACATTAAGTTCCTCAATGAATTGTTATTAAGCAATCATTATTTCTAATTGAATATAAGCAATCTGATTTTCTCTTCCCTCCTGGTCACAAACTACACCATTATTTCTTTTGTTTTGTCTCTCCCCAGACCTCTTAAAATTGATCTTTTCCCTTGTGGTAGGCCTGAACAAAGATTTCAGCAATGGGCAGTCCAATACGTCAATGCTTTGAACATTGCACAGCATTAAAACCAGTATCTCCAGACTAGTTTCCTTCTCCTCTACTAAGTCTCCCATCTTCCAGCTAAAGAAATGGAGATTGCATTTATCCTTTGGCAGAAAAAAAAAACCAGTGTAGCCAGGGCAGGTAACTGCAGTAACTCACTAGGCATCTCTGTGCTTAATAAAACATAGTGTTCTCCTGACACAGAAGGGATCCAAATGCCCTCAGCCGCCATTTCACTAAAGTGAGCCCTGCAAACCATAGGGATTTAGAGTTCTTACATCCATTGCTTTTTGCAGTTCTTTGTGCTAGCACACTAAAAGGGTGGTCATTGATTTAATAAAACCAAGGTCTGGAGAGATCTATAAATGCAAGTGTTTTACCCTCATGCATTATTGCCCTGATGCCCAGGAATGAACTTCTGCTCTTTCACAGATAAATTGCTTCCTTGCTGGTTAACACCAACTCCCATTAGCAAAAGTGGTGGCAGATATATTTGGGAAGGTGATCCATGATAAAATACAGTTTTGTCTGTCTTTTTGATTTCCCTTTGGTTTCTTTACTTGCCATATCCGATGCTGCTCTTTTTCCAATCTGACTCCGCTCAGAGGAAATCAATAACATATTCTTTATCAATATTACCTAAAAAGTTATCAGTGAATCTCACTTAAAATCTATTGAACTCAGTGCTGTGATAGATATCAACCTCGAGGGGCTCAAGATGATCTTGGTCCTACAGGTGCCAAAATTGCCTTCTAAAAGGCAGTCTGAAACAATTATTTACATTTTAAATAGACTTACAATAATAATAGCAATAATCTTAGGGGGACAGGATGTGTTGATATTTCAGTCTTAAAGTAGAACACATTTACAGCTACTCTGTAAATTCCAAAATGTAAAACATAGGGCTTTCTAGCCTGTACTTTTCTCTGCATTCAACAGCAAATTAAGGTTTATGGCTTTTATTTAAAACTATCATAGGAAGTTTTATTTAGAATGACTGTTTTACAATAACTCCTAAGCCTTGGCTTGTCCAACAGAACTGCTCCCAAAAATGCTTAACTCTTAAACAGAACTACAAGGAAGCAAGAATGTTTCTCCCCAAAATGTGTATCAGCTAGCAATACTATTAATCCCTGAATTCTCAGCACAGCAGGCAAAGCACTCTGATGAAGCAACGTTTTCACAGTCCTGTTATTACAGCACATAGAGTCACGTTGCTGCCTTCACCTTGCACCCTTGTGGAGTTCCTCACTCACTGGGATTGTGACAGGGAGCATATGGGAGCTCAGAGCAGCACCATTTCCAAACCTTACCTCTCCTTTTTGCTGAGCTACAAGTAAGGACTTCTGGGTGCACCCCCAACTCTGTGGAAGTTCTCCCCACAAATTCACATGGCAAACATGGTTTCACAATGTTCTGAAATAATAAGTCATGTACAGCTTTGTGCCTGGGCTTTAAAGTCAAAGAAACGATTGCTAGATCATGTATTGGGTTACTTCCCATTAACTCAGCTCTGAGATAACCTTGTGTTACATAAAGGCAACAGTCACCCAAGATTTGATTATGTGAAACATTCCCCACTCTGTGCAGTTACATTTAGTATGTCTGAACGTTCTTACTAGTTGAAGTATTCACTTACCAGGCAAATGCACATTATACAAGGGTTGTCTGTGATAAAAGGTATCTGCAGAATTTCCCCTTCATTTTCACATTTTGCAACTGATCCTGAAACAGAAATAAAAAATTTAAAATACTAGCTTATTTCATTTCACCCTGACAATTTTGGAAACTATTCTCTCATGCTCACGTTTAACCCTTGCTCTATTCTTAGCCCTAGATTTTAAACCCTGCCTTAATTTGCCCATTTAATCAGGCAAGGATGTTTAGCATTTCTGCAAGATTCTAAAGAGAACAGGGAAATGAGTGGCCTTTTATTGTGGCACAAACCTAGGCTTTCTTTGTGCCCCAGTTACAGCAAAGAAGAACACTTTTTCTTCTCTCACATGACGTGTGGAGAATAACGAGCACTCCATGCAAAGCAGGCTACATCTATAACGACAGATCCAAAGCTCACCGAAATCAGCAGAAAGCTGTCCATTTCACTTTGAGGACTTGGACCAGCACAAGCCTTAAACCAAGCATAATTTTAAAATGCACAGCAACCACTTGGCAATTGAGCCAAAATTAGCAAGCTGACTGTCAAAACGGATGCAAATTAGGAAGCCCTTTGCGCCCCTAATGCTGATTCGCCGGGTTTCTGTCATGCTGGAATCACTCCTCAAAGTCTAATAATGGTTCCCTGCTTGCGCTAGAATTTGATTTGGCGTTTCCCTCCATGCCACAGATCTCAGGAAGATAAAACCCTCGAGGGGAAACAGAGAATGGGGAGAGGGGAGCAAAGGAAGAAGAAAACAGTTTTTGGAGGAGATAGGCACGGTTACTGCCCTTCACCTACCCCAAACCTCGAGGTAACACCTCGGGCCTCCCTTCCCGCGCAATGCCACCCGGCGCAGGTGGGCCCAGCGCAGCCCGCGACTCGCCGTACCTGTGAGCAGGGAGGAGGCCGGCGCCCCGGGCAGGCACAGGACGCCCAGCAGGACTGCAGCGGAGGCCGGGGAGAGGCGCGGGGCCGCTGGCCAGCCTCCGCCGATCCGCGACATCGTCCCGCAGGCTGTGGGGCAGCGTCCGGGACGCGCCGTCGGGTGGCGAAGCCCGCCCACCCCGGCACGCCCGCTCCAGCACCGACCCCCGGCGCCGGGCAGCGGCGGGGGGGTGGGGAGCAGGATGGGAGACCGCGGCCCGCCGGGGAGTCCCACCCCACGGCGCCACCGGGGGAGGGGACTGTGGGTGCAGGGAAAGCAGCTGTCAACGCCTGCCCCTCGGCCCCGCACCCCCTCTTTCCATCACTCCCCTCCCTTGTCCGCATCCCTTCTTATACCTTCCTCTCCTCATAGTCCCTCCTCCGGCACCCCTCAGCCCCCATGCCTCCCTCCCCCCCCCCGGCGCAACACGCACAGACGGGCTGCCAGCCCCAGACCCCGTTTCCCTGCCGGGAGATGCCCGGCCACTCCCTCCCTGGCCCCGCCGAGTACCTCCCGGCCCAGCAGCGGCGTCGGGGGGCTGCGCCCGCGGCCGCTCGGCGGGAGGGGCGCGGGAAGGGAGAGGATCGAGGAGAAGAGGAGGAAAGAAGAAGAGGAGGAAAAGGTAGAAGAAGAGTAACAGGGGAGGAAACGCGCGGATCCTCGGACATGGCCGGGGGTACCTGAGCAGAGCGTGGCGGCGCCGGCTGCCTCTGGCGGGCTTGTCCCCGGCTTGTGTCAGTGCTTTTCGTGCTGCCGGCAGGTTTTGCCAGCCGCCAGCCAGCGGCAAGGGGGAAGGAGGGAAAGAAGGAAGGGAGGGAGCGAGGGGTCGGAGGCTGTCCGCCAGGAACTCCGCGGAGGGGCTCCGCTACCCGGTTGCCTGCTCGGCCGGGGCCGCCGAGCTCCCCTCGCTTCCCTCTCCCGCTGCAGCCGGAGCCGGCCGCTCTCCGGGGCCACTGCCCACGGAAGGGGCTCCCTCCCGCCCGGCTCCGGGGGCTGCCTCTCTCCCTCGGGACGCCCGGGGCTCGGCACTGTCCGGGCTCGGCCGAGGGGCTGGGGAGCAGCCGGGGGAGCAGTCCCTCCCCGAGGCCGGCCGACCGAGCGTGTCCCCGAGTCCCGTCGCTCCCCAGTGCAGCCTTTGCAGCTCCTCCTTAACACTTGCCATTTGCAGGTCCACGCTTTGCTATCCCAGGTGTAAACGCGGGCAGTGTTAGCAATAGACATTATCGACACCCAGCTTTCGTGCTCACAAGTAGGCGCGGGGTCTGGATGGGATGACATTCGTGGTGTGTGGCAGGAAACTTCTGTGACAGATCTTCCAGACCATGTTCTACAAATCGATTTCTTTCAAACTGTGATGTTTCAGATGGGGAAATGAACACTCTGAAATAAACCGGTCTGACAACAACCTGAAAAATGCTTTCATATTCTTACACGTTCATATTTTATTTCTTTGGGAGCTACATGTGAGAGCTGTGATTTCCGAAATGCTTACAAGTAGTGGTAAATCAGGTTGCCATGGCAGGTTGGTGTATGGAGGACTGCTTCAAGTACATTTTACTTGCCAGTAAGATGCAAGACAATTGGATTTGCAAGTTCATTTTGAGAGTAAAACCCAAAGACCTCTGAAAGTCTACACCTTGGTTCTAAAAAGCAAGATACGTACACCTCACTTCCAACACAACTTGTCACCTACCTTTTGGGCAGAAAGTCCTAAAACAGCTGAAGTTGCACCTATGAGAGGGACTACGGAAAACTGATAGGGATAACCTTCTGGACATCACTATCAAAATCCCTCTCCCTGAGGAAAGGAAATCTTTTTTCTTCCAACCTCAGTCTATAGAGGTTGAAGCTGCATAGGAACATAGAATAATTTAGATGCCATTATAAGGGTTTTATATTCCCTAAAAAAATAAGTGAAGTCCAAAACTTCCTCCATGTTGTGTAGAATACATGATAAACTCAGTATATAAATACAATGCATGTTACTTTTTTTTTTTTCTGGAAATATTATTTTTACATTTCCCTGCATTTTGAACAAAGGTAAGCCCATAGAGATCCATATTATTATGCACTACTCCAGAATAGATTTTCACACATCCAAATGATTTTTCCTTTGGAAAGATGTACTGAATCTTCTAGTAAATTGGCTTTTTCTTCCTTCTCTATCTGTAATCAGTGGTTACATTTCCCTTTTTTAGTTAGAGCGCAGCCACAGCCTTTCTAAAGAAACAGCTATAGGAAAAATAAATTTACCCTAATAATTTCTTAAGTGACAACTACCACAGGAGAGTACTTATATTATTGAATGCATCAAATCTTCTCTTTGTGCTGGTCTAAAATTCACTAAATATTAACATCACCCGGTGTGAGAAACATACAAATCACAATGAGGGCATCAAATAATAATCCAGGCATCCAAGTAACAGCAGGAAACATGCTAAAATAGTCTGGCAATCCCTGCCATAATTCATTCGCTTAAGACAAACACTTCATGAAATCAGACTAAGGCAGGGCAGTCACAAGGCAATATGTACGGATTTGTGACATAATTTTCCTTTTTCACATGGAAAGAAACCATTGTGACCATCACTAAAGCACCTTCAACACACTGATTAGGCCTGAAACTTACCTCTGAACATGTATAGCATGAAAACACTCTCCATGGGGTGAGCTCACTCCATCTGTGCAACTTCTGTGGCAGCAGCAGTGCTGAGGTAAGAAATTTGTCCATCTTACTTTCTTGAAGCACCTCCTGAAAAGGGACTTTAGGTCTCCCTGTACCATGCCTACTCCACAGTTCACTGCCTATTGCTGTCCAGTGGAAGAGCCTGCTGAGGACTGGTGTTGTCTCCAAGTCTCCCTGGTTCCCCATCATCCTGTCATTGGGGAAGAGGGGAGATGAGAGAGATGCTCATCCTTAGCAGTAACCTTTGTTGCTTTCTTGATATTGATAATGAAGACACATCACAGGGGAAGATCACTCATTTAAATCTCCCATGAAGTAAAACCTGGCCTGGGAGCAAAATACACCACCTTAATCCTCCCCCACTCAGTGCTACAGGTTTGCCTTGGCTTTTTATCTCTCCGTTACCCATTCTCCCAAGCCTGCCTTATCAGGGATTGGCATCCTTTTTCATTGTAATGTCTTAAGTTTCAAGGTGGGTTGTTAATTTTTTTTTCCCTTTTGCATCTCTTTTTGAAGAGGTACTTAATTTTTTGAGCAACATTCAAAGCTGTGGTCATTTTAGAAAAATCAGAGGGTCACAATGAGAAACAGTGTCATTCTATCAGATACATACAGAGATTTTGTGGCCTGCCAGCAGTTAAAACAGAAGTCATGTCATCAAAGCACTTACCTCTTTTGTATAAGTATTACATGGCATCAATTGTTATTGAAAGAATACATTCATTAGTTTTATTTAGTGGTCGGCCTTGGTTCTTCCACTTGATGGAGCAGTAGCTGGTCACAGTTAGCATTTTGTGTGTAGCAGCTTGTTCTCCAGAGCTGCTTTCCCAGTGGTCAGCCATAAAAGAATGTCGTACATTACCTGGTCACCCAGCATCCACCCTAAAAGATAAACAAAGCTTCATGGTTAAAAAAAGCAACAGTGAAAAAGACAGTGATCACATTCACATTTCTCTTCATGATTTTTACTGGCAAGTCAAAATTGCTAGGAGGCCCTTCATGGGACTTCTTCTAGAAGTGGCAGAAGGCAACAATTCATTAGAATTAGTATGTATTTTCTCTCTCTCGCTCTCTTTTTTTTTTTTTCCCTAGATCTTGGGCATAGGTTGTCCTAGGGTTTCCTTACCATGCAAGAAGGAGTGCAATTAACATGCTACACGTACATCAGCACTGCGAATGTCTCTGCTTTTATTACTTTTATGTTGTTATATATTATTTAAACACAGTTTCTTTGTGTTCATGAGACTCTCAGCATAAAGAAGAAAGTATGACCCAGCTATACACCATATTGAAGGCTCTGTAAATTGGCACAACTTGCTATTTCTAGTTCTGTCTTTCTAAACAACTATGCATTTACAAGTATTGAAGGTGGTTTGCATATCTGATCAAGTTTACACATTTCTATTATTAACAACCTGCAAAAGATAAGGAACTCTCAATCCAGTAACTGACATCATCAAAACAAAGGTCTGGGAGAACAAATTTGCTGTAGTTGGAGGCATGGGTCTTGATAAATTTCAGCCCTGAAAATTCTTGCAGAGAGATCTGTAATTTGGGAAAGTCTTTTACTGTCATGGTGCATTGGCATACAACAATTGAGAAGCTCAATAGTAACTCATAGGATTTTGATGAAGACATGGCACTTTCCTGCAGGACAGCAGCTGGGAGTTTGCAGTTCATTTCTCAATACTGAGTGGGCTACAGCCTTTGAAATGCTTTTGCATGTTCATTCATTTCAATGATAATCCTGTTTTAAACTTAAGAGTATCTGCTAGTGTGGGCAAACAGTATTTCTTGCATGGCCCCTCCTCCTCTAGGAGATGATGTTAATAAACCTCAAGAGTGGCCTGATTATGTCAAAGAAGTGTTCCTGACAAAGCTCCCCTTCTGCAAAAATACTCAAAAAACTTAAATGGATGCAAAGCAAGGTCTGGAGACCACACCAAGAGGTTTTAAAACTGTAACAGGATTAAAAATCACATATGGTCAAAGTCTTTAAATAAAAGCAAAGAATAAGAAGTATCTAAAATTTACAGTGAGACTTACTTGCATAAATATTTATAAATTTTATCAAACAATTCATAATTTTGACAGTTTTCCATAAACCTCTGGAACATGCAAACATTTAATTTATTTGTGGCAAGATAAAGATAATGAGAAGCATTTTAAAAGTTTATTAACATAGAATGTCCTGGCACAGTCAAACTTAAATACTTCTATTGTTTAAAGTATATTTTCTAAGAACTCCCAAAAAAACTTGCAAAAGGGAGCTTCTGATTGCAAAAGCATTCAAAATTATTCTCATCATCTATATTCATAGAAAAGCAAACCAACCAAACACCATAAACTAAACTGGATACAAATGCCAACCATACCTTGAACTGAAAAATGCTTGTGTGCAGCAGAAAATATGGCTCCAATATGGAGACAGTAGACTGCTATAATAGTCCATATCAAATATGCTAAAATAACAACAAAAGAAGTAAATCACAGCAGAAATGCTGAGACCATTCTAATGGTGGGATTCCCAGCAGAGAAGTTCTTCCAGAGGCCACAGGCAAGCAGAGTAGAGCCGTGTATACTGGTACTCCTTTCTGTTATTTCACTGCTGTAAATAGCTTGCTTCCAGAGATAATAAAAATTATTTTGTGTGAGTTATGTGGGGTTTTGTTACATTTACCCTTGAACATCTGCTGTGCCTGATAAAGGATAAGGGCTAATGAAATCCCATGAAGAATGGCATACATGAAGTACTGCTTTGTTTTCAATTTGTGAGACAAACCAAACCCCACATTTTGTCTGCCTGTTCTATTACCTGATGAGTATGACAAACAAGAAGTACTCAAGAAACATTCTATAAAATGGAAGATTGATTAATTCATGATTACAAATGAGGATGGACCTTGTCTGTACTAGAGAGGTTCTCTATCTCACCCCCTGCCCCTGCAAAAGGCAGTATATGCTTATTGTGATAGAAGACGTTCCTTCTAGCCAGGATCCAGTTGAGAAGCAGCTGCCTCTACCCAGCACAGAAAAGCAAAGGTTTGCATCTTTGCTAAAAGACAAGTCTCCGTGGCATGTATGCTGTAAGATCATCACTTCACCTACTAAGAGTGTACCCCATGACTTCATTCCTCTTGCTGCTGGTCTGCTTTCACAGCAGAATTTCTCCCAGAACTGTTATTTCTTTTGAACGACAACCAGACGCTTAAAAAAAAAAACCAAAAAAAACCCCAAAAAAACCCCAAAACAACAACAAAAATCTCAGACATGAGGTTTGAGGAACGAAATACATCGACTAGGCGCCTCCTCTACTTCAAATAGATGCCCTCATTCACACCCAAGTGAGCGAGCGGAGGCTCCGGTTAATTTCAAGCCGCCCGCAGTGAAAGCTCGGCGGGGCGGGCGCGGGGCCGGGCGCTGTGAGGCGTCGCTGCCGGCAGGTGGCGGAGTTGGAAGCGCCGAGCCCAGGGCGGGATGAGCCGGAGCCTCTTCCACGATTATCCCGAGCCACCAGCCCGCTTGGAGCGAGCGAATCAGTATGTCACCATGCCTTGCTCCCACACGAGCGAAGTGATCTCTCGGTTTGTTCTCAGAATGCGGCCTTTCTTTTCACTCTTCTGGCTTTGTCTGTACAGGACATTTGCTTTTGATGTCCCTGCAATTAGTACAATACACCTTATTCTATCCCGAAACAAAAGAATTTTACTAAGAACCTCTATTTATTATTTTCCAAATACAAAGCCTAATCAATTTACTGATTACCTTTTATCTTCAGTATTGGCTACACAGCATTGCACCTGGTACAGGTAAGAAATCTTCCTTACCCTTTCTTCTTGGCTTCTGATTTAGGTAAAGCATGCTCAATTGAAAATCAGTATTGAGCAAAAATTGAAAAAAACCTGAACATCAGTCCTGCTGATTGACTGTAACACACATACAGAAAGCAATAATCCGACAATCATAAGCAGCCTTGTAAAGCACCATCAATCAAGATACATTCAAATAATGTACCTGAGCAAACTAGGGTAATCCTGCGCTTATCTGCTGAAATTTCTGCAAGCTATGCAGTTTCATAATGAGTAATATAACCATTATTAGAGAAGCAATATTGCAAGATTTAAAATTATACTGAGCTGTCCTCCACTCTTACTGACTCAATTAAACCCTGGATACTTTGTATAAACGTAAACCAAGTAGATGTATGTATGTACACACACACGCACGCAAACAAACACACACAAAAAAAGGCAGAGATAGGAAAGTATACTAGCAACAAGCAGAAATTCATTAAAAATTCATTTCATTTTGCTACTGATTTACCCAGGTCAGACTAATGTCAAACCTTCACCAAAGAGAAAACACAGAGTCACTTCGGCAAGAGAAAAAAAAAGTACTTCCAGAAGGCAGGGTAATTCATCTACCTGCCTCTCAACTACCTAAGGCTCTTTCAAGAGATGAGAGTAACATTAAATGTGCCAGAGGTGGGCTTTTGGTGTCATTACACAAATCTGCAGGGAGTTTTTGCCAAATCCCTGAGTTTTCTGACAGTAGCATATCTCCAAATACATCATTTAGAAGCATGAGGTGAACAGAGACAGGGAATAGTATTTACTTTGGGAAAGTATCAGTCACATGTCTTGTATATATTAGCAGGTTAAACCCAGGAGAGGTAGCTGAATTACTTGTGACCAAAGAAAACAATTAATCAAAAGTTTTAAGGCTTCACAAAATTTTAAATATGTATTTACATGTGGTATATACTATTTATTTTAGGTGTCTTTAAATCTAGACTCTGAAGTCCCAAGCTGATAGCTAGCAGGTCGTCCAAGATAAAAAACATCTTCTGAGAGGCTGTTTGGTGTTAAACTATTTTCAGACAGAACAAAATTTGTGACTTAGGGGATCTGGGGTTTTAATTAAGCTAACTTGAAAAACAACACTGAGCTGCCTCTTTACCAACTTACTTAAAATTCTAATAAATTTTAATATTGTTAAATATTATTTTAGTATTGATCAAATTATCTTTATTATTTTTATGTTTAGATTAAATTGAAGTCAGTCTATATGGCTGTACAGTAGCTTGTACCAGTATGGAATTCAGATAATAAATAAGACAGTTATTTATTAAACAGAGAAAATTATGGTGCTGAAGTATTTTGGAAACAGCTCATCATGTGAATAGACCACATAATTTAGACCTTTTCCCTGGAAATAGTCACACATTAGAGTAGTCCCGAAGAGGTCAGTGTGAATAATCCCATCACAGGCAGAAGGTCCTCTCCTGTGGAAATTTTGAAAGGTTTTCCCAATTAGGGAAAAATGAGAGGCCTCTCTCACTGCTCTCTCTTGAGAACAATCCTTTTCTATCCGGCCAAAGCAACCTCTGGTCTGTTCCCTGGGTCATCCCTGTGCCCCTCTCCCTGTCCCTCAGTCTCTGGTCACTCCCACCCTGTTTCCCTGTTGGCCCTTTGCCTTAACCCCACCCTTGAGACACCCCCATGTCCCCTGGTAATTGGTCTCTGATGTTTCTTCCCCATTCTGCTCATCCCATGTACTTAATCTGGACCCTTACAAAGTCCTTTGCCTTTGTTCTCTGAACCATGGATGATGCACACGCATGGCTGAAATAAACACCTCCATGAAACCCCTGCAAAGGCCTTTCCTGCATTATTTACTTGCTATCACCCCAAGCAACAACCAAATGCAACACTCTGCTGCAGGCACTTGTTGCAGCAGCTGCCCACAGGAAGCCAATAGTGGGGTGACTGCAGCATCAGGGGGTCCCAGTGTTCAAGGTTCACTTTGTGTTAGATTACCTAAGAAATTGGTCTCTTCTTCCACCGTAGCTGCATCTCCTGAAGCCACCAAGAGTAGAAATTTGGGTTTGTAGCCTTCTGAAAGTGGCAGCAGCGAGTGCTGTGCAGCCACACCTCTGGCCTCAGGATACATGATCATGGTCCAGAAGCTACTGAGGACTCTCCACCCCATTTGTCTATCCCTCACATTCCAACTGGCAACAGACCTAAAATAATCCACAGACTCAGTTAAGCAGCTGTTTGCACATAGGGTCCCCCAGGCTTCCCTGGGTCAAAGCAGTTTCTGTCAACGAGACAGAAAGAAATCCAAAAGTCCAACTGGAAACTTCTGGAGAAAAGAGGTGTGATTGCTCCATGCTTACAGACAGCACCATGCAAGCTGCATGACTTGGTTGCCCATTGGCAGCACTTGGATGTCTTGAGTGGGGCAGCTGCAAGATGGAGAATGGCAACCTTTCCCTAGAGATCACCCAGGATGGCATTTCTAAACTTTCACAATTACAGCAATTTCACAATTATAAACCGCACCATTTTGACTAAAATTTTGGTCCGAACCCAAAGTGCGGCTTATAATCAGGTGAGGCTTATATATGGACAAAGAACAAAAAGTTGCTGTTTTAGTTTGGAGGACAGGTGTCTGCTGAGAAAGGCAGGAGCTTCTCTTTGAAATGGAGAATGTAAACCGCCTCCCTCCAAATTATTAGAATTTTGAAATCAAGGGGCTCTCAGGTAAAGATATGGGAATTAGGAATAACAGTTCTTTTCTAGAGAAATTAAAATAGAAATACAGTACTACAAAGAAACAAACTCCACACCCTGACAAAGTCAGAGTACAACCTGACACCCTGTCAGGTAGGATGTTGGTAGCAGTTCCATTAAATGGTGGTTGCAGTCCTCTTGTAGTGACAGATGTGGTTCAGTTGAAGCAGTGGTCCTGTAGAAGGTGCAGTTTCCCTCCGGAGGTCCAGTGGTGATGTGGAGAAATCCGATTTTCCTCTGGAGTCCAGTGGAGAAAGAGGCTACCTTAGTGTCCCAAACCTCTGTTTTTATCTTGGTAAGAAATGTTGGGCTCTTACCCCTGGCTGGAACAACTTCCAATGGGATGAAATAATTTTATCAGTCACACAGTGGGACTCAGTGGGCCATTAGCAGAAAATGTCTCGCTGGAGGAAGGATGGGTTATGAAAAGATAAAGAAAAATGCCACACCAGGTTTCAATGGATGGCCCATTAGCAGAATATCTCCTGCGGAGATAAGGATCACTGCCCCCACCCTCAACAGAGGGTGATAGAATAGATACCTTTGGAATAGATACACTCTGTATTGTAACCCAAGACAATTGCTGACATGCGGCTTATAATCCTGAAATTACTGTACTTTCTTAGATGGATTTGTTTTGATTAGGCATTTACTTCCATAAGTGCTCCTGTGAAGAAACAAAAATATCAAATAATAAATTACAGAATTGAGAGTTTCTCTGTCCCACAGTAGAGCTGCTTTCCAATGCTGCTGTGTCAGCAGCAATGATAACAACTGGGCTTCTTAAGAGACCATTTCTGTGCATCTGTATTTTTAAAAAATCAACCTCATGAGCCAAATGATCTTCTCATCTGATCATTTCACAAAATCACAGTGTAGGCCATTAGAGAAAGTAATTCTCTGAGCACTAGCCAGCACTCACAACAGTTCCATGCTTTGATTTTGGAACCACTCCAGCTGAATGAATAGACAGCACATTTCCCAAAATGCAGGAATTTTGCTGCCATGAAGCACACTGAAGACAACAATCAAGCCTCAGCTTTGTAATGATAGGATTTTTAAAAATGACCATTTAATTTAAAATAATCTGTGGTTTGTAAAGCTGTTTCTGCAGAGCACACAGAGGATAAAATGCACATGCTTTCACATGCTTTCAGCTGCTGCCCCAAGTGCAAAGAAGGATTTAGGCAAGACAGCTTGAATTTACATGATGCAAACTAGAAGAAACAGGATGAAAAGATGGCTCTGAAAACTAGACTTTTTATTTTGTCCTAGAAGAGGGATAATGCAAACTAAGTGGTTTTTTTTACAGCTAGCAAGACAGGATCCAGCCAGATTGCAAAGGCGTGAGCATGGGAGCAAACAATAGCTCTATTCTCCCACAACAAATTTCTCCAAATCTGGAGTATCACTTTCTGTTTCCACATTGAGACACAGGCCTCAAGTTTAATTAAGAAATGAGTACAATCAAAAAAATTATTGGTTAGTTTTGATAATGCAGACTTTAGCAAGGGAAAGGACTGAACCAAGCCTAGCAGAGTGTGGTACAGTAACCCTACAGTAATCCTATGGGCACACAGTGAAGATGAAGCTTGGAAAACTGTGAGAGGCAAAAAACTAATACCAGTTTATGAGTATTTTCTAAGCACCACTCTGTGGCATAGTTTACAATGGGTGGTAAATACATAAAGGGAAGCCAGAATACACCTCTGACATGAACCAGGTGAAGCACAGAGCTGCAGGAGTCTGTGGTGAGTTTTAAGGGATGCCAGCACAATCTGTGCAGGAGTTGTGTGCTGGAGCAGGAGAGGTACCCTTGGGAAATAAGACTAAGCATTCCCATTTCTGCTCTGTTCAGGAGCACAGAGTAGTCTGTGCAGATGTTGGAAAGGGGAAAAAGGGCTACTGTGCAGCTCTGGCGCTGCACGGGGACACTGTCTGAGCCTTGGCTGAACCCAGATTTGGTTTGTCCTAGCTCAGAATAAAATCCTCTGTTCACCACAGAAGCTACATGACTAACAGTCTAGACTTGAGCAATGATTAAGAAGGCACAAAAAATTAGGAAGAAGAAAGGTGCTCCTTTTGCTTACACCCTATGGCTGGGGTTTTTACTGAACAAAAATGTCCCCTGGCCACATTGGTGAGTAAGTTTACCATTTTGGGAGCTGCTCTGCCACACCCATGGGATGGTGAATCAGGGAGAGTTATAAAACTTTGCTAATTATGGGAGGTTTCACCCACTTACCTCTGCTGTGCTGCTCTCTCTGCTTCCAGTTGTGCACAATCAGTTTAGAAGGATAGGTAGCCAGGAGTAAAAATTATATGGAGAGGGAATAATTTGTCTTTAAACTTGGTGAATAAAATACAAGTAGAGGACAATCACCAGAAAAAGACAAACAAATTTCAAATCAGAAGTCAACCTGGAAATTATCTGGTAAGGAACCCCTATACCAAAACTTACAGTGCATGTGGATTTCCATAAATGTTATGACAAAGCATCCCCCAACTCTACTGCAGCAATACAAGTAAACAAATATACTGGTAAATGTCTGAACTCAATTCCTAGCTCAGCCCCCAAGGTATGGACACACCTACTGGTTTGAGCTCTAAGAAACCTCATTCAGCTAAACACTTCAGGGTTCAGATTTGCATTCTGCATACCGCTAAATGACAGTGAAGTGGAACAGCATACATAGTTTTTTTTCCTTCTCAGTACCTTCTTCTTTGTCTGCTTCTCAGACTCTGTTTTTGTGTGATCAAATTGTCAAGCTAAAGGTAGCGAGCTCACCAGGCTTAGCATCTCTCAGCATTCTGCAAACTGGAAGCCAAAAACCAGGAGCTACTTGAAAAGCTTATCTTGGTGAGCAGCAAGAAAGGTTAAATGCACGAAGCTCTGTTAGTCATTGGGATTTATTTGCTCAGTTCTAATTTTAACTCTGGTTAGTCCAATAAAAGGTATCACATCACTGTCTGGGTAGCTCTTGTGCAAAAAACAATGTAGCTACCAACTTTCCTCCATTGGATGACATACTTGGGCAATAGCCCTTTGAACAAAAAGCATCAGCTTCTTTAGTGAACATTTGGTTTTCCAGTCACTATTTTCCTGATGGTGAAAGCAATGCTATTCATCCCAGAGAAGAATAGATACATTGTATTTCAAAAGTTTAACCAAAACATGCAGTTTGCTGCAAATCTTCCTTCTTTCAGGATTTTTAAAACACACCTACAAAGTGGCTGCTGGGCAAAATTATCAATTTACAGCCAGTGGAATTTGGTAGGAAAGAAGGCAAAAGGAAAAAGAAATGAATGGTAGGATTACAAGAGCTGACTGCTACCTACAAAAATGCCGATGATGAGAAGAAGGACTAAAAGCAAAGACTGCTCTCCCCATGAAAGGAGCTAATAAATGTTAAACATGGAATAACTTCTCTATAAAGGAAGATATAAAAATAGGGAAATAAAAAAAAAACATTTCTCTGTGACAGCTGGCATGGGAGCATTTGAACACAATTCTGCTGGGAATGCAGTTCTTTGGGTCTCCTCTTCCTCCTTCCATGCCTTCTAAGTAGCAACCAGAAAGGACAAACCTTTACATTTGAAATACTGTTTCCCAGAACAATGGGGGAAATGCTCCCCTTACAAGTCACAATCCTCCTGACTGCTTTTGAGACTTGCACTCTGAAATAGGCAGTCCGGTGTCATGACGAAAGAATCATGCTGTGCCACCATGAAATATCCAGTTAATGCTGGAACAGGGTGTTTAAGCACACTGTCAAGAGAAATTCTCTTTGTTTCTACTGGATCAGAAGCAATCACACCATATTAACCAAGCAGTACTCTTGCAAGTTCATAGGATCAGTCACTGCTCAAATGGAAGGAGGACACTACAAATCCAGGCAGCTGAAAAAAGCAATTCCTATTATATATGCAGTATTTGACTGTTCTCCAACATAGATCTTTACTTCATTATGCCATCAGGGGAAAAAGAGTACAATAATCCCCATTATGTCTCTTATAATTGAATCCAACCATGATTATAAAATACTGTGAGCATTTGAAGTAACTATTAATTACTGACTCCTTGCTTCATAATAAATTGGAATATCATTTGTTATAGACCAACTTTTTCACTTCCAAGATGCTGTGAGACTGATATATCCTTTAAAATGAGTGAAGTATTAAAATAAATAGAATAAAAACATTTCTTTTTCAAACAGATGGTAAACTTTGCAATACGGTCTCATCAGATTTCACAAAATAAGGAGGACTGGTCTAAGTCATCCTTGGATCATACCCATGGTGGTTCCTAAGCTTGTCTAAGAATAGCATCTGTTCTACCTTCATTAACAATGATAAAATGTTTCTGTGTAATCAGAGAACACTGGAGCTTCCAATGTTTAAATAGTATGCAAAATTCAGGAAACAGTTATTGTAACAACAAAATCAGTTTAGAGAAACTATCACAACTTTTTAAAAGACAGAGGGCCAAGCTTTGTGCTGATCAAATGCCAAATTAAGTAAGGTTATTCTTCTTAACAGAATGAGTCCTGGAAATACTTTCCACATTGTCTTGGTTGAGGAGCAGAGGGAGGGCATGCTACTCACGGCTTGATTTCCTAAGTTATTTAACAGTGTTGTTATGATTGTCAAAAAGCTGCTATCATTATCTTAAGAGTGACTTAAGTGGCTGAAGTAACATGAATAAAATGCTCTGGGGTTTTATTTCGCAGGGGCCTATTTCACATGCAGCATCACTCTCTGCACAGAAGTACAGTAATTTCACGACTATAAGGCGCACCCTTTTGACTAAAATTTTGATCAAAACTTGGAAGTGCACCTTATAATCCAGTGCGTCTTATATATGGACAAAGTTCAGAAATTTGTCAACACAGAAGTGCGAGCCATGAGCCAAGCCGCGAGCTGAGCCACCCGCCGAGCCGTGAGCCCAGCCACCTGCCAAGCCGCGTGCCATGAGAGCTGCGAGCCAAGCTGCCCACTGAGCCGTGTACTAAAAAAAAAAAAAAAAAAAAGTGCGCCTTATAGTCCGGTGCACCTTATATATGGACAAAGTTTGGAAATTTGCCGACACCCAGAAGTGTACCTTATAATCCAGTGCACCTTATATACGTGAATTTACTGTAATCACTTCTAGAGTGCAGTGTGGCAGCTTTTTAATGAATACCCACTAAATGGGCTTCATGCATATTGTATTTTAGGAATAGAACATTTTGGAAAGACCCTCATAATTTATTACATCATCTAGCTAGGAATTCAGTGGTGCTTATATGTCATCTTATTTTGACATGCAGCCCCCAGCAGGAGAATACAGAAGTTCCTATGTCAAAATCAATAGCAAAATAGCCACTTAAGTTTATCAAAAGTAGATTTGGGCCTCTAATAAGGTTCCAGTAATATTCAGGATGACTGACCTCCCTTCAAGATTTCAGGCCAGGCAGCAGCTTACAAGATAAAAGCTTGGAACAACTTTCATCTTGTTTCTGCAGCTGAATACACTGTCAGTCAGCTGAAGCTGTGGTGGAAGGCAAGCTATGACTGGCACTGATCATTCCCACTTAGGAAGCACTCCAACTCTCTATTCTGCTTATAAAGACAAATGAAAGTATTTTATCAAATACTGTTATCACTTTTTTCTAGTGCATTAACTGGTTTTGCAAAAATTTGTTCCTAAAGGAACGTTTTTTTATGATGACAGTGTAGTGTTACAACGGTGCTAGCAAACAAATGAACAATACAATATGTTGATTCTATATCAAATGGAAAACACTCCCATCAGAGTTAACATCAATTTACATGGTGTAGCCTGAGGGTGGGGATCTCTGCCAGGGCTTCTGCTTACTTTCACGATTTTTAACCTGATATGTAAGCAGGATTTTGCTCGATCCTTTCACTTAAAGCACAAGAACAGATACTGAAATCTTCAATATAGCAGGTTCATCTGCAAGTATGAATGCTTCTTACAGACATAGTAAATCCAAACACATAGCAATACATGTAAACCTACAATAACTGCATATGAAAATCAATGGTATTTTACTCCCTTTCCTAACTGCAACAACATGAAATTCTTGAAAAATACCAGTGTTTTAAAATAACAATTATACTTATTTAAATCTATATTCATGCTGTATTTATCCATACTCCTTGATATGGCAGATGTAAAGATAGAGCATTCAAGACACATTGTCAGAGAAGACCAGGTCAATTAAATTAGCTTCAATTAGGGTTATGATTCCTTTATATAATTAACTACAGCACTTGCCATACATTTAATGCAAACAGAAGTGCAAAGAATCTCTGCTGTGATCTGCTGGTCTCCTGGAAAAAGCACATTACCCCTGGTCAGCAGCTTCTATGCAGCAAACAACCAGCTGTCTTGCAAAGGAGGACAGAAATAATAATTCCTAATAAATATTGACCATTAGGAGAATCTAGAAGACAGGGGACAGAAAAATAGAGAGGATGTTCAAGACTAAAGCAAAATTTCCCAGTCTTTATATAAATAACAAACTTGTGTTGAATTTGGTCTACCTAGAGTATTAGGATAAATTCTCATTGAAACAACACATTTATTAACTCTTCCACCTTGGGTGAATTTTGTTAATTATAAGTCTGGCCCTCTGTGCCCTCAACAAGATCAAGGCTCATAAAGCAGCATAATTCCGTGCAACTTTACCTTTGAGCTGCAAAAGAGCTAAGTCACCTGCAAACAGCATATGAAGATACCACATAAATACCAGAGTAACCTCATGCTATAAAGGAGTAAATGAAGAAAGCAGCAAGGTGTGAAGGGGTGACAACAAAGAAAGTTGTGGGAAACTCAAGGTTAATTTCAAATGAAAAAGTGATACAGAAGCTTGTTTTCAGGAGTATGTCATATATTTTACAGTACTTTTGCACCAGTTTTGTTTTATTTTTAATAGATTATTTATAAAGAGAATATTCTGATAAGAAGGAAAGATAGTTATTCAATGTGATGCATACCCTGCAATTCATTTTTTCCAGTGCTGGAAGAACTTCACATAGAAATACAATCTCTGCTCAATAAAATGCAGTTTATGGTAGTAAATTACTCTTTATAAGCAATACAAGAATATAAAATCTTATCTCTAATTCTCTCTGTACAGTAAATGCTAAGGAAGAGAAAAAACCAAGACATTATAAAGCAAAGCCCAACCCTTTAAAAGTAGAGAAATGTTGGTTTTCTGTGTCACAGTTGAATAATATTTGGACAGAAGAATGAATCTGGGGCTGGAAACCACAGTCTAAGTTTGAACTCAGCATAGTGTACAAAGCCCAATATATGAGCAGCGTCCAGACCTTCAGATTTTGGTTATCAGAGTAGTAATTGTTTTAATATGTTTTTCTAAATGCAATGGCAGAAAAGAAAAATTAAAGAAAAACCATTGGACAATAACATTCTGAAAATAAACTTCTATCAAGAAAATAAAGTTTAGAAGTAATTACCTGTTTAACAGAAAAATATATGCTTTATGTTAGGACTTGTTTTAGAAAATTAATTTCAAAGTTTTAGATTAAAAAAGATGCCACAGCATTATTTTCAAAATGTCACAAAATTCCTTTTAGATTTATTTCCAATAAAATAGTAATTTAAAATTAATTTTAGTCTTTGAGCCACCTTAACCATATAAAATCCTATTCAAATAGTTAAACATGCAGATAGGCTGCGTATTTAAGCTGACCAGAAGAGTTGATCAGGCATTATCATAAAATCCTGTTCAGAACAGTTTGACTGACCACCAGTGCCTTTCTTAGCCTCAGGAACATTGCTGATGAGAACCAAACATACGATCCACCCAAACTAGCAATGTTTCCTTGCATTCCTTACACCTCTCTAGTTTCCAAAATTCCAAAATTGGCCTGATTTTTCTCAGTCAAAAAGAACTTTCTTAAAAATTCAAATTATATTTGAGAACTGCTTTACAGTTAAAGAATTACTTTAGAGTATTTTCTCTTAGGCTGCTACATATATTACTACATTTCAATTACTTCCTTCCTCTGAATTAGATGGACTATTTGACAATAAGTAAGTAACTTTTATTCAATGCAACTTTTAAATCTTGATGATACTATCAAATACTGCAATTTAGCACAATATACAAAGAGGTCATACTATAGACAGGTCTACCTTTTTCTTCCTTTCCTCCCTCCCCTTTATTACCAGCATATTTTCTCCTTTTTGTAAAACTACTCTCATGAGACCATATTTTGCAAAACACAGAGCAGCAAAGAAGAGTGCTTCTGAGCATTACACCTTAAAATTACAGAAAATAACTTAAATAAGAGTGGATTATATAATTGACCTGAGTGCCTACTAGTCATTTACCATGAAGTCCCAATGAAGCTAGGCAGCTCTGAGCACTGGAATCGCATTCAATAATGGAATCATGACAGAGTAATATATTTCACAGAAGTCTCATAGCAGTGTATTTTCCAGCTATATTATATGCCTATAATTTGGGATTCTTTGGTCCAGGATTCTACACCATTATGGTCTGAGCTTTCTGTAGTAACCGTGCTTGATTTTTCTAGATTCCCTAGTAGTTGCTGACAAGAGGACAAAAGATTTGAGTTCCTTAGTTAACGTTTAAGCCTAATAGCTACAGTAATTGATTAGTTCTCCGTGGACTTTCTTTGGTTACTGAGGTGTGTACAGAGACTACAGGAGATTATTTTATTGTGTAATTTTCACAGCGCAGCAGGGTACCTTGACAATGGGTTGGATACCATCCACCTAACAAAAAACACAGGGGAGGGATCAGAGTGAAGAAAACTCAGCAGAATCAAGCAGAAGTTTGTAACAGAAACAAGCAGGGGGTAGGACTTTTCCTTCCTGGGAAAGAAGCAAGATTTTTGGCCCCACAACTTGTAGATAAATCTGAGGTCTCCTGGGGGACAGTGTAATTTTTGTTGGGAGTTATAGTTCACTTCAGCCCTAGAGGCATCAGAGGCCTTACCCAGTTCCTTGGCTACTGAGCTATTTAATAGCTAACGTGTTGAAAAAGGCTTCTTGAAAAAGTTATAGCATGTACTGAGCCAGAGTAGGGCCAGAGGGTTAAGCAGCAGATGCACAAGGGCTGCAAAGCTGGTTTTGTTTTAGGGGTGGGTAGATGTAAAGAATTTGAAAGTAGACACAGCTTAAGACATTCTGAAAAATAATGTCTCCTTATTATCCATAGATCAAGCTAGCATTGATCACAGCAACTGTTACAACCTATTTTGAAACAGCACAAAAATGAGTCGGAGGGACTTTCACTACAGCTAAAACGGAGCTAGTGAACCCTTGTTGAGGAAACCAACAGGAGTGTGGGATGTGGAAACGGCTCATGCATTTCCATCTAACACAAGCTAAACTGCAGCTATCAGTGATTTCTTATCTGCCATCCAAGAGATTGCAATTTATATTTTGGTATGAACTAGCAATAATTGTTTCAAGTGCCTATTTATACACTTGATCCAGGTCTGAGTTATTTTCAGTTACAAGTATTTTTATAATATCTCAACTCACTCTCAGAAATCCAGACACATACCTGACTTCCAAACTTTAGGCCAAGGTCCTCTCAAAGTTTGCCTCAGTTGTTGAATGTTGTATTTCAGGCACCTTGCATGGGCCTGACCTTCAGAAGGTGGATACTCAGCGCTTTCTAAATGCACACCACTCAAAGCACCCTCCAACTGGATTAACAAAAATTAAGGCACTCAAAAATTGGTAGTTAATTTTGAAAATATTACCCATAACTAGAGCAGACTGGTTGACAAAAAAAGCAGAAATCACAGGTAACCATAAAAAGATCCATGTGTTGCTGTATTCCCAACTTTACTCCCATTCATAGTGGCATAGTTAATGGCAAAAGGGTTTGCCCTTTATGTCCAGTAACCATATTTTACTCTATATCTCTAGAGAGCAGGAGTCTGTATAAGCAATGAGAGATGGGGGAAAAGAGATGAATGGATTACTAGTTTTTCTCCTGGTGGTGAATTCAGCTGTCTGCAATCATGAATGTTAGTACAGGAGGAAACAAGATCGTTATCTTTTGTCAAAACTGTGACATAACAAATGTTAATATAATCTCAAAGGGAGGCGCAGTTCAGAATATCTTTTTTAAAGAGACAAAACATTCTGAAACAAAGGTTGCTTTTAACTGTGTATAAACAGTCTTTGATCAATCAACCGAATCCTTAGAAAGGGATGATATACTGCAAAACACAACACAACACCCCTATCACAGTTGGCTAATTCCTTAAATTTTGCTCACAGAAAGGATGATAGCAGTTGCAGGGAGACCCAAATTATTAGAGTTGAACTTTTTTGTTTTTATATAAATTAATACAGTCCTCTCCTCTGGAAGCTGGAATCACTACAGGGTAAAATGGATTGGTACTGCTGCATTATAAATGCATCTGGCATCAGATAGAAATTTCTCCTGAGGGCTGTCTTCAGAGATCATGGCTTTTTGTTTCCTCTTCTGCATCCTCAGACAAACCTGTAAAGCAAAAAGAAGATGCTTAAACATTTAGTGCAGTTGGCAATTACAGGCACTATAGTGTTGATTCTATTGGTTTGTGAAAGCCTTGATTATAGCTGGAGGAAACAATTTATTAAACAGTTAGGACAAAAATGCTTAACTTGCAAATTCAAACACCCACCAGTTCAGAAAATTAAAAAAAATAATGCAATAAAGGCAATTTCACATCAGCTTTTCTATATGTATCATGGACGATGACAGTTCAAACTACAAAATCATGGACTACTTTTGCATCAGAGAAAAATGACAGAGAAAACCTGGGCATATGATTTGAGACACAGTTACTCCAATCTACCTGTATTTATCCTGGGGATAAAAACCCAATTTATTTCTGGGAAAAAAACAATAACACAAGTTGCAAAACAATAGAAAATTTAATGCACACACTCATTAACAAGGATATATATATATATATATATATATTTAGTATTTATATATATATATATATATATATATTTAGTATTTATATATTTATATATGTGACTATCAGCTTGGGCAGGAGGAAAATAGCCAAATTCTTGTATTGAAGATACAAGACTATTTGCTATAAAGCAAGGGAATGAGTTTCCCATTTTCAAATATTGGTTCAAGAGATTATTCAATCTTGGATAGGATAATAATCTTTACAGAATTTGGAAAGGGGGTAGAGACTCATAAAATGTTGCTTTAAATATCTAGGGGGAAAGAAAACATGATCACAAAAATTTGTACACACAAATACTTGAATGACTACAATGAAAAGTGGTTATTTCACCCATAAGTTTCTTACACACACACTCTTAGTTTAGATTGAAAATTATTGAACTTAAATCCTTTTCTAATTAATTTAAGCAATCTAAAATAAATTGGCACCATCTCCAAATGATATCTGAGTAATAATAAAATAACACAGAGATTTTATGAGGTTTGTTTTGATAGAGTTTTTTCCCTTCTTCTCCGAAGAAGGCTGAAATCCCCCAACACACAATGAAATGATCCAGCAGCTCAGCAGAATAAAATTTGAGCACCCAGTGTTCTAAACCAAAGCCACCAGCCTCCTGTCAGTCTAACTACTTTCACAATCATGTTCACAGATAATTTAGTCCCACAATCTTCACAAACTTAAAACAATATGTTTTCATTTAGATCTGTGCAATTTCACATGATCAAAACCATCTAGATTTATTTTCTGGTTTTTATTTTACACTTCCAATGTTTTTGGAGATTGGGGATTTCAGCATTTACAGTGGTTTTCATGGGAGATGGTACTAAACTGAACAAATGTTATCTCAAGCCTTGAGATACAGAAGAGGAAAAAGCAATAGCATTTTTGCAACAGCTGGAAGCCCAAGGTCCTGAGGGTCTAAGCTTTTTTTTTTTTTTTTAAGGACAATTTAAAGTACCATGTTAAGAGCTGACTTGGGGTTCCAAAGGTCAGCCCTTGAATGGCCATTCTTTTGTTCAGAGCTCCCATCATGTAGTACACACTGGGATGCCAAAGGGACCAGCATCAGGTCCCATCTTGTTTCATTAATGGTCATGGGGATGGAGATAGGTAGCATGATAATGAAACTTGTGGATTATAGGAAACAAAGATGAGCAAGAAACGCTGGGGAGGAGAAAGAAATATTGCTCTAGGACTAAGAGATTAACAAATATGAGAGAAGATAGAGGGGATATTTCTTGAAATGTACCATATAAGTAACAAACTTTAGCTTCTTCCACCGTGCTACTTCTGCAAAGGCTTTTCTCAGCAACTGTCTGTGTTTAAGTCATCACTGGCATTGAAACACCCACCACAGCTCAATGCAGTGTAGAAACCACTGCAAAGCTACAGTTAACACTTCCTGAATACATAGTTTTGTTGAGCTGATACAAGCGCTGCATAGAAAAAGTACCAGAGAGGATATTGATTTCCCACTATAGTGAAGGAAAATAGTGCCTGAATTATGAAACTGACTGCTGCATACTCCTATAAAAGCTGGACACACAGAACCCAAGTGAGAAACAGAAAAAAGGAGTTATGACTATGGTCAGCTCTTTGTACAAGGAAAGAACGGCCACAGAATTTACCAGAGACCAAGAGTTTGCCAACTGTGCATCGGTGTTCCACATTTACGCCTGCACTGCCACTGCACAGTGCCTTTGGCCTCTTGACATTTGAGAACTGGCTGGCTACAGGATCTCTAAGAAGCATAACAAAACAGAAATTAAAGAGGGGAGGTTGACAAAAATACCTGGGGGAGAAAAACCTCTCAATGAGAAGGCTATAACATCATAATGCATTTTTCCCCTTTGTTAGGCTGAAAATATGGCCTCTTAAAAACTAAAGTGTAGTTATAAACTTAAAAAAAAATTAAGCTAAAAACCAGTGCCCAGTGACCAAGTCACTGCCTCCAAAATCTGTTACTTCCCTGACATTAACCTCTTACACATAACCCTTGTGTCTATTTCTACAAATTGCCATGTCAAAGCGAACCATGAATGGTTACTTTCATGAAAAGCTGTGGATCCACTAAATCTAACGCATTTACTGTAATTACTGGCTGGCAGAAGTGAAGTCACAGAGCAGGATTTACCCTGGTTTCACACAAGTTTGCACAACAGCTCTGTCGTTCAGCCACAGGGAACCCGGAATACTTCTGCATGGATCAAAGAACTACTACATGAGTAAACTGTGGGAGAGGAGAGCTGACAGATGAGGCACAGACTGCAGCTATTTTTATTGTGCAACTCCAAAATGGGAGGCAATACAGAATCAGGAAAATACAGGTTACAATAACCAGCCTTCCCACATCTACCCAGTAATTTTTCCAACATGCAACTTCTATTAGTCATCTAGGAGAACAATATAAATGTCAAATTGATCTAATTGGCACATTCTACGTTATAGCAGATGAGATAATTAACATCAGAGAGGTTTCTCATTAGCATATTCTGACTAGCTTAGGCAGATCCTAAAAAATACAGGGTATAAATCTAAATTCTGAAGATTAAGGCTTCTTTACCTCATTTCACCAAGAATAAAAGCTTCCTTTCATCTTCATATTCCCCATTATGAAGTTCTCAGTGTTTTGTTTCATACAGCATCAAAAAATCTACCATCATAATAACACTGGTGTGAGCACATACAATTAGAGAAATTTATATTGAAAGGTTTATGTCTCTGTTTATTAACACAGCTACAAACTGGGAAGCTGTTTTTGGAAATGATCATGATAAATTTTAACTCAGCAGTAGGCAATTCCAAGAGCTTTGGAATTCAGTTTTTAAAACAGAGCCAGAAAACATGATTATATTAATATCCTGATTAGTAACATGAGACTGAAGATATCTGACACCAAGAAAGTCACTTAAATCCCTCAAATATAATGTATTTGTCAATTAGCACCCTCAAGAAAGCAGCTTCTATAAACAAAGACAGAATACTTCAATCATGTTATTTATTTACCTCTTCAAAAGCATGACTTAATATGTGACACATAACAATTGAGTCACAGAAAGTTCATTTGTAGATCAAAATGTACTTTTGAGGCTTGAAAATCAAAAGTTCAAAAAAAATCAGTTACAGTGACAGAAGCAAAAAAGATAGCAGAAAAACCCCAACTTTCCTGGGATTATTATTTATGCAGTTAGAAGGGGGGGAAAAACCCAATGACACATTTAAAGGAAGAGATGATAATTGAGCATGATGGCAGAAGGGATGAGAAAATAATTTTCTGCACTCATAAATTGTTCACACTAAGCATGATGGTGTAAAGTTTAAAGATGCTCAGGTTAAGTAATTAGGCAATGGAAGAAATGACACAAAGATGTGGCTGAGACAGGGATATGGGAAGTTTGCAGAGATAGGGCAGATGAAATCCTAGTGGGGATAGAGAAAAGGAAGATACACAGGTTTTGAATTGGATGACCTAAAGGATATTCTTCAATCCTATCATTTATGCTGCTATGATTCATCCTGAGGAGAATATTTTGGACCCTTATAAATTACTGGCTGAGTTTCCTGGATACTATTGTACATTAGTCTACCCTAAAGCATGCATAAAACTAAGTCAAAGTTGGCTTTGAAGTGTTTGATCTACGATATCCAATACTTCCAGTCTTTTTCATACAGTGACTCAGAAAAGAGCTGTTATAACAAGACAAAAGTTATTTTGAGTTCAGATTAAGTTAGAAAAGGGAGGCACCCTATTCTTCGCCTGCTGTTCCCACCTAAAAGAGGAAAAAAAACCCACCCCGTCTCATGGCCTAATGGTCAGTATTGCTATTTCTAGACCTGACATAAGACAGCTTTAGAACAAACTACAGTGCTAAAGTAACTGTTTTTCATAAAATTTTGGATCCAAAACTAAATGTTCCAAATGACTGACGTTAATAGCTTTTTGCTTTTTTGTTAACAAAAGATGACAGATTTTTCCCAGCACCTTTAAGTCATATTTCTGAAAAATCATAATTCTTCTTTCAAGAAGGCCCATCTATTCATTACTAATAATTTTCATTTAAAATTGCTTGAGAAAATGTATGCTGTTTCCTTTTTCTTAGTATTTAACCTTCATTCTGTAAGCACAATCCAAAGGGCTTTTCAAAAAGTTGAGGAAAGCACCAGGCTTGTCAGACACAGTTTAGTAGGAGTGCAAAATGGATTACTGTAAAATCAACAAGTTACAAACTTTCCTATATTGTTTTAATAGGAGAAACTAGACTTCATTGGTATTCTATATCACTTTTGATGGGCTAAGAGGCTGAGAGGGGCCTCAACATTGCCTTCCCAAATCACCAGTGAGTCACTGACCACTGCAAACATAATTTAAAAATACTAAGATTTTTGTATCAGAAAGTGGAGTGATGGTAGCTGAATAAGTGGGAAGTATGGCTGACTCATTTATTAATTGTGTAAAACAAATAAATTTGTTTTTCATTTAGTGTGACAGAGAAAGAGCTGCGTTCTGTGAACTTTGCTACATTCTAAGGGACCATCACAGGGTGGATAATGTGAAACAACATTTCCATCCCTGTAAATGTGCCCCCCACTAACTGCAACTAACATGACAAATCCAGCCTACACAAGGTATCTACTGCTAAGTTTCTAAACACCACAAAATAGCAGGGGTTGAAGGGGCAGCTCTGACCTTGGGGAAAGAGAAGGGTCTAGTACCACAAAACCCTTGCTAGTGTCTTCCTTTTGTCACTCTGAATTAATAGTGACATGTAGTAGACTTGTAACACAATGGAGTTAATAAGGAGGTAACAATGACAAAGGCAATGTTCACAAAGTATAGTGTCTGCATAGGGTTTTTTAAATTAAGTTTTAAACAACATACAAAGTTCTTGTGCATTCATTCATCTGAGCATTAGCCCTCAATAGGCCTCAGTAGGGTTTCTTTAGGTCTTTTTTCTGATTCATATTTGGAAAATGCCCAAGACATATTATATGTTTCTCATATAAGGTTTGAAAACCAGGACAAACATCCAGTGGCATCACTGAAATTTCCCAAGGTGTACAGCGGCTTCTTCTAATGACCCCAGTTACAGTAATTTCACGATTATAAGCCGCACCTGATTGTCAGCTGCACTTCCGAGTGTCAGCAACTTTTCGTTCTTTGTCCATGTATAAGCTGCTCCAGATTATAAACTGCACTTTCGTTCGCAATGAGGATCTGCGTGCAACTTTCACAAAGTTGCCAATTAGTAAAAGAATCATGGGATCACGGGGTTTACTGGCTCGGCTCGGGGCTGTGTGGGCTCAGCTTGGCACTGCCCTGCCACCGCCGGGGAGTGGCCCCAGCCCAGCTCTCCTGTGGCCAGCAGCCCTGGCCCGGCTTGGGGTGGAGCAGGCTCGGTTTGGCTCAGCTCGGGGCTGCTGTGGGCTCACACTTCAGGGTTGGCGAATTTCTGAACCTCATCCATATTTTGGCCATTCCGGATTATAAACCGCACTTCAACGTTGGGACCGAAATTTTAGTCAAAAGGGTGTGGCTTATAATTGTGAAATTACTGTACTTACATGTGTACGTATAAATACAAATATATATAAAAAAATATATATATTGAAACAAACACATTGTCTAAGAACCTAGGAGCTCTCAAACCACCAGATCCAGCTTACATATACAGATATTAAGGAGATCAAGATGAATGGGATGATAGTTAATTTGAAGCAATGTAGAGCTCTGTAAACCGCACTCTAATAAGTGTTTTAAGTTCCACTTAGGAACAACAACAACAAAAAAAATCCAAAAATTATCAGAGCAAACTGAATATGCTTATAGGATGACAAGCTGTTTTAAAAACAGTTACATATCTAAAATTATGCAAGCAATCATTACTATAGGAAGCATAATTTCCATTAAGCCAAATTTTTGGATGAAAAAAACTAATTTTCTCCAAATATCTGATATCTGGTAACCACCTACCAAATCCTGGACGTTTTTCTCAGAAAGCTTGCAAAGGTTTTGAAAAATTCATTGTTTTCATTTCTAGATGATCTCAAGAAGTCACAAATGACACATTTCAACTGGAACATATATTTCTTGCTAGGAAGTAAATCCTAGAAATGAGTTTGCTTTTCAGTAGCAAAACCTCCCTTCTGTCTAATTACCTATCAGCCTTTGTCAGGGTGATAAATTAATTCAGTGGCTTCTAAGACAAATATGCACAACACAAATCTAAGACTTAGGTAATTATCACCATACAAACACCATTGCTTCAATTTATTCTTCATCGTGCCTTCATCTTCCCATTCCCTGCAATCCACAATCCTATTAAGCTTTTCAGATATGTTGGGTCTTTAAGAACTTGCTTTCAGAAAAAATCAAACACTTGGACCATGTACCCTGAGATTAAACTGACTATAATATATTAAAACCAGGGTCTTTTTTTGTGCAGACATAGCTCTTGGCTTTTTTCCTGGGGAGAAACAATGATATAGCAATCAGTCTTTTGCCTGCCTGATTCATTGTACTGTTGTGTTGACTACCCAGACAGAGGACCAGTCAGCTGACTATTAACAAATCCTTTATCTTCGATCACCATTTCAGACAAGCAAAACTCCAGGGGTAGGTTAGCTTTAGGGCAAGATTTTCCACCATTTTCATATGAATAGCAGTGAATCGTACTCCTGGAGACACCCACCCAGTGTCTGCCTGCAGGAAGATTGAAGAGCCTTCACAGATACCATACATATATATTGCAGTCAAATTCTACTCCTACAGGCTGGCTGCAGCTCATAATTGATGTCTTGAAGACCTACAACCTCGGTCTTCAAACATTCCTCATCTACATAATATCATTTGAGCTAATACTAAGCAAACTTTTCAGCTGAGATTATTTTCATTTGAAATCTGAAATACAGGTCAAATAAAGCATCAGTAAAATTTCTGCTGAATTTATCAGAACATTTTGGCTAAAAATTAAATAACTGCAGCATTTTTAAAAATTTTTAATTTAATTTTTTAACCCTAAATTTAAAAAATACTTTTACTCTTCATTTCATACTGAAGCATTACAAATAAACTTTCTTGAAAAAATATGTTTAAAATAAGTTAATATTTTAACTTGATAAATAGTTGATAACTATTAATTAACAAAATTAATAATTGTGTGATTTTGTAGAAAACAGAAGAGAGGGAGAGAAACAAAATAGCTAAAGGCAAAGCAATATTAGGAATAGCTCAATAAAAGAAAGACATGGAAGAGGATCAAGAAAATGAAGTCAAGGAAAGGAACATTCAGGGCTTCTTTAATGCCGTGTATTCTCCCTGGGGAAGTAGTGGAAGCCACATGGCTTATGACATTCGCAAATTAGTACCACATTTAAGAGAAAAATCTGGTGGTCAGGGAGATGGTCAAGTTGATCTAACAAGAGTTTTCCATTTCTAACTTCTATTACCATACAACAGATCTGAGGTGCTACAAATTCCTAAGCGCTGTGTAATATTCACAGAAACATCAGCTTTTGCTTACCATCAAGTATTCAGAAACTGAATATTCTTCAGTATGTTGCTCCTTGTTAAAATGGAACATTACAGTGCAAATGATAAAATCATATTCAAGATTTCCATGACTGGAATTTCCATGCTTATTCTGGAAATAACATACAACAGGATTTACAGGATTTTACCATTTGATGTCATTTTTCCTTTGGAGTCTTGTGGGAAAAAAGACTTCTTTGGTAGAGAAGTAGGTCTGAGGGAAAATGTGTTTAAAAAAAAAAAAAAGGAAAGCTATTTTTGTATAATACTTTCCAATCTTGAATTTCACACATTCTTTTTAAGCTACAGTATATGAGAAAAATGTTGCAGGAGGTTTTTCCCCAATTCACTCTTTTGATAAGTCTCGGTGTTGGCTTAAAAGCAAAAAACAAAATAAAAAGAGCCTGTACTAGAAATGCAAGAGATTATTTTTGGGGGATGGAGTGGCAGTGTATCATAGAATCACAGAATAACTGAAGTTGGAAAGGATCCACGAGGATCAAGTTCATTAAGTCCAACTCCTGTTTAAAAGCACTTTGTATTTTTTATTTGATACATATTCTAAGTTGTCTTAATATCTCAACATACTAAAGACTTCCTTATATCCACTATTTTCCCACTGCTAACAGTCTTGTCTCATACAAATGGAAGTGAGTTACTCCCTGCTACACCCCTGAATATTTCCAGGCATATCTTGGCCATAGTGACTATAATGGGAATTTCAGTACTCACAACAAAAACTGTAAAGCTACTCAGATTTAATGATCTGATTAAGGATTCTTATGGCCCAAAACTGAGCAACTACTAGAAATTTCTCTGCCTTCCAACCTCACACCAATCAGCAGAACCAAAAGAAGTGCAGCACTTTGTGGGACTGAGCCTTTTATCACCTCCAGAGAGTAGAAGCCAACACACTTAGGCTTGGAATGATGAAAGTAACAGTTTTAAATATATTATGAATTTTCTCATGGGCTCAGGAAGCAATAAAAACTAAGTACAGTCAGACTGCAGGAAAGCAATATAGCTTTCATAATTTTTTGTGACTTTAGGGAAAACATGCCC
The DNA here is from genome assembly GCA_013186435.1 of Turdus rufiventris. NCBI lineage: Eukaryota > Metazoa > Chordata > Aves > Passeriformes > Turdidae > Turdus > Turdus rufiventris. The sequence continues at coordinate 1,739,111 of PYHW01009662.1, read as the reverse complement.
AACTTTTATACACAGCCAGTTCAGTATTACAAATTTCCAGGAAATGTCACTGCTGTCCCACAACAAATGCAGGTTATGTTGAAATTACTGTTTTCTGCAAGGACACTGCTCAAAATAAATTAATGTCATGTAAATCATGTGAATTTACAATACAACACAACTCCATGATCACAGGCTTTTCACAGAACTGGATACAAACGATGCTAGGAAAAGTAAGATTCCATTCTGGTGGTTATATAACATTATATAACACTGACTACTGATTAACAGGGTAAGTGCCTGAATAAAGCTAAGAAAGCAAAGACAAACATGCTAAATCAAACAACAGTCCCAAAAGATCTAAAAAATTCCAGAAAATACACTGAAATACAAGGAGAAGAAGATGTTTTGTTGTGCAATGTTTCAATGTATCAATTAGTGCAGTTCTTTCCAGCTCTGGAGGAAGTTTAAACAACATCAGCGGCTTGGCACATTTTAAAGCAAAGTGCTGAAACCCAACATAGTTAAAGGGTATACCACAGATAGTTAAAAAAAAAAAATCCTTGATTTAAGGTCAGTACTGTAAACACTGTGGTTTATGCATAAGTAATTCAACTGAACTTAAGGAGCCCTGTAGGATTTCTCACACATGTAAATGCTTGCAGTTGAGCCTAATTTTCATACTATACAGTCTTTTAACCTGCCAACCAGCTTTCTCTTTTTATTCTGAGTAGTACAACATTACCAATACTATTAATTAATACAAAAAATTATCTTTCTTGAAGTATAAAATTCATGTTTCCCTGATAACAACATCCATTTAGTAATGAAAATATTATTTAAAAAAATCTTTTACACTTTACTGTGCCCATGATTTGCAAGTAATGATGATACGGAGTTTTCATGGGAAGTTATAAGACTAAAAAGAATCTGGTGACATCACCCAAGGAAATGCCTACAGGAAAAGTCCTGTATTACATTTAACTCAATACAATTTTGTTTAAAACTTTTGAGACAGAAAAGCATCTGTTTCCGAAGGAAGTGCTTTCAAAGGAGTCTCTGCGTTTACACATGGCAGTTTTGATCTCTCACCACAGGAGAGCTTTACATTAAAGTTCACAAAGAGCTCCGAAACTCCATTGGAGGCTCTCAAGGTGATAGTTTCAGCAAAATTATAGTAAGAGAAATGTTTCTGAGAGACATTTTGTTATAGCAAAAGTCAAATCCAAATACAGCACATGAAGATTTATCAAAATGTAGACATATTCCTACTGTGCCAGCCTATTATCTGTTCTGCTAGGATTTTACAGCAAGCTGGATGCTATTGCTTCTCCCTCAATGTATCTGCAGTTTACACAAAGTCTTGTTGCTGAAATCAGGGATATTGTTGGAAGAAGGGCAATATATCTCACATGTGAAATGCTTTGAAAGGAGCTGTGTGTTAAGGTATAGACCAGTTTTGGTTTAATCTTTACTTGGAATAGCATGAGTAAATTTTGCAGCCTCTCATCCATGAAATCATGGTCTGCAGTCCATGAAATCACACTAAACAAGGAAACAAACATAATCCTCACAGTATTTTCAACTAAAGGTGCAGAGATTTGATCACCTGAATGAAACAGACCAGCAGAAATGCATGATTGAATGACTGTAAACCACCCATTCAAGAGTGAAGATAAGAAATTTAATTTATAGATGATGAACAAGAAAACAGTAAAACATATGAACAACAACATGTATCAAAATTTTAAATACATTGTTTAAAGTAGCATCTGTCCTTCTCTCAAGCTTCTCAGAAGGCAATAAAACTGAAGCACTGTTGAAATAGGTCCAGGTATTAGAATCCAAATTTAATGGGTTGCAGTATGGACTACCCAGTCAATTAAGACAGATCATTCCTTTAGGCATGGTGGAATACACTTAACATAGCCATATCTTCTGCACCCACACAGGAGAAATCAAATTGTGCCATCAGCAATAGTATTTGTCTGAAAGATTCCATAGCTTTTACCTGCCTGAGTTCTTGTGCAGTAGCATACAAATGGACAGGTAATTATTTTAACAAGTTACAGATTTAAAAAAGAATGAGCTGTTCTCATACTTATTACCATCATACATAAGATGATAAGCTAAATTACTTAATATTTGTAAAACTACAGTGGATCATACTGAGATACATATCTTCAAATATGCTACAACACTGCTTCCTTTTCAAACCAAGACTGTTTTAAATGACACCATACAAATGTTTCTAACACTTTTTTGCCTTCTAAATTCCAGGATTTCCAGGATCAAAATGTTCTATTTCTTTATTCTTTCTCTAAATCTCATCTAAAAATCCATTTATCTGGCATATGATGTTACCTTCATCAGACAATAGCCAGATCTGACATACTTCAAGCCTCATCTGTTTTTCCAGGCTCTTCCAGGAGAGACAAAAATATATGAGGAAGAAGATAAAGTCTGAATACAGTTCGAAATAAATACCTTTCTTTGCGAGATCTTTTTGTACCATTTTGACACACTGAGCTCTTTATTAGACTCACACACTGAACTCAATGGTTGGACTTGATGATTTTAAAAGTCTTTTCCAGCTTAGATGATTCTATGCTTCTATAATTCTTAGTGCAATCTACCTCAAATCTTGGGTGTGGATTATTATAAACAGGAATAAATAATTTTAATTAGCTTAATTAACTGATGGCAATAATACAAGGCCCTGCCATATCTTCCTTAAAGGCCCTGGCTCGTTTGTCCACAAAGCACATCATCTACTTTCTTCATCAATGGGTTCTCATATTCATAACACGAACTGGCATTGGCCTTCAGGATGGGAACAAAAGTGACCCTCAAAGCTCAATGGGATTGTGAGTTGACTGAAGTCATGAGACAACAACAGCCTGCTGTTGATTGACTCTGCCTCACCAGTAGGTGTTACTTCAGCCATTAATGCAGAGTGCTGTATGGCTGCAGGGATATGTATGCCTGCCAAGGTACACAAAAAACATCCAAACCAAACTAAAATCTGCCAGGTCCTGAAAATATCATGTAACACCCTGCCCTGTATCTACAACAGCATCCAAAGTAATGTTTGGGAGAGCTGACCATGACCACACCCATCCCTGGGTCTGCCTTGCAGCCTGAAGGCTTTTCATTGAGGTCTGTTCCACTTAATCATTCAAAGCTATGCTTGGCCATTTGATTGCTGTGATTTAACACAGTAATAACAATAATCCAGACTATGCTTAAACCACTCATACTACTTCCAAAACTGTTTATTAGCACTGGCTTCTGCTTTACTAGCTATTTTCAACACCCTTAATACTGAAGTTCCTCCTCTGGCACCTCCAAGAAGGCCAAGAGTATCTGGAAAAGGCTGCCTTATTTTTTGTTTGACTGAGTAGTTGATAACTGCACTTAACTTCACAGTTTATTTATTTAACCTCAGCTCAAGCCTTCTAAAATGTCCTGTGCATTTCAACTTCAGGTCCAAGACAGAACTGTATACAGAACACAGTCTCTTTCATTTCCCTCTTGAAATGAAATTCAGTAGCTCCTCTTCAACCCATGAGTCAGCTTCAAGGCCCTCATCTAATAACCCCATCTTTTTATTGCAATCATAGTCTGAAAATTCAGGCCACCATGTTCAACACCTCCAAGCCAAGCATCAGAAACACCAGACTGAGGACTTCTGTCATGCTTTGACTAAATTCTGTCTTTGCTCTAGTTGTTTCCAACTGGTAACTGAGACTCCTTGTGAGACCCTCCATAATGGGAAGCTCAGGCAGTTTATTCTGTCATAGCCTTTCAGCACAGGACACACTTTCCATGGTTTGGAATTACTTCTTTCTTAATACATGAGTCTCATCCTTCTTCACATTAGAATTCACAGGAACTGAATGCATAATTAAAGACTTGTACCCCAACAGAAGTGAACATTTTACCAAGGAGCCAGTAAGGTTGGACAAAGGCATTTTCACTTAAAAGTAGGTTTTGTTCAACAGGCAATTACAAGAGCAATAGACAACATAACAAAATTATTTTTCTGTTGAATATAAAATACTTCACATTTGTTTTCTGAAAAACATCCTCTGTTTAAAATATCCACTAACATCTTTATCAATGTTTCTAAAAAACTTACATAACTTTTCTTGTCTATATAAACACAGTACATAAAAGGCAGAACAATGCATCCTTTCATCTATACACAGTAAGAACAATCAGCTTTTCTCAGGGAGACTTTTTTGCTGTAAATCCAGTGCTTATAAAATCAGTGTAATTGAAAGAAGGTGGGATGCAGCACAAGGGTTTCTCATGATTCTAAGCATACAGTTCAGCTCACTCAAATAATAAAAACTCTATGCTTATTCAGTCTTACACTTCTCTTAAAGTGAGGCCACTTGATTGTGCCAAATAACGTGTTGTCCAACTTGGACTAACTTGGGAACACTAAGCTCATTTTCCTAGTGAACTGTGCTGTATTTGTATGATTTCTACATTACAGACATTATCTATAAGAAAAAAGAAAACTTTCTAAAGTCAGCTTTTTTTCAAATTCCTTAGATTACTGGTGAAAACTTGAAGGATAATATACTTTAGATTAAAAATTAAAAATAGCATTATTACCATAATGTAAATACACCTATACAGTCATATATTATTAGGTAATCATGTATGTACTTATATTCACCCTGCCAAATTATGCACCATCCCCATTATTTATATTTGATCTGATACCTGGGAGACACTCCTTAGACCATTTCATTTAAAACTGTAAACAGTAGATAGCATCATCTTTTACAGTCATTAAAGATTTACAAGTTGCTAACAAAACTTTTACCACATTCTTTTTTTTTTGCTAAATTAAAAACAAGCAGATAAAAAGACAACTTGCAACTCATTATGTCAAACTGTAACAGTGAGAAAGAAAAACAAAGAAGATAAAGCAGAAGTTTATATGGTAAATCTGTCAATTGTTGAACATGTTGGGATAAAATAAGGGTCCATAAATCAACTTAAAACACTTGGAAATTTATTAAAAAGACCAAGTAACTTTCCAGTGTCTTTCATTCTTCCCACTTTAAGTTATCTATTTTCATTTAAAAATCTCATAAATTGGGCTCATGGCTGGTATCAAAGACTAAAATTAGGGGTGACTACAAAACCAGATTTTTTCTTTGAAATTTGACTTGCCAAGGAGTGAACTATCACCTAAATTAGCAAAGGCAGTTCTTCTGAGATCTGAATACAACACTGAAATGTCAAAAGTCCAGAACAATGAAATCAGAACTTTTTAAAGGCTGACTTTTAATACTGGTACTGCACATACATATATATTCATGTGTATATGTATATGGATATGGATGTATTTGGAACTATGCAAAGACTGCTCAGTTCTGGAAATGGAATGCTTGCATTATGGAAAATGTTGGTATTTGCTATATCAAAACATGCAAATAAGGCAAATAAAGAAACTTTTCACTAACTGTTGGCAATGTTATGAAGATCAACAGAAATTAAAAACCCCTATGCTGATTCCTATTTCTGATTTTTTGTCAGATTTACAAACTTCCTCTCCCACAGTTTGCTCAGCTAAAGCCACCTGTTTCCTCTCACCTCACCCCACAGTACACAGTACCTTTCACATCTACTAATTTCTTCCTAAGCAAGAACCACAAATTAGGCTGGTTTTGAGGTAAGACTGTACTCATTCAAATTTATATGAAATCCAACTGCTGACCTAAATTCATTATTTTTTGAGCCTTGCCTCTAGTAATCTGAACCTCTCCTTTACATCCATCTGGCAACTTTCATGAAAATTGTATGAAATTACATATTTTTGAGATGTTTATCTCTCTTCACGAGAAACTGGCCATGAGGAATGAACAAGGGTGAGGAGATAAGAATACAAATCAATAATCATGGTTACATAAGGTTTCAAAGTAGATTAAAAATAAAAAGTATTTTTGTTCAATACAAAACAACTGGATGGGAGCCACTTTGAAATTATAATTTTTAAATGTTCTAGGTCAACAAATCTAAATGCCCCATTTCAATATGTCCAATTCCTTCATGTTAAACAAAAATGGCTTGGTTTCCACAATTCACATGTCTCAGAGATACTCACTGAAGCTGTGAGAAAAAGTTTATGTAAATTAATTCACCATTAATTTCCATTCAGTGGGAAAAAAGTGGTATTGATGTTTTTCTGTGGATAAAAGGAACTTCAGATGAGAAATTTTGGAGAATCAAAAACCCTTCAAAATCAAAAGCCGCATCGTGACATTTAACTGTATACATGACTAGGAAAATAGTCCATAGGGAGGCACTTCTAATTTAGAGGCTGCTATTAAACTTTAAAAAAAACCCTACAATTTTGCCACCAGTTATCTTTATAAAAATGCTACACATTAAAGAACAATAATCCTTTAAAAAACAAGATGAATTCAATACCTCTAAAAATTCCTTCCTGATTGTAAATGTTCTCTAAAAAGTTTGTACTGAAAATTACATCATTTGAAAAGAGGAAGAACCAACACCATTTGAGATGACCAATTTTTGCTCTCATGTTTCTGCAGAACAGAGCAGGGAGTTCATTAGCTCTGTCCCACGTGAGTATGAACAATACACTGGCAGAATCAGATAAATCCATGTACATGTTCAAACCAAGTGCCTGCACTGGAGATTCCACGTGTTCTGAGCACAGACAGCTCTGCCAGCCCCCATGAGACTGTGACCAGGAGAGCTGTAACCCCTCTGCTCACCCTTCTGGTCCTCAGCTGCTCTTAAGGCATAGAGAAGATTTCAAGGAAAAATAGAAAATGGAAAATGGAAAAATGTGGAAACCAATTTCTCTGGGTTGCTACTCATGGAATAGAGAATGGGAATCTATGGGCCAAAAACTTTCCAGTAAGGGTTTGCAAAACAGGTGTTCATTTTCAAAAGGAAATAATGAAGTTTTGGGGTTTTTTTTGTTTTTAAACATATAGTTCTGGATGAAACTTAAATTGAAGGTACTCATTCTCAGAAGCATAAGAATGATGTGGAGTTCTTTCAGCTGCTACCATACAACCCTAAAGGTGAATCACCAAAGTGACACTTCAATGGGTC
>PYHW01009662.1:1713529-1727930 GCA_013186435.1 Turdus rufiventris | reverse complement strand
GAGCACATGCAAGTAAACCTGCGATGGCGCGATTCTGTTACTAATTCGTTACTTTGTTTCGCGCCGCGCGGCTCCTCACTGCAAAAAAGTGCGCCCTATAGACTGGTGCACCTTATCTGATCTACAATGTTGCCAATTTTGCCAACTCCCGGGGGGTGCGCCTTATAGTCCAGTGCGCCTTATGGTCGTGAAATTACTGTACACTTATTTTCATACTGAATTGCAGGGAAAAAGAAAATTTAAAAATCTGCTGACTTGCAATTGCAATGTTCACATGGTGCCATGGCACATACCATGGTGTCAAATGCCACTAAATCAGGGGAAAAATTAATCTTCAGCACACACATATTTCCATTTGTTAGTGTGTAAGTACTCACAATTTTAAAGTTAAGCATGATCCAATTTTTTATAAAAAACTGGGTAACTCCTGCTTTCCATTTCCTTCTGTGCCTTCTGTTTCTGCCTAAAACCAAATCTTTCTTTACCTTTAAGAAAAAAAAATCTTTCAAATATTACTTAAATAAAAACACAGGAATATCGTTAGCTCACAATTGATGTTTCTTTCATAAATTTATCCAATTCATTTGCATTTTGGGTTTCCACAACTTCCTGAAGGAAGGTGTACTGCATTTTACTATGTATGCTATGTAGAAGGGCATCCCCTTTATTTTTTTGCAACCTGCTGCCTGGTATTTCACTCAATGGCCCTAATTTTAGTATTTTAAGGATTTAGAAGTTGTGGATGGCTCATAACTGGAAATGTTCAAGGTCAGGCTGAAAGCAAACTGATCTAATTGAAGATGTCCTGACTTACTGCACACCATTCAAATTTTTCTATCTTTATCATATCATTCGCCTCTCTTCTATTTTAGAAAATGTTACCATGAAGCACGCTGGCTCTAGCTTAAATTTCATCCTTTGAATCAGTCTCTTCCCTCTTCTTTGTCTTTCCTGTCCTCGTGGAGCAGCATCTCAATTTTCTAATAGATGCTGTAAGTGCCTTGGTAAGTCTATCACCTCTGCACATCAATTTCCTAAGTCAAGTAGGAATTTGTCCCTCTTTGGGTAAGTGGTCACTGGTGAGTAAACTAAAGTTTTTTCCCCCAGTCAGACTGTGTTCCAAAAAGATTTCCAGTCACTTACTCTTTCCTCCCACAGCAGGCCCAAGAGGAGATAGCACAGGTAGAGACAATGCTTCTGTTTATAAAAGGCCCTGTTGTTCTAAGCAAGTGAGAGACAGGAGATACCAAATTGGCAAGATTGCCTTCTTGCACCCTTCCAGACATTGTGCTTCCAATCCTGCTCCTTAGATGTCAAATTCCTGTTAGCAGAATGTCCTCATTCATGACTCTCACAAGTACAAACAGGACTCATAAAATAAATGGATTCAAAACTATACCTAATCCCCAAACTATGACAGAAGCCATTTGAGTAATCCCTTATCTGTCAGGGCTGTGCTTCACTTCCTGTCCACATTTCCCACCAAAAAGCACAGAGATGAGCACTGCAGTTCAGTTGTGGGAAGCTGCTGGCATGGAAGAAGCTCCAGCTGAGCTTATAATGGAAACCACCTGCTATGACGGAACAGAATTTCTCATTATGTTTTCTTACAAGACAGAGAGATTTTCAGTGTCATGCTAGAAAAGACAATTGCAAAGGATAGATGCATACAAAGGAGGTTAAAAACAAAAGACTACTGTTCTAAAATTTTTTTTATAGTGGGTACACTCAGTACCTTGGTGTGTTAGTAAAACAAAAACATATAGTGCAAAAAGTGATGGAAAAGAAATAGAAAGTAAGAGTTAGTATAGCAATTTCTTTTTATCTCAAGATAATGTCATCATTGTAGACAATAGGAAAAAAGTCCATCTGCTTTCAATAACCAATGTGTTATTGGCCTATCAATCTGGGTTACGAAAGCATGAACTAAGAACTAAGCACAACTGACATGAGTCCCTTCACTCTGTCCCCACCGCAGCTGTATTTTCTAGTTTGGATGTCATACAGAACACATTGAAAGTTAAGATTTAATGGAAAAATGCATTGTTTTGGGTCTCAGACTTTGTTGATTTAATACATTTGCTCAGTTTTGAATATAAAAGTAAAATCAGCTACAAAAAAGAGGCAAATGAAAAAAGTGCTGCAACTCTACAACTGGTGACAAAAGAAATTATATCCTCCTCTTATTAAATCAGTATTATAGTACCAAGGCATGAAAGTAAGAGGGACCATATTTATTAGAGGGGACACCCTACTGAATAGTTTCACAGCACTTTGAGCTAAGTCAGGCCAGGCAGAGATCATTAGGCAAAGATCATTTGGATCATTTGGAGGGACCTAGAAGCCAGCTCCCACACCCTAGAGTCATCAAAAAGATGGTGGAACGTAACCTACAACTAAGAAGTAACAGGCAAAGAGATATGCTGTTTAACAAGATTCACCCTGCAGTCTCAGTGGGATACAATATTTTCTCCACACTCACTCCTGAGCTCTTGTCGAGTGTTGCTATGTACCATTGAATACTTACCACATTCCACCCCAGGGGAGGCTCCATTTTAGTACTGGGTGAAATGATCTTGTTTAAACATTGCTTAGCTCACAGGAGTGCTGTGAAACTTAATTAAATTAATGCCTTCAAAGTGCTTTGAGGTTCTCAGATGAAAAGTGCTACAGAAATCCAAAGTACTATTAATGTTTCTACGGATAGGTGAACCAGTTTGAATAAACTAAAAACCTATATAAATCTTCCCTCAAAGTAAATTTTTGGATATCAGTTAACCTGGTTTTTAATTTTGCTTTCATTTTTAAGACCTTTACAATTTCTATTTTCACTTTCAATTTAAATAACCCTTTTAGAGCTACATGAGACAAAGCTCATTCATTTTCAGCCTCTGCTTTACCTCTGCTTAAAAAGGTACACTCAGTATTTCAAAGCTCATCACTGTTGAAGAAGACAGCCATCTTTTACCTGTGATCCACTATGCAGGCAACTTTATTAGATACAAAATCCCCAGGTCTTGGATCTTCAATGAGTTTACAATTTTACAATTAGCAATCAAACGTTATTGGAGACTTAGCTCCAGTCTCTAACTGTTCTGAGTAACAGTAACACGATGAAATGAAAATGCAAGCCATTACCATCATCATCTTGCATCTACAGACAGGAAAAACAATAGTTTTCAGAGAAGAAAAACCAAGAGCTTGGAGAGATGAGGTTTTCTCCTCAGCATCCATGACTGCATTTGGCATAATACACTTTTTCATATGTCCAAATTAGGACACTTAAGAGGTCCTAGTCCTAGTCTCCTTCCAAAAAGAAATAAAAAAATCAGAGGACTCTGTTAACAGGCAAACCAAGGCCATCCATTTACATTGCACATAGCTGAAAACTATATAAAAAATACATTTCTAAAAAGCATAAACACAGAGCATTATTAAAGTCATGTCACCACATGTAAAACTTGTACTCAAACAGAAGGTAATTAAATCCCAGAAAACTCAAACTCATGAACATGCTTGTTCTCATGAAACTCTCATCTTACTTTCGGGGTCAAAACAATATGAATAAATATTCTAAAGAGAAAACTGCAGAAACCGAGCTTTTAATTATTTTGAGATTTTTCTGTCACCATTTATTTCCTTTACAGTCTGGAAATAAGGGAAGGAATGCTGAAACTCTGTCACCTGCAAGAAAACACTGAGGGATGTGGGTAGATAAAACAATATGGCTACTCCACTTAAGTATCACTTTATTCAATGCAGGCCAAGAGGAATTTTTATTCATTCAGTGCTCTTTGGGGGTTTGGCATCTAGTTACAGGTTGTATAACACTACTGTCAGAAACCATTTTTACCTTGAATATGCATGACTGCCTGTGACTACTTTAATGTTATGAGGTAACTACGCAGAAACAGAGGAGGCTGGGGTTGAAAGGAAGGAAGGAAGTCCCAATCTCTGCCCTATATATATTCTCTATAATTACCATCTGCATATAAAAATATGTGCTCAGTTTGAGTAAAACCACATAGAATATATGCATTTTCGTGAAAAAGCACAAGAGTATCAGCACCAAGTAAGATAATATAACACACAGAATGTGCATTATATGACAATGCAATTTGACAACAAAATAAACACCCACCGGGCTAGAGAGTGATCAAACTACAGAGTATTCTGCTCACATGCAACCACAGAAGTCAGATCGGGTAACTGCACTAGAGTATACACATTAAAAACATCACAACTTCCATGGCGAACTCACCCTATCAGAGCTCGGCACTATTTTTGTTACCTGTGTCACCTACCACCGTGGACCAGGAACCGTTCACACACAGATTTCCAGTCATCCAGAGCAAGAACCCATGTAGGACATTCTCCTTGCTTAAGTTCTCATATCTTCATATTTTCTTTCAAATACTTGTTCATCTCTTTTCTGAAAACTGCAGTAGTTACTTATCTGTTGTCTACTCTCTGGAAGCTCTACAATATTAATAACCATATGTAAACAGTTATTAATATTGTAGAGCTTCTAGAGAGAAGGCAACAGAGTACAATTCCTCCTCAATTTCTTTCATACATGGCACTTGAAGTCTTGTCTCTATATCTCAGTGTTTTCTGCCCCAGACTACAGTTCAAAAAATCTTTAAAGACCCACTGTTTCAATTCCCTTTAACGTTACACACTTTTAGAGTGGAATCCTTCTTAATTCAGAAGATCATAAATCAGAAGATCCCCTTCTTTCCTGAAGAACTCAGATCTAGTTCTTTGGCACAACTGAAATGCGTACATTACTGCATTATCCTAGCTGTCCTTTCCTCTGCTGTAACTTTTCTCTTTCAGTGTTTTTCCCTCTTTTAAAATAAAATTCATTCTTTACACAGACCTAAAATTATTTCCTGCAGTCATTCCAGAATTTTTAAACTTTTTTTTTTTGCAGTTTAATATAAACAATATTTATATAGCATCTTCTAACCAAAAGCTTGAAGAACCTAACACTTTTTGCTAAGTTTTACCATATCTCCGTGAACTGCCTCTTTATTTACAACTCTCTTCCCTCTGGGCAAGTAAGACTATATCCACATTACAGAACCAGAATTGAATGAAGCAGGGACCAGAAAAGCCTATGGCCTGGCTTTACCTTTGACTGAAACTCATCTAAGTAAGAGCTGCAGCCCAGAATGAAGGCCCATCCTTCCTCCTTCTCCCTCCTCTTGAGTCCCTGCAAACAGGGCTCACACAGCCAGATCAGGCAACAGAAAATACAGCTGGAAATAGATCTTTTCTTTTGTCAGGATTTTTAAGATATTTTATAGAATAGATCTTTTGTCAGGTTGCTAATTGTGTCAGCTCAGCTGACTATCCCTCCATGCAAGAGTGGTGTCACCAAAAGACAGAGAAACACATGGCTGGGAGGTAAGCATAGCTCATGCTCCTTTCAGCAGGAGCTTGAACTGAAATGATTCAGATGCCTGTAGCATCAGCCTGCAGCCACAGTACAGAGACAGGCAAATGGCTGCTCTAAGGAGTCATAAATACAAAATTGAGTGCTTACCTCCTCTCTCTTACTCCAGCTGTTTGTTTCCATTTCTTCCTCGTGCTGGTGCTAAGACCCACCAGGCTTCACAACTGAATTATCACATAATAGCACAGAAAGCTAAAGTGATACAAATAACAAAAAAAATTATTTTCTGATGGTTTAGTGAACAAAGTGCTAGCACATGGGCAAGGCAGGAGCAGGAGAAAGGAAGGATCTCCTCTTTCCAATCTCCTCTTTCCAACAAGGGAGATCCTGGAGCAGCTTAGGCATCTCATGTATCTCCACACTACAGGAAAAGGCCACAAGCTAGTGTTGAGAGAATCAACCAGAAATATGTACTGCCTGTTTAGTGCTGTACCTGCAAACACTTAAGGCTTTTATCTCAAATAGCTTTAAAGACCTTTTGTCCACTTAGTGTTGGCCGGTATTTGTTGACTTCCTACTTTCTTTCTTATCTTCTTAGCTTTTTATTTCTTAAAACTCACCAATTAAGCTCTGCTGAGTATTTGCTGACTCACATTCTTTAGTTACCCAAACTCCGAATCATCCTATTCTCTATGTACAAATCCCCTTCATCATCCTTTACTTTTAATCTTTCACTCAATTCCTTCAAAATACTTCTCATAGTACAAAAATGTTGTCCTCCTTTTAACTTCTTCACTAGAATTTACTTAGTTTTACTTCCTATAATTTCTTTCCTCAACACAGGTCTGAATTTCCAGCCTTCACCTTGGAGCTAGGTCTCAGAAGACTCAATCTGTTCTCTCTGCTAGTGAAGAAGGGCCACCTCTTTCCCAACTCAAAAATGGGCAGCAGTTGTGTTGTACACACTACAACAGAATCTCATCCCAAGAATAACACACACACAAGTCAATAGAGACCATAGAGCTACCAAATGATGTATTTATTGTAACAAGAGGCTGTCAGTCTAAAAAGGTTACCTCCATTAAAAATGTGTGACATCACACTGTAAGTTAGTTCTAAATTGAATTTCACCTTCTATCTATCGTCTCTCCACCTTACATTTAAATCTAATTAGACTGTGTTAATAGACAGGGTTGAATGAAAAACCATACAAAATGGGACAGACTAAGAGCTGATCAATAACCTCAGTAGAAGGGTTTGATCCTATGTCCAATGCATTTAATGTGAGGGTACCAACTGAGCAGTAAATGAATGTACCACCTCAACAACAATATGCCACCACTGATCTGAACAAAGTTTATATGCCCGGCTATATAGCTCTGCTCTCATGAATCTCTAGAGGCATGATTTACAGGAATGTTTTTCCAGAAAACAGTAGATAACCTCTTGCCTACATGACACAATCACTCACACAAAAGCAGTTGTGAAAACCTCTTAGCATTGCTCCAGCTATGAGGTGTTCACCCTCAACTGTAAAACCTTGACCAGTCCTAAAGCACTAAGACACAATTGTGTAAAGATAGACACATGGGCTATTGCAGACTTCCTCAGAAATAGGATGTACTTTTCTTTAAAGCTTGATAAGAAAGCCTTTTTTATTTTTAATGCAAGGTTGCAATGCCTTTTATCATTTTAGTTTTAATCTAAGAGCAGTTTAGGTTACTGTGCCTTCTTACACAACTGTTATGCAAAGAACAAAACTCCAATTTACTGTCAGCTTAAGAAGCCCCCCAAAACCAATTTTAATACATTACTACTAAGAGGACAAATTGGTCATTCTGTCAACAGAGAAAACCAAGAAGTTGACTAGTCTCCTTACAAGATGGGCAAAGATGAAATGTGATAAATATGCAGCTGATGAAGGAAATGTATATTGAAAACCCTTCAGGATGATAGTGAGTCTGCTAGCAGAGGGCTCTGCCTTGCCAGCTGCCAGAGCTCAAACAAAGCCTTCGATGAAATCACAACTACCCTTGTCTCAGTTCCTGCCCCCCTCCCCCCCAAAAAAAAGAGGCTGTGGACAGTTTAATTATCACAGAACCATTACCAACAGCAGCAGTTTTATAATCTTGAAATGCTGCCATTCTCAAAAGTTATTTGCCTGAAAAAAAATCCTAAAAACACAAGAGGCTGTCATACTGTCCAAACAATAGAGCAATTCTTATACAATCAGACGCCACAACTAATTATTCAAAACAAAAACACCCGTCTATTTTTAAACAAGGGAACAAAGGATGTACATTTTCTCCAGAAATATTAGATTTTAAAAGGAGTAAAATATCCAAAAATCAAAACAGATGAACACTGTAGGCTTGCCTATTTTCATGTTTGTACGTGCACAAAACTGATTCTGTGTTAAAGGAATGAGTACATACACTGTTCATGTTCCTAAAAAACACAATTAAAAAAAAATAAGCAGTAAAAGCAAACTATAGGAGTTCTTTTGGTCACTTTCACTTACATTCAAAGGAACTGCCTGCTTCATTCACACTCTATCTTATTTAAGTTAATCAAATTGTATTTTATTTTTTCTTTGATGATGATAAAGATTGCTCCTATAAAGTACCTATTAAGAAAGGTCAATATTCTTTTTTCTTACCATTAGTCACAATCTCCTAATGCTGACATTTTGCCAGGATAACAGAGGAAGCAGTTACAAATGCAAGTGATTAGTATATGTGTGAGTGCCTTGACACATAGTTTTGGTCACTTACTAATACAAATACTGAGCTGGCCTAAGGGCATCTTTGTGTCATTTTCCATTAATAGAAAAATATGGACCCTTTGTAGCAAGTTGCTACTAAGCACTATGTCCTTGACTTCTACTGAGTTAACTTTTTAAACATCTGATGTTTGTTATTCATTTTGTACAGCATTTGGATGTTCTAAAAACCTCAGTAATCAAAGCAATATGCGCATTGGAGAATGTTCTTTTTGTTAGTCTATACTGGTCATATATCAATCATCTGACTAAACAGAGACTGGATGAAGTTCAGCTATTTTTTTTTTAATTAGACAGATCCATATATAACAATTATGTATGCAAATAGTGCCTAAACACATGGGAAAAAACTAACACAGACAGATGGCAAAATCCTCAGCCAGTTAAATTGAGTAGGGCCAGAATTACATTCCTAAAATTTTGGCTTAAGAAATCCTGTTTGAGAAGGTAAAAGAAGTCCAAAATGCTGGAGTTATGAAGAGGAGACTCAGAAACTGGAATAAAAACACACTGCCAAGATCAGAAGACAAGTTAGGAGCAGCTAGAGAGGAACTACTGCAGGAAAAGCAGAAGTACAGATGAAAGTCTGAAAGGACAGTTTGAAAGCAATGAAATGAGAGGATGAAAATGGGTGATTCAGGCAGCAGACTAATGAATAGAAGCAAATAAAATCAATGGCTGTCAATAGAGGAAACAAGAAAAGAGATGTATCTACTTTGCAGCCCAGTTCATTTGATATAAATGAGTGGAAGGAATATGGTTGTTGGTTGTCAGAAGGCGTCTCAGACTAGCAAGGGGCTTTTAGAAGTGCTACAAGCAGCTTAGTCGTAGGTTTGACCCAAGTCTGAAGTGGACATACAGACCAGACTTCTCACTTCTTAAGCCCTATACCTGATGGTGAGGCTCCATTGCCTGGGGACTTCAGAGGTCTGCATGGTCCATGTGGAGAATAGATGCAACAAAGGGAAGCAGAACCAGTCCAAGACTTGAAAACAATCAAGTGAATCAAGTGACAGGAGCAGACTACTGAAGAAGAAAGGCTTGCGTTTGGAGGCTGCAAACACCATAAGTAGCAGGTCCTGTTTCTAAGGTGGCTGACATGCATTAAGACTCAAAGAAATCCTTTGGAAGAAATCCAAAGGGATTTCTGCTGCTACAAGAGGGTCCTGGCATTTGTGGTCATCTGCAGTCCACAAGAATATTTTTCTGGCTGATCTGAAATGAGAACAACTCAGGAAAATGTTTCCTTCATTCTTCTGACCTGGCTGCTTTTCCCGGAGTCTCTTAAACCAGTAGCAAAGATATGTAAGGCAGCTTCTACAAAAATACACCAGTGGGGATCCATGGAAATCAGATATTGTAACCAAGACATGCTTTCCTTGATTTTAGCTAGATGCTGTCTAGCTTCATCAGAAGAGGAAAACTGCCTCTTCCTCCTTCTTCAGTGCCTGCATTTTCTTTTTTTCCCTAACAAGCACAAAATGAATGTATAAAATAATTTGGGAAAGGCGTGCTGCACTATCTACATTATCTTTATATATATTACACATAACATCTTTATGTTATTACACTAACAGCCCATGAGAAACAACTCTGAAGATGGCTTTAGCTCATGTCCACATCCAAGTAAATTCCGCACAGCCAGCAATATGGGGAAATCAAAGGTCACTTCAGTGATGCCCCCTTCCACTGCCAGAGCACCTTCAGCTCTGATCCTAGCAAAACAATCATGTCTAGAGCAAAATGTTTTAAACTCTGTATAGATGTAAAGGCAGAGAGAAATACAATTCCTTCACTTCCATGGACTCAGTTAAGGAAGGGATAAATTACAAAACAAATTCTAGATGTAACTAGAGCTGAAGTGAGGTGAACTAGTAAACCAGCAAGGTACCACTAGCAACCTGTGAGACATTTCCATAAAGTCTAACTTCTTTTTTTCCTCCTTAGGAGACACATAAAAAGGCTGTTTAAGCAGCATGCAAAGCCCTAACTAACCGTGCTCTGAACACAGTCAAACATCTGGAAGTCTCAGTGGCTGCCACTATATAAACAGGGAAAGCAGACTGATGTGGCACGAGATCGCTTATACGTGCAGCAAAGTTCAGTAATTTCATGACTATAAGACACACTTATTATAAGGCGCACTTCCGGGTATCAGCAAATTTCCAAACTTTTGCCTATATATAAGGCACACTGGACTATAAGGTGCACTTTTTTTTTGCAGCGAGGATCCACCGCTGGCTCCCCCCACGCAGTGGCTGACTGAGGCCCCGCCTGCAACAGGCAGCCGCAGTGCCGCAGGTCCCCCTGCACTTGGCAGCCGTGGTGCCATGGGCCCCCAGGCTCACGGGGCTTCGCGGGTCCCCCTGCACCTGGCAGTCACGGTGCCATGGGCCCCAAGGCCCGCATGTACCCAGTAGCCGTGGGCCTCAAGGCCCACCTCCACCCGGCAGCCGCATCCCCACCTCCACCTGGCAGCCACAGCCCTGCGGCCCTGCCTTCACCCTGCAGCCGCCGCCCTGCCGCCTCCCCCGCGGCTCATGGCTTACACTTCCACGCTGGCAAATTTCTGAACTTTGTCCATATATAAGTTGCACCAGACTATAAGGCGCACTTCCAGGTTTGGGCCAAAATTTTAGTCAAAAGGGTGCGCCTTGTAGTCGTGAAATTACTGTACTTGGATCTAGCAGCTATTGCATCAATGTCGCCTGCAAAGAAGCTTTCTGGGATACTCTGCCTGGCAGTTTTGATTGACCCTACACTGAAGCAGAAAACATAACAATGTCTGCATGCCTGGGTGTGTAACTTCCAAGAGGAGGTAAAATCCAATGCAGAGAATATCTCAACAATCCTGATAACAGTGAATTTTTTGAATGTAAAATAATATATCATAATATAGGTATAAGACGATCAGTCTTCTACAGAATTTATATATGTGTTAGTCAAACTTATAGACAGCAGGAAGAAAGATTATTTGGAAAGATACCAATTAAACAACAGAACAAATGCATAAAAAATATGCATCCTTCATTTGGGACTTGACATAAAGTCGAATGGAGAAACACCGTGATACATTGTTGACAGAACAGAAATGTTTCTAACACTTCTTCCATCTTATATAAATAGTAAGCTTATTCTATGAAGATTTATGATACTAATTCCACTATATTATTTATTTTAAATGAGGTATTTAAATCAATTCACAAATGGATTGTTCCATGCCAACTTGGATGGCTCAGAGGCACTGTACAAGGACTTTAACATAGTAGTCCTTTTGGCTGGGGAGGGGAAATAGCTGTGTTTTTCCTTCCCCACCAAAAAAAGGCTTTTCTATTAGAAATATAAACTCAAATCCAGGGTGACAGCTCATCTCTCTCTAAATCTGGGCATGTTTTTTTAAAAAGCCTATGAAATTATAAAGAGTTAGGAATAATATACAAAATAAAAATATGACAGAAAGGGAAGCTTTCATCTCTCATGGAAGCAAAGACTGTTTTTATTGATACATATGGAAAATATTAGGCCCAATTATATGTTGTGCTTTGGCACTGTGGTTCCAACTTCACCACAGGCTTTTTTTTTTTCACAGATATACCATTACAGCCAATTCTACCCTTGAACATTTGAACTCAAACCTCGTAACACAGGCATTTTTGTTGCTAGATTACTTGCACCCTGGATGAAATGTTCTGTGTTACCGCTGTCCTATATTTAGAAGTTAAAAAAAGGTTATCTGTATAGACTTCAGAGAACATATACTTATAAAAATATAATAAGATTAAAACATCTTGTAAATAAAGCACTCTTTATTGCAGGATAATATCTTGGTTTATAATTTAGATTGTAGAGAGACTGAATGTGATGTAGTAAGAGACAGAATAATAGAGATCATCAAAGAGACAGAGGAAAAAATAATCTTAAAAAAAGAAATCTGTATAATTTTTAAAAGGGACAGATAGGGGAGAGGAAGCCATGACGAAGACAAGATTGTAATAGTCAAGGCAATGACAGAAAGGACATAAAGGGTAAAATTCAAAAATCTGAGGCTTACAAATGAAAATTTTTATGAGAATTGTATTAATTGTCACTTAAGAATGACAATAAAATTCAAAAATAGGCATCTTTAATTTATAATAAACAGTCAATGAAAAGCATTGAAAATGCAGAATTTCATTATAGTTCTGCAGCTCTTTTAGAAACAGTGATGTAATTCACAAATCAAAAGAGTTTGAATAAGCACTAGTCCAGTTACTCCATAAGTATCTCTGTTGCTAAGTCCTTATATAAGTTTAATGTTATTTTGTTATTTGAACAGAGAACACAGTCACAGCTTTCTTTAAATTCTGCATTAAACGTCTCTGCAATATCTGTGAAGATCATTAGTCATAGCTGGGCTAAAGACACAAGCTTCCCAAAGATAACAGGCATAAGCAAACATGGCCAGGCTGTCTATAATCTGGAAGAATAAAATGTCAGACCATGCAAACCATCAGTCATCTATCTGTGGTATTTCCTAAATGCCTAATATACCTTGATATACAATGTCACCTAACTGAAATACTATAACAATAATTGGTTCTTCCTGTACTTAGACAAGAATGAGCATTACGCACACAAAACAGAAAGGGACATAAAGGACAAGGGAAAAATATTAAATGGAAACAGAATGCATATAGTGAATACTAATAAATTGAGCTATTGTAGCTTGCAGGGGAGGACACTGAAGTTTTCTTCCTATGTAGCAAAAGCTGCTGCAGAACTAGGAAAAATTATTTTCAAATTTATTAATTTTTATAACAGCTACATGAATAAACAGGAAAAATCCCTGCAGATTCAGATGTTTCCATTAAAACTAAAAATGACTGAAACCTCTTCAAGAGTTAGCCAATTATATATTTCAAATAAAATTTACAACAGTTTCCTCATGAGTTTTCTCATTTTAGAAACAGCAGGAGAAAAACTGAAAGCAACTAATTGTATCCACCATTTATCCAATATTTGGATAGACAGGGATTTTTTTTAACATGTTTTTCTGATGCTTGTTTAGGACATGTAATTTATTTCCTTAAAAATTAATACTGTCCACAACCATCAACAAAAGAAAACATCAATATTATTAAATAGAATATGAACTTAATTGGTTTGTTTGAAATGAACTTAAGCCATCTTGAAAATACCAAAGATGCTTTTGTGAATACAGTGCCTCTTCCAGTCTTTCATGGGAAAATACATCTCCTCTTCATATCTGTAATCTTGACAGTATGGATAATCACATTCTGATAAGATCATGTTGTCTGAGCACTGCAAAATTACATAGTTCTGTAGTCTGCTACAGGTTTTCCATTACATGCACAAAGACAAGAGTAGCAGCAAATTCTGAAACAAGTCACTTATCAGGCTGATGCCACTTTTCCTCCGTATTTTTCAAGTAAAATTTGTAACTAAAACCCAGAGTTTGATAAATAGACTTGAACAAGAACTTTGTAAGATTTTAGAACCGATGTTTAAAAACCAGCAGAATAAGTATGACATTAACACAAAAAAACAAAAAGCCCAAAAAAACCCCAAAACTCCCACAAATATATGGTCTCTTAATAGATCTATTGTTTATTTCCTCATTTTCTATATTCCAATATTTCCATCTCCTAAAAACTCTACTAAGGAGTTTAGGCTTTCAGAGAATTTTGACTATCCTAAATTAGGAATAAAAAAATATAATGAAGATACAACTCAATTGAGACAATATCATTTAAGCAAATCGTTATTATATATTTGACCTGGAACACAAATTTTAAAAACACCAACTATAATTTTTATCTTTTATCTCCAACCTTATCGGTTCTTCTTCAAAACATACAGCAGTAAATCATGAATATTTTTGTAGAACTATTTTTTCACTAACTAAAATTGGGATAGTGTGGCTTTCTTTTTGGGTCCCTGGTGGTATTTTCCAGGACCTGAGAGTGCTAATATGCTATAGCTATCTCTCAGAAAGCACACGTTTAGCCAGCAGAGAAAGAACGGAGATCTTACTTTACAAGTTCCACAAGAGTCTTTATTTCATGCGAAGGGTGTCAAGCAGGATTCTCGAAGAATAAAGGGCAGACAGCTATATTTATAGGTTCAGGGAGGATTGAAACTACAGCCAATAAAAGTTTATACAAAGCACAGCATCCAATCTAAGTGAGAAGTTCTAAAGGTAAACTGACCAATTAGAC
>PYHW01009662.1:1683434-1709431 GCA_013186435.1 Turdus rufiventris | reverse complement strand
CCTGCCTTTCTCAGCAGACACCTGTCCTCCAAACTAAAACAGCAACTTTTTGTTCTTTGTCTATATATAAGCCGCACCTGATTATAAGGCGCACTTTCGGGTTCGGACCAAAATTTTAGTCAAAATGGTGCAGTTTATAATTGTGAAATTACTGCACTTACATCTATACATGAATGTTATCTTGATCACTAAATCTTTACAGTAGAAAAACTCCCTTTTTTAAGCTAACACTACTCTTTTGGTATGGCTCTGGTATAAGATTATTTAACCTATTATTTCATTTTAATCATGTAATTAAAATACCATAGGGCTGTCCTTACAGTACTAATTACTACTAATTATCTTTGAGGATACTTTAGAATATAGTCATCCTGTACTCCATATATCATAAATTCAATTAGCAAGCTATATGTTGATACTTGGATTAATATACTCCACACAAATTAATTCTTCATTAGTGACAGGTATACTAAAGACTTCATTCCTGTTTGTACCACTTGCCTCCCTATTGAAGATTTATTCCAGGGATTAATTTCAAGACTTTGAAGTAACATAAGATCACTGTTGAGTAGCAAATAGAAACAAGATTTAACAGTACATATATTTATCATTCTCAAGATGTTAATATGAACAAGTCAATCTAAAAAAAAAATATACATTTTGCTTTTCAGACAGCAATCATCCAAGTCAGAGGCAACAGCAGAATTATAACCTTGAAACTTTTTGGATTTTTTGCTTTATTGTCCCAGCTTATGTATTTTCTTATGTACTACATACCTCATGTCTCTGTGTTTTTTTGGATTTAAGTTGTATTTAATTTTAAAAGGCTCCACACAAAAAAAAAAGTTTAAACCTGAAGTTTAAATCATGAAGTGAGATACAAAGAATTTCTGAAGCAATTTTTAAAAACTATGCCCCAAATATGGGGTTTTATAAACTTAACCTAAGTTCTTTTCTGAAGAATTGTTAAACTGTTGTCTTACTCCCAAATTTCCTCCTTCCACGAGGAGTCGCAATATGCTGTTAAAATGAGCAGACTGATATTAACTATAATATTCAAGATCAACATCAACATTAACAACTGCATTATCCTAGACTGACATTCTTAAAGTAGATTTGCCTTTTTTTTTCAACCTGTCAAGAAAAGAAACCATTTCACTGCAAGCGTATAAAAGCTGCATTATTCCACTGTCCACCAGCACAGATTTCCTTTTCTCTTACATCCTATTTATAAATGAAAACAGATGAACTCAGTAAAGCATAGGTCCAGAGAATTATGATTTCCTTTATTCTAGTGGTAAAGAAGTTATACATAATTGCCACATAATTTTATCCAGTGGTTGAAACTTTTTCTTGAAACCAAACAAGGAACCAGCCTGTTTAAAAACATGATGGATTCATTTCAGTGCAATCCATCATATTTTCTGGTACTAGTAAATGGGGGTTGACTAAACAGCACCTACCTACTACACTGCTTGATACTTAGGAAAAAGTTCCTCTACTTCAGTCTCAAAACTAAAGTCCACACCATCGCAGTGGACCAAGATAACCATTAGCTTATCAATAACAAAGACAGGGTGGCTTAAGAAAATGGAGGCCAAATTCCCCTTCCACATTACTGTTATTAAGAAATTGAATTCCATTCAACAGAAAGCAGAACTTTGCCCTCTGTTATGCCAATACAGTACAAATGAAACAAACCTCTCCATAAACTTCGTTGTTTTATGTCAAGTTTTATTTCTGGTATATGCTAGAGCTTAGCATTTTGGTTTCCTGCCAACACTCAGATAGCAAAAACTGCTTTGTATTTTCATTTGGTGACTTCTGGGTGAAACAATCAATTACCAAATCTTTACATGCTTCATGAGTAGGTAATAAATACCAATTCTAAAAAGTGACTAACACTAATATTTGGCAGTGCACTGTGCTTTGGAGACCCTAACAAAGTAAAAGTAAACATGAAATGTCCACCATACTAGCTCCAGAAGACAGGTCAGAGCTCCAGCTCACACAAAATCAGCAAAAGTCCATTGACTTCAATAGAACAGCACTGATTTTTAAATGGAATTAGTTTCTGGGGTTTTAGCAAAGGCATTATTTCTTTCAAAGCATAAGAACACTATCATACAAAGACACTAATTATGCTAATGTTTCATTTGTTAACAGCTTTAGTTTTATCTAGCAATAAGGGTGGGAGGAAAGGAGGGAGAGTAGAATGCAGCTCTCTTAATGGCAATCATGCAAAAATTAGGCATCTACTCCAATAGGATAAGACTTTCCTTTGACAGATAATGAAGAAAGAAATTCACAACTACGGAGTAATCCATTTCCTTATGTAAGACATCCTTCTTAGTGCAGGATGATGTTTCACCCTATCCTACTTTCCTGCACACTCTACAGGCCAAGTAGTGAGGATGGATCACATATCTGACTTTGACACTAATTGTGAAAAGTTGCTGATTTGGCTATTTCATTTTTCTTAGAGTACCTGCTGCTGAAAGACAAATCCATCATAGCACAGAACCTACATACTAGCTGCTACATTATGAAATAACAATTATCAGAAATTCACTTTTTTTAAACTATGTGGAACCATATGAGTTGCAAATAGATAGGATGTGTCACACTGATGTGTTTCAGCAAATCAGTGAAGTTCCTTTAAAGTCACAAAGCAATATTGTTTCCATCTTAAACTACAATATGTTTACAACATACAGCCACCTTGAAAAAAATAATATGGGAAGAAGTTATAAATTACAATCCAGTCATTAGCTCAAAGTTCTATCTATCATGAGATCATATAGAATCATTTTTCTCTTTTTATTCTCTCCCACCATTCAAAAGAACTTGGTTTCAGAAAATTTTAATTCTATGAATGCAGTTGTGTGGATATATACAGAAATTCAGCTTTTCAAGTCACTTAGATCACCCAGCCAAAGACACTCTGTTTTAAAATGCACACCTTGTTGTGTGCTGTAACTTGCACAAAAATCTTATTAATACAAAGTTAATAATAACATACTTTTAGCATTATGATAATAAACATTGTTTAAAAATGCTCTAAAGTTGGCAAGAATAGTACTCCACCTTACACTAACTACTAGCCCTGCAGAATAGTTTCACTTTTAATAATTCTAAATCCAGAAGATTTTAGACAGGTTTTTGCGAAATAACTTGGAAATAAAAATTACCAGAGAAGCAGAGAATACAAATATAAAATGAAGAAAAGTAGCATTAAAAATCTGAAATATTATGTTACAGATCAAATTAAGATTACAACACATCAAGTTTTCAATAAACTTTTTAAACTTTAAAATGTAAATTTTCCCAATTCAAAAACCAAGGATTACAAAAATGCCTCCAGGTAGAAGATACACTTCAAATAAGAGAGCCTTCAGGTCAAGAGCTGACTTCTACTATTTCCCCAGCTACCTGGGCATTCCCTGCCTATCAATATATTGGCTCCTTGGAGGTTTTGACTCATTCTATCCAACCTTTTTGATAATTAAAATTCACTGAAGCAAAGACAAGAAGTCAAAAATCTCTATTACCTAAGAGAACTCAAAGGCATAGCTCTTCATTGTGGTCTTTCTCTCTCATTGATACTTTCTTTTAAATTAAATAATTTCAACAGAAGAGACTGAAAAAAAATCAATTCAAAATTATCAGCATAGCTAATGGTACAAACACATTCACTGTATCTTAAGAGAGCCATGGTCATGCTCTGCTTAGGTCAGTGAATAAATATTAATTATCAAAACACACCCACAGGCACAATTCAAACTGTTTTTCTCACTAAAGTTACTTTGAAATTAAAGCCATCTAAAAGTAAACTGAAAAGAGTAACTAGCACTATAGAATCTACTAAAGGCATTTAATTAAGCAGGGGTACTAGGATTGTGCATGGTTGAACAGTCCTGTTCCCCAGCTTCTTCCCTTGGTGGGGAAGCTCCAGCCCTGGCCACCTGAGCTGGCTCCATTTCATTAGTATCTTTCCCTTCCCAGAAGTCCTAGACTGGATGTAGTACCTACGTGTGGCAAAGTGTATCCAACAGGTACCAAGTGGAGGGGGAAAAAATATGTTCTCTCAACCTATGGGCTGTGTTCCTGCCCATCAGGGCTCAGTGCTGTTCTCCATCTCTGACAGGACATGCTGGGGACTCGTGCTCAGCAACCTCTCCAGCCTCTGCAGGTCCTTCTCACCCTCTGCTCCCAGCCAACCCCTCTTGAGTATCAATGTAAGGGGTTAATTCTTCCAGCTGCAGCACTTCACAGTATCCTTGCTGAATTTACTAAAGTTCCTATGGGCCCTTTCCTCCAGCCTGCCAGGGCCATTCTGAATGGCAGCCCAGAGCTTGAGGGTCTAACTGCTCACCCCAATTTCATGTAGTGCACACATGATGAGAATACACTCTTATCCTCCTCCTGATGGACGATAGAGATGTTCTATAGCATTTAGTCACAGACAAATCTCATTTGTAACAGGCCTCCAGGCTGAGCATGATTCTTTAAGCAGATTTTTTTTCACCTACTTGTCCCCCCATTCAAGGCCCCAAGGCCCCAACTTGGATATTCCTTCTTTTTGGATGCTTGTAGTGCAGAGTTGTATTCTCATATAATGTCTTCTGCTTTATTCTTCAAAACTCCTCAATTACAAATAATAAAAAAAGAGACCTAAGACATGGAAGCCAAAGCTTCTTTGAGGAATTTATCTTACTACTGAGCTATACATCATAATTAATATTCCAAAACATGACCTATCATTTGGACAAATAATTATTTTAGAGTACTCCTTCAATTTTGCCAAATACTGCCATAGGAATTAAGAAAATCATTGCCATAGGAATTAAGGACACACAGTTCCCAGTTTTTTTCCCAGCCCAGCTTGGTTACTAAGACTGCCACACTAGCAGCCACACCACTTGGTTCAGCGAATTTAGGCTTTATGCCTCTAATACTTAGACAAGGGTCTGTCATGAGTGGATATGCAGGTTGCATCATAACAAGTTGTGCATCTGTTTTGTCAGAGATTTAGCCAAAAAAAGTTTAATATTTAGATCATTATTTCTTTTCCATTTGAATGACTTGAAGATCTTTCTCATCAAGACTATGGTATCAGCACCATGCAAAAAAAAAACCCAAACAAACAAACAAACAAAAAATAAACAAACAAACAAACAAAAAACAAACCAGTTAGAATTGCAGTAAATGTCCCATTTAAGGGTCAACTTTCAGTTTGCTAAGAACTCCAAAGCATAACATAATATATAGTATGTAGTTTTCAACAGGAGCCTTCTATTCCCACTCCCCCTGTTTCTTTGGGTCTTTGGAAGGCTATCCAATTTATTGGTTACATCAGGAATCTTAATCCCTCATGATTTTAAGTGCTCTGGATTAGATAATCCAGATTGCATGAAGTTCCATTTGTTTTCTTTGTTTACAAGAAATATTTTCACAACAATAGAAAGTATGTTCTCATTAACTGAAGAAAAATGGAGTCCATGAAATAAACTAGGAGATGCACTGAAAGAACAACTTTTGTTTTCAGTTATATACAAGGAAAGACTTAAATTGGGATTTATCTTGGAAAAGTTAATGTTATGAAAGAACTGACATTTTGTTACTGTGGCAAACTCAGGCAGACATAGCCTAGGACTACAACTGCTAGTTAATCCACTTTTTGTTGGGAAGTGTAGCTTCAACCTTTTTGGTCAGCTATATTAAAATTGTAGCACAAAAAAAATTATCTTTTTTTTACTTAATCACTATTCACTTAAGAATTGTAGAAGCCTCCAAATAAAAAAACGCAAACTGATTTATTGGCCAGTTTGAAATGTTAGACCGCCCTCCTCATTTATGAGAGTCACTTTCTCCTTTTTGGCGTAACCTGTTGTAAGGCTAAACAACAAAACAGATGTCTGATTTCCTTATTCTTTTGAAAACAATTGCTTTTTCTTTTATTTTTATGCAAGTATTTGGGTGGTGGTCTTGATCAGATACTAGCAAGAAAATAACCTACAGGGGAAAAAAAGAATGATGTTGAGAGAGCCTTTGATTCCATCAGTGACTCAAAGCAAGGTCAGAAGCATATCCATAAAGTCATAAGCTTTCTGGTCATTTTTGTTAAAGAGCATCTTCAAAGAAGGAGGGAGAAGAAGAGTCAGCCAGAAATCTACAGAAGTCATTCTCATATGAATGAGAACTGGCTGAAACTAGAAATAGCATGAAGGAACAAATTCCTAGTGACAGAAAAATCAACCCTGTGTACTCTTTAGGAAAGAGAAGAATCATCTTTGTAAGACAATTAGTTCAGCTACAAAACGTCTGAAAAATGGGTAAGACTCAGTGTTTTTTGCAGACACAAGGAATTCCTCTTCAGAAGAGAAAGCCTCAACTTTATTTTTTCAGTATAGAAAGAAACTACAGATGCTAAAGAATAGACTTTCAATCCAGCTTTGGCTGTTGAATCAAGGAACAAACTGAAATCCCAGAAAAAATAAAGTACCACTAAAAACCGTTCAAAACATCAGCTAAGATGGAAAGAAGATTCAATTGCTACTACTCCTCTTTGTATTCTAGCCACATCCTTTATAATAATGTGCCTAAGCCCCTGAAGCATTTGGACAGTACTTAAAACAAGTAAAAATTCATTACTATGCACACTGATGCTCACTTCCTCTTATTACATATAGTCATTAATATAACTGCCTATGGAATTCACTGTCACAGAGGAAAAATTTAACAGAATTTCCAGATACATTAGGCTGTCTATAATTTAAATACTGAAAACTATGCAAAGATCAAGATTCATCAGTAGGATTACTCTTTGAAAAGCTACTGAAAAGGTAAATGTTCTTTTAATCAAGCAGCAGGTCAGGTTCTTTGTATTCACTGCTAGCACAAATCCTCCATGACTGCCTCAGTCTTCCCTTCTGTCATACAACCTCTACTCATTTGCAAAATTAACGTATTATTCGGCTGCACTTTACCATAGGTGATGAATCATATCTGCTTCTCTCTTGCCACAATATATCCAAGTTACCAGGAAAAAAAGATTAGTCAGGAGCACAGACCACAGCATTAAAAGAATAAGTGTCTTGGATTTTTACTTTGTCAGAAACATTACAGGGAAGCCAGAGGTGGGCAGGTCACATTAGGAAAGCAAATTCATTATAGAAAAATATTAACAGCAGTTCTGACTCAGAGGACTTCGAATGCTGCATAAAAATCAATTCAAGCTTCAGATGGCACCCCACATGCAAGTGATTCTGAGAGGCATCATCTTAATTATTCAAATCGAAATGTGTGCAAATCTTGCATAGACACACTCACATACACTCATGTCACAACAGCATAAAACCAGCAATATGATCAGTAAAACAGGATGGGAGCCTCTAGACTTGTGTGCAAATGCCAAATTGAAAATAATGCAGTTACAATTTGAACTCTGCCACAGAAATATTTGTCTCTTGTCTGTGCCTTCATAAAGGGGTGATAATTTCAGCACTCAACAATGGTCCACAAAGGAAGTTCCAAAAATACCCCCATAGACTCATATATTACTGCCCAACACAGGATGTACTTAGTGCTCATCAGTGAACCTACCTTTCATTAACACCTTCCTTTAGTTGCTCAGTTTACTAACACATGATTCATTACTGTCAGAAAAATACCTTGAACATTCTATGATCCAAGTTATTATTGTAATTGGCATCAGCCTAAGCTACATCCACTTTTCCACAGCTGTGAGAATCACATGTGATTTAGAAGTCCTACCTTTCTGAATAGAAGTATGAAAAATATAATGCTTTTCTGTGACTTTCTAGTTTGGTTCCAGAAACAGTTTCAGATCTTCTTTGTGTTAAGATCCTATGACACATTCAGCACCTTCAAGTTGACAACGCTTTGATTTTCAACTTTATTTCACCCCCCCCAAAAATTTGGCAGGTTTGCAAGTAGTCACGGTTTGTTTCCGCCTTTCTCATGAAAATGAAAAGTCATCGTGTCTGATTTGTAACCTTTGGTGCAATCAAGAATTTCCTGAAATTTTTCCTTCGTTGTTTTGCCTTATTTGAAGAATATAAACAGAAATTTGGTCATAAACATGAACAATTTTCTGCTGTGAAATTTCTGATCCATTCCAGCAATTTCTGTAAAAACTTACACATTCACTCTTCTAAATCACTCCCTAGCCTTTCCATAAGGAAAAATAAATCATCTTCACTAATGACTACTAATCATCATATTGGGTTAAAAAAAATTTCTCAAGTTCATTTTCCCTTTGATTTTTGTCTTTGGGGAATTGGTTCCAGCTAATACATAGTACACCCCTTGGTTGACAAACCAGCATTGGCTGGAGGTGATTTATCTGACTGCCATTACCTAGGTAATTTGCCATGTATCATTACATTGTTGACCAGTGATTTGGGAATCCCAGCAGTCTCCCTGGGATGTAAAACTAGTGAGAATCTACTATGTGAAAGCTGGAGTTATTATACTGCTCCTCTCTGAGCTATTTAAACTACTTTTAGGAGACCCTGGAGCTTGCTCCTTCAAGTGCAGTATTTATTTTCCGTGACAGTTACAGACTTAAAAGCACAGGGCCCAATCCAAAGACTCCTGTAGTCAATGGTGAACTTTCTTTGCTTCACATCAAGGCTTCGCACATCATTAGCAGAAGCTACAGCCACAATAGGAGCCTGTTTTGAAGACAGAAATGATGGTTCAGAAGGGGTGAGCCTTTACACTTCCCCCTACTGTTGCTAACAGCTGGGGAGAGCAGGAATATGCTTCAGAGCCATTCTAGTGCCAAACCATAAACAAATACAGAGGTAGCAAAGAAGACCCTTGACTTCAATCCCCAATTTTACAATTTGAAAACAATTCACTCTTGTTCTTTCTCACTGTCACACACAAGATTCATTTGGGGCGTGCTTTTTAAAAAATTATTTTATATAAATCTTCCCTCTGAATGAGAAATATCTGAGTTTCAATGACAAATTAAAATGTTCCTTTCCTTCTCACTCTCCAGGATTTTGTGGAGGGAGTAATTTCTACACAAAGTTTGAATGTATCAGCTGCGACTTCACACTTATAAGAACTCTAAGTTTAAAAAAAAATGGGGACCCCAATCACTCAGGAAAACAGTGGGTAGTTTCTGCAAATTATCTTAATCCACAAATTAAGGACTAGAAACAGATAAAACCCACATTCAAATATCTGATACAGGAAATTTTAAAGCAACTTTAGGACATATTTTATACCACAATGATTGCAAATATTACTTTTCTGTAGTACTAGAGACAGTTTACAGAGCTCTGAATCTGTGATTTATTTATTGGATTTGCTCAGTACCTAAAAATCTCTTTTTGTACATTTAAAATATCTGTTGTTCTGAAAGTTCCTAGCAACAAGAAGGGAACTAAATCCAAAATCAAGATCATAATATGGCTAAATCACTCCTCAGTTTTACTTCTGTATTAAAGTTGCTTTGGGGTTTATAAGCCAGAGAAAGTTTGTCTCATTACAAAAAGGAAATGAACATACACTTTGAAATTACTATTTAGAGCACAGATTGTCATCAGACTAAGAGCTCGTGCTTTCGATAGCTAGAACAGCTAATGATATAATACTAATGACTAATACTAATGACTAACGATATAATACTGGAAGCTATCAAAGCAATATTATATAAAATAATTTTTAAAAAAATTAAAATAATATTATTACACAACTATTTTCAAATAATTTTGCCCATTCAATATAATAGAGATTAATCTGGTTTTACAATATTAAATATTTCTCTGCCTCAAAAATGGTAAAAAAACCAATTCCTTTTAAGACGAAGCATGCAAAGTTCTCTTTTTTCACTAAAAAAGTATTGAAAAACTGAAAGTACGTTTATAGTTAAAGAAAAAAAACAAGAATAATAAAATAAAATCATTAAATGCTGTTTTGATTTTTTTCTCAACGATCAGAAGGGAATTAAAAAAAAAAGAGAAAGAAAAAAATAAACTGATAGTATTAGATTAAGTATGATTTTTATGTATGAAGATGTATTATTTTTTATGTAACAGAATGAAAGCAACTTCCCAAAGCATTTATATTGCCTGTTTCCAGACCAGTCATCTTCCTGGCCTTTCTCTTGACTCTAAAGCTGGCTGTAGGATCTTTCAGCTTGAATATCCTTGTTTCACACCTGCCTTACAATAGTGACACATGCTTAAGCTATTACGTTATGCACGTGTTCATATGACATGCCAGGAGTTAATGTTTCTGATCTGTAAAAAAATAATGGAATCCTATTACCAGTTAACCAATATATTGTGCATGTGAGTGCACTGCAGTACAACTGCTGGGGAATTTTATGTACCACAATACATTTCTTTGACCAGCACCAATATTTCCCCGTGTGTAGCTTTTGCACTCCACTTGTAAAAACTCTTCCAAGGACTGCTCTACCTTATTAATTCCACAACCCAGATATAAGCACACCATGGTCAGAGCAGTTGCAGACAATCCTTTTTCCAAGAATTCCACCAAGGGGTCAGCTATGCTTGTTAAGATATTTAAAGTGTCTTTTCTGTTTAAACCAAGTTTAAAATAACTTTCTTAAGGAGTCTAGTAAGAGAGAACAATTCCACATAAATGAAAAACATATGGAATTGTTCAAAAGGTCAACTATGTAAAAACACATTATATACTGTGTTTATACATATTTTATTCACAGAAAAGGCTAGCATTGAGATTTTATTGATATCCTGGTGAAAAGCACCTTAATCAAAGGGTTGCAACTCCGCTTTTCTCTGCATTTATTGCAGACCATGAAATCGCACAGTAACATACAATTATTTTTGAAACATATTAACTGGTATTTAATCTATATTGTGTTTTATCATATTGTTAATCACTTTGACTTTGTACCCAGGTATTTACAGGTGACCTGTACACATATGCCATTCCCATTCATATGCCATATGAACATTTCTGAACTTCACAGCTGAGACTATAGATCCAAAATCAGAATCCTATACTATACTGCAGGCTCATCTCCAGTCAAAAGTTTTGAATGTTTTACCACAACTAACTAGATAGTCTAGTTAAAATAGTAAATACAGTATCAGATTTTGCTGTGTTTGAGAAGATTCCAGATTTGGCCAGAAGCAACTAGGCTAAGCCTAAACATGAAAGTCCAAAGGAAAATAAAAGCAATTGCATAGCAAAGACCTCAAAAATACAAAAACATTTACACACAGAAAGTAACTTAAGAAAGCGGGAAGTTTGTGCCTGCATATGACCTTTGCTTTCAGTGAAACTAATGATATATGGTGTCTGTACGTTGACTGTACCAATGCAGCTCATAACATTTGTTTTGCCCTAGAAATCATGCCAGTTCTGTACAGAGCATACTAACCAGTCAGAAACTGCCAGGCACTAGCTTGGTACTCCTGAGTACCAGTTAGGAACCTCAGTACATGGAATTCACTTTATCACCTTGATAACTGTCCTTACCCAGCTGCACCTCTACCGCATTTAAGGAACTAGGAGCCCTATAGGGAATGCATGAGCAACTACAACAGGAAGTTGTTAGCTGCTGGGCTCAGCAGTCAGAAATCTGCTTTCCATTTACACCTGCTCCAGCCAGAGTCTGTAGAAAAGAAACAAACCCTTGATTGAGGTTCAGAGGTGTAATTAGTAGGTGTGATTGAAGAATACAGAAAACCATTTATGAGTTATGTTCTCTCTCAAACTCTATTTGAGACGCAACCATGGATACTGGGTTTTGTCAATTTATTTTTTTTTTTAAATCAACAGGCATACATGGTGAAAAGCGTCAAATTTGATGAGAGATACCTGAAGTAAAATTGATGCTACAGATTGATATGTTTCTTCTCTATACTTCTACCTGTAATAAACACATTCAATATATAAAACTAGGCTACATACATACATGCAATAAATATTTATATTAAGTAGAGAAACAATATTGTACAATCTTATTTTCCATTTACTAATTTCAGACTTAGAAAAACATTTTATCCAAATAAAAAAAAATCCACTGAAAATAGAAGAATCTTTCATCATAGAAAGTAATGTGCCTGCAATTAAATATCTCGCAACAGATACAAGCAAGAATAAAATCTGAATATTAAATATTTAATTTTCAAACTTGGAGGGAGAGAGGGATATAAAAAAAGAGAAAAACTGAAATTACAATAATCTTCTATGTCTATTAATTTCATTTGCAGCATGTCCAAAAAACAGCCTTTTTTTTCAGAGGTATTAAAAAACCAATATTGATCTATACAGTTTCTGAAAACAGCAGAAACCTCATTAAAATACATGGACTCAAATTAATTAAAATTAAAAGGATAAATTTGGGATGACTAGGTGTTGGGAATGCTCCACTCATTTGCACTCATAAAAAGAGAAGATAATTAGCCCTCCAATCTCATGTAAACTCCACCATTTACAGTAATTTCATTATTATAAGCCACACCATTTTGACTAAAGTTTTGCTCCCACCCCTAAAATGCGGCTTACACTCAGGAGCAGCTAATATATGAAAGAAGTTCAGAAATTTCCAACCCCGGAAGTGCCAGCCAGGGTGCCGAGCCAAGCACCTGCCAGTAAAACCCGGGATTGAGCAATTGTTACAAATTGGTTACTCTGATGCACAGGGAGGGAAGCAGGCTCACTGCTGGCAGCGCAGGGAGGAAGGCGGGGGACTCCCTCCTGCCGGTCCTGCAGCCTGGAGGGGAGGCAAGGGTTCCCTCCTGCCATCCCTGCAGCTTGGGAGGGAGGCGGGGGCTCCCTCCTGCTGGCCCCGCAGCCTGGGGGGGAGGTGGGGGGCTTCCGCCCCCGTCTGACACCGCAGGAGCAGGCAGGCTCTCTCCCCGCCTGCCGTCGCTGCAACGGGAGCGAGGGGGCTCCTTCCCTGCCTGCCACCATGGGTGCCGGCAGGCTCCTTCCCTGCCTGCCACCATGGGTGCTGGCAGGCTCCTTCCCTGCCTGCCGCCATGGGTGCCGGCAGGCTCCATCCCCGCCTGCCGCCACCGCCACGGGTGCCTGACGGCGGGCTCCGTCCTCGCCCGCCGCTGCAGGGCAGTGCTAGGCTGGGGCGAGCAAGCCCGGAAGCAGTGGCAGCCAGCCCTGAGCAGCCCCACTGAGCGGCAGCGCCAAGCTGGGCCACCCAGCCCCTTCGGCAGCCCCAAGTGGGCCAAGCCTGCACAGCCTGAGCTGAGCCAGTAAACCCCGAGATCCCGCGATTCTGTTACTAACTGGTCCTCGTTGCGAAAGACAGAATGGCTTATAATCAGGTGCGGCTTGTGTATGGACAAAGAATGAAATGTTGCTGACACCCAGAGATGCGGCTTGTAATCAGTGCAGCTTGAAACCGTGAAATTACTGTACCTAAACAGACACCTCAGGTTCGATGTCAATATTCAAGTAATTTCAATCCTCTTTTTTTAGCCTTTGATTATTCCACAAAAAAATGTAAGGCAACTACACATCTAAGCATGACCCCACATGTCCATAAGAGTACATTCAGAACTGAAAATGGCAGCATTTATGACATTGATTTGAGACCATTTTGTTCAAAGCACATCTAGAAGTAGAGGAAAATGCATGCAAATTAATATTCTGCTTTCTTAAATGGCCATTAAGATTTTTTATTTTTATGACACATTCTTTGGATGAAATCTTAAAATATTTATCTTTTAAAAGATCTTTTTCTACTAAACATACTTATTCAGATTTTCAATCCTAAAAAACATCCCTCTGCATCCTTCTCATACCTTTTTCAGAGACCACTTACTTACCTACTCCATTATTTTCATTAATTATGCTTAGCATCAACTCCAAGAATTAAAAATAAATCTATATTCCCCATTTTTTTCTCCAGTCTTTACACAGTTTAAACATTTTTTATCTCATAAATATGATAAAGCATAAACACATGTACAGAGCACTTTTCTATGTTCTAAGTATCAAACCAGTAGCCGACAAGTAAAAAGGAAAGCATTCTAGATTTAAAAATTCTGCATAAGCTACTGAAATAGTACTGGAATACTACTGGAATACTGAAATATTTGCTACCCTGTAGGAAATATTAGGCATGTTGATACACATTATCCTTCTCTTAGTTTTCTATATAATTATTTATATTAGTGCTTATGCACATATATTGACTATTTCAGCACAGAAAAAAAAAAAACACTAAGGACAACAGTATTTTTCTGTCAGGATCCATAATCTGAAGTGGCATTGACCACTAAATCACTAAATGTTTATTTCACATATGGCAGGGACAGAAGAAGTTTAGTGCAATTCAGGACTCTATGTACAAATCGCATATCTCATTTGTTCCTTTCGTCACTACTTTCTTCCTCCTGTTCAACTGGAAGTGAGTCAATCTCAACTCTCAAAGACCTCAGAAAACTGCAGTTTGAGGAGAAAAGACTGTAGCTACATAAGTTTCAAATTACTTCCTTATTCCACTACTTTTTTTTTCCTTCTCTTTTTGCCTGGTACCACAATTCTATGCAACAGTTAATAAAACTGTTCAGAAATAAAACTGTTCTCTCAGAAAATTATCTGTAAAAATGCATCATTCACAGCTTTTTTATTAAACTACAGCAGATGAAATATAGCATTTTCAGGTTATATCAAGGGTCAAGTCACAGTCTGAACATACCTAAGCTGCTTCTTAAAAAGTTGCTGTGAATAATTCTGCGCACACTTCCTACATCCACACCTGTTCTTCCTTTCTTCCTTTTTCTTTACCTTTAGACATTCATTATCTATAACCAATAAGACTATTTCCTAAACCAAAATTACTCTCTGCTTGGCCGTGATTTCTTTTACTGTTATAATTAGACCTCCAAACACCTTAGCAAGTCTCATTTAATCAGAATGCACAGAGAAAATTTAATTAAATGCTATACACAAACTACAAAGCTTAAACAATTCAAGCAACTGTTGTCACTGATATTACAAAACTCCTTCTAATGGAATCCAGTTTGGGAAAATACAGTGCCCAAGATGAACAATCAACCTTCTTGTGATTCACATATAATTAAATTAATATGCCAGTGTAAGCTTCCACACATAAATACCCTTAAAAATAGAATTTCAATGAGAGTCAACATTCAGCCTACACAAATACAAAATTTAAAATGCAAGACAGATTTCAACAGAGGAGCAAAACCCAAGCCATTAAACACTGCCAGTGAGGGGAGGATGATATCTGTGAAAGGAAACACAAACAAAATGGAGTTAATGGAATTTTTTAGAGACTGAATGAAAATAATGTAAAAATAGGACAAAGA
This sequence comes from Turdus rufiventris, assembly GCA_013186435.1. Taxonomy (NCBI): domain Eukaryota; kingdom Metazoa; phylum Chordata; class Aves; order Passeriformes; family Turdidae; genus Turdus; species Turdus rufiventris. The sequence continues at coordinate 1,694,099 of PYHW01009662.1, read as the reverse complement.
ACAAGAAGAGTCACGTAGTTCAATCACAAGGAGTAGGATTTGGTACAAGATATGTTTGCAATAGTGTTCTGAATATTGAAAATTCACAAGTTGACTTTCTGGGATTTGAGCTGAACAAGATTTGCATAAGCCCTTACAAGAAAATTTGCTCTTTCTGAATAAAACCCCAACACTCACACACTAACTCTTGAAACATACATTTGAACCACACACATTTAATTTCTTACAATTTTCATTCAACTCATTTATGAGTTGACGGAGTGGGTGATCTGCAAGAACTTTTGGAAGCCTTATTAGAAGACATAAAAAAGTATAGATACTGGATACAGGAAATCTTATAATGAAAAGCATGACACACATCCCAAAACCCTGAAACCAAACAGTTTCCCCAAAACATCTGGCTTTCTTTTGTGGGATTTTATGTCTATAATAATAAATAAGTTGGTTTAGGAGTGCCAGTTTATTAACTATTTAAGAATGTCTAAGGCACAGCAGCTGCTTGGATCTCACAGCATGTCCAAATAGACTGAATATTCTCTGTTGGCAACAGTATATTCCAATACAAGTATTACTATTATGGATTGATACTAATAAACACAGGTTTAATTTTAAGCGGGATTTAAATTCATTTCCTTCCCTTACCATTTGTTATTTATTTTTTAGCTACTGAATATTCCTGGACGGTTAACAAAAACCTTAAACATTTCATCACTTTGCCGTAGTGTTGAAGGCTTCAGATGTAACAGTACAATATTTCTAAATTAAAGTTACTTTTTTGGAATCAAGTACGTAAATACATACTATGGCTGTATATTTTTCTTTTGAAACTGTCATTTTAGTTCATGCCTTACAGTTTCAACTCACCAATTACTATCATCTGCACTGAGGCTGAGGAACAGTAAAAGAACAGTCTTTTAACATCACCACTCCTACTTCTTACTCTCTTGAATACATTTTTCTCTCCTATGAGCTCATTAAGGTGATTAAAAAGACAACATTTTTCATCTGGATTTAGTTTTGAAAATGTGTAAACTCCATTTCTGAAATTAGGCGATCTTCATGACCAACTAATGAGGGGTTTTGATCCTTTGAGTAATCATTTTGGATTAGGTCATTAGCAATTTTATTGATTTAAAGGAAATCTCTGGGTAGCAGGAGGACAATCAAATTGTTAATAAAACTTGTTTTAGAGAATTGCTGCACATCAGGTGAAACATGGAGAAGGAAAAGAAGTTAACTGTAGAGCTGTAAAGCTGTGAGTGCTCTTCACTAAGAGCCAAAAGCTGTAAACAGTTCTCACAGTCTATCAGGTTGGCTGGATACGGAATTGAGAGTCCATTACAGAGACTGTATTTTCATAACTAACTGGAATAAGTAAGGAAGCCATGGAAGAGAAAACTCCACAAAATTAGCTGCTTATGATCACTGTGATAATTAAAGTTTGAGATGCATTCTCTGCACATGACATGTAAAAAGATATAAATATGGAATTATCTCTACATTTGCAAAATATGCAAGTCTCATAAAATATTCCAGTGTCATTCACTAGACTTCTCAGTATTAGAAACATGAATGGACAAAGGTGGGGCACATTTTGGGGACCCAAAAAACCTACCGAAAAAATGATACCTGCCTTCTGCCCATGCTGACACTGAATCCAATCCAAGGCAAAGACTTTGAGCAGCATGCTGCAGCATGCATTTTAAGATTTGGCATATGAATGGAATTCTTCAAACATTTCTGCTGTGAAATAAGGGTGACAGTCAAAATAATTCCAGGCAAAAAAGAGTAGTTTTCTTTTACAAAATATTTCAGCAATCTGGAATTTTTTGACAATAATTCTATAATCCAAAACACAGCCTGCATCAAAACTAACTACAGTAATTTCACAACCATAAGGCGCACCGGACTATAAGGCGAACTCCCGGGAGTCAGCAATTTTCGCAACTTTGTACATTATAGAAGGCACACCGGACTATAAGGTGCACTGTTTTTTTTTTTTGCTGCGAAGATCAGTGCCGCATGCAACAAAGTAACTAATTAGTAACGGAATCCCACGATCGTGTAGTTTACTGGCAGGTGCTTAATTTGCAAACATTTTTCACAAATGGCGTAGCCTTTAAACGCAGTCCCAAGCGCCATCCCCATGTGCGGGCGCCAGCACTCCTGCCCGCCCCCGGCGCTCCGGGTGCCCTGTGCCGCACCGGGAGCCCCACGCTCCTCCAGCACTCCGGGAGCCGCGTGCCGCTCTGGGAGGCCCATGTTCCCCCGGGCTTTTCCCCTGCACCACCGTTGCCCCAAAACCGGCGGCTTTCCCCTGCCACCCGGGCTGCGCCACCGCACTTTCCCCCAGCCGCCTGGGCTGCGCCGCCACAGCACTTTCCCCTCACCGCCCAGGCCATGCCACTGATGCCCCGATGCCACCGCCGGGCGGGCTCTGCTCGGCTCGGGACTGTTGCGGTCTCGCACTTCTCGTTCCCCCCGCGCCAGGGCCAGCGCCACCTGGCTTCTTGTTCCCCCCACATCGGGGCTGATGCTGGCAGCAGCTCCCTCCCTCCCTGCGCGGCAGCTGAGGCCAGGGCCAGCAGCATCTCCCTCCCCACCGCACGGTTCCTGCCAGTCGTGACTGCCCGCTCCTGCCCCCCTCACGACTCGGTGCTCCTGCAGCACCGCCCCTGCATTGTGGCTCGCACTTCTGCGTTGGTAAATTTTGCAACTTTGTCCATCATATAAGGTGCACCAGACTATAAGGCACCCTTCTGGGTTCAGGGAAAAATTTTAGTCAAAAGGGTGCGCCTTACAGTCGTGAAATTACTGTAAATTGAATTTTCTTGTCCTCCAAGAATTATCAAATAATTTAGGTCAGAAAAATCCTTCAAGATTATCAAATCCAACTGTCAACCTAACACAGCCAAGTCCATCACTAAACCAGGTCTCCAAATGCCACACTTGCATGTCTTTTAAACACCTCCAGGGATAGTGACTCAACCACTTCTCTGGGCAGAAGAATTTGAAAGAAATAATTTCATCTTATTATCCAATCTAAACCTCTTCTTTGCACAATTTTAGGCCATTTTCTCTTGTCCTATCACTTACCACTTGTGAGAAGAGACCAGCCCACACTTTGCTACTGCCTCCATTCAGGTAGCTGTAGAGAGAGATAAAGGCCTTCATGAGCCTTCTTTTTCCTAGGCTTTAGCCCAGCTTCCTCAGTCATTCCTCATCAGATTTGTCCTCTAGGCCCCTCACCAGTTCTGGACTTGTTCCAGCACCTCAATGTCTTCTTTGTAGGGAGAGGCCCAAAACAGAACATGGGATTTGAGGTGTGGCCTCATCAGCACTGAGTACATGAGGGCAATCACTGCCCTGGTCCTGTTGGCCACACTATTGCTGATCCATACCAGGATGTCATTGGCTTTCTAGGCCATCTGGGCACATCCTAGCTCATATTCAGTTGCTGTTGACCAGCAACCCAGGTCCTCTTGCACATGGCAACTCTTTCCCCAGCCTGTAGCACTGCCTGGGGTTCTTGTGACTTAACTGCAGGACCCAGAACTTCACCTTGTTGAACCACATGCAATTTGCTGCAGCCTATCATTCCAGCCTGTTAGGATCAAGTTCTGTGAAATTTACTTGATACGTGCCCAGCAAGCCACTATTTCAGTAAAGGGAGTTCATGCTTCTTGAAGGGCTGGCTAGCAACTCACCTCAACCCTCTCCATCAGAAATGCAGAAATGCTCACTTTCTCCAGACCAGCCCACAACCTGCTTCCTTAAGAATTTAAGTGGTAGGATTTTGCTAGTTAAGGCCATTTCATTTGAAGCAGTTCAGACTGCATTCATGAATTAGCTCCACTCACAAATCTAAATTGTTGGTAATCTCTAACAGACAAAAAAAGATGGGGAGGAGGAAGAGAAAAATAATGCATATCTGTGAAAACGTTACAGATTATTTCTTTCACTGAGAGATAGAATAAGAACATGTATTTGTGATCCATTAGAAAATTGTGCTTGTGAATTTTTAAAATGAGTATTTCAGGGAACAGAAAGCTTTGGGAATGAAAGCCTGTCTGGACTGATTAAGTCATCAGATGTAAAGTGTTAGAATTGCCAGTCTTGTTTCCCTGTTCAATCTCTTGTTGAGGAAGTCCCCAAGGCAGTCTTTAATTGTGTTTATACAGCAAAGCAATGATATATCACATGTGGCAGTACAAAAATATTTTCATGCTGATTCTATAGGTTTGTATAACTCTGATTAAGGTACTTTTCCTGTTTTAACTTCACAACTTAACTTTCAAATTTAAATTTGAATTTATAACTGAAAACTTGCAAATATGCATTTAAACAATTAAAGAATGCTTTAAAAATTATACTTGACCCAGTTTCATTTTCATTGTATTTTTTTACATGATATAAGATGCTATGTGAATGTTTACTGTGCATTTCTTTCACACTACTTCACAAACAAAAGCAAGTCTGTTCCCCTGGCAATCACTCATTCAGGCAGCAGGGTGCACAAGATTAAATGCAAACCTACACAAAGACTTAATTCCCAATATCTCGTAAGAAATGCAGACTGCAATAGCCTTCTGTTTTACTCGTCACAATGCTCCACAGTTTTCAGGGTTTTTTTTGTAAAGCCTGTCAGATATATAAGATTTGAAGTTTTTGTTTTTGTTTAGGCTTCTTAATAATTGTATAATTCAACACTGTTCAAAGGAATCTTGTGTGTGGCCTAGAAAAATTCTCTAATGGTCACCACTGCAAATGGAAAGGTGAATAATTCAGATTGCAATTTAAAAAAAAATTACAAATGTTTTTGAAAGGACCAGCAACTAAAAACTGTTTTGTATTGTTTGAGTAGGATGAACTACATTGGAAGTTGCTAACTCAGACAAAAAAAAAATCTATTCCCCATAAATACTTGAGTTTGTACTTGTGTTGCAGCACTGTCATGTAAAAAATGAGAGGATAACCAAGCTGCAGCCCCACCTCCAGCTGACTAGTTCAAAGAAGGATAATTTGCTGGGTTTAGCTCCCCATAAACAGACTCCATACACAGAAATACAAAATACTGATTTTCACAAACAAGGAAGAGGTACCTCAAGCCTCAAAAGTGGAAACAATTATACATTCCTAAAAGGATCTCAGGTTTTGTTTGTGAAGTTGTAGCAAACAGAGCACTGTAACGTCTTGTCTATATCTGTTTTACTCACATACTCACTTTTACCTATGTACTGTATGTATAAATGTTCATCGATAATCCTAATGCTGTGTATTACACAAGTGGACTGAGACTTTAAGAGTATTAAGCATTATTTAATCTATTCTGAATTTGAGTAATAATAAGAATCACACCAGATTTTCTAATAGTTAGCATATATAACAGGTATGTATTTTCAGATATGGTTTTATAGCAGACAAAGTACGTAATTGAGTGAAAGTACTCAGGCATGTTCCTATAGATTTTGCTGACTTTAGGATCATGCACAAGACAGGAGTTGGATTACAGGCTTTTTCTACTTTTAAAATACATTACTTCCACTAACATTTATGGAGCCCAAACAACCAGCCAACATAAAAGACTTCTGTTCAAATGATCCCATACATCCTCTGCAGAGACCTCTAAAAACTGCCATGAGTACTACATGCCACTCTTTTGACCCAACAGTAGAAAGCCATCAACAGTCAAAACCAAGTGGTTTCTGCCACTGCCAACATTGGCAGAAACCATGAAGTGAGATGTCCTTATTCACTTACAAACCCTGTGCCACTTTCATACTATGATAGGAGGCTGTATCAAAGGCTTTGCATAATTTCTAAAAAACCTTTTAATAGAAGCAAATGAGCCAGTGACTTTTTTTAAAAAAGATGAGTTCTTGGCACCCAAATTCCATTGCATTTCAAAGGGATTTAAGAGCTCAACTCCCTTAAGGCCTTTAATATAGGTTAGTAGCATACCATTTACAAAAACAGTGACTATTTGATCCTCACTTATGTAAAAAAAAGATGGGCACCAAGAGGCAGCTTCAATATCTTGAAGTCAGTGATTTACATATATTAATTTAACCTTATATGTGGGGCCTCCACAGTCATTACCCAATAAATACTTTATTGCTTCCTGGCAGGGTCCTCCTCCACTGTACCAAAGCCACTAAATAATACACTCGGGCTCCCACACCTCTTTTATATCATGCATCTATCACTGGATCACTAACCAAGCAGTTATCATCCTAAGATGCAAATAGTTCCAAAAAAAGCTGACTAGACCAGGTACAACCTATCTTTCCAAAAGAACTCAGTAGAATTTTCATAGAGTGCTATCAGATCAATTGGGTGCACCTAAACCAATTTTTTAAATATATCGACTTCACAACCATAAAAGTACTCCTAGCACTGTACACTGCCTTTGAAAGACTGAGATATTTGAAAAGTGGATGCTGTCATGTTTTTCAGGACATCTTCATTCTGAGCCTAGGCATGGGTGGCCCTTCAATGCCACCTAGGCAATTTTTCATTCTTCAATTCAGCAGTTCTTCTTACACTGTACAGGAAAAGCAACTGCCATTCTTATTGCCCAAACAGTAAAAGCACATAACTTTTTAACACAAAAGCACAAATCAGGAGGTAACTACTCCCTCAGTGTAGATCAGCTAGAAAGAAACTAATGGCAGAACCCAGAGGCTGACCTCATGTTGTGTTGTAACATAAGCACTTTCCACCCAAAGGGCAAAAGTCAAGGAGAGTTTGATTGTGGAGTCAAAATAGTCCTATTCTCTGTTGTTTTAGCCTCCCTTTCTTCCTCCAGATTATTCCACTCAACATAACCTACAGCATTTAGTGATAAACCTGCTGGCACACAATTTATAGAGAAACAACACTTGACTCCATTTCAGCTACTTATCTTTTTAAGCAGTGGAAAATAAAAGACTCCTACTATATATAGTGACTCCTTGGTGTCTAGCCTTCCTCCCCCAGCCCTGTTTTTGGTATGCACACCAGACATGATGGCTTTAAGCAGAGCAACAGAACAGTTTACTTTCCCAAAAGGACATAACAGATGTTTTTTCACAACTGAAGGCTACTTGTAATGCATGGTTGGTTGTGAAAAGCAACTGTGAAGCAATGCTAAGATCAAGTATCTTTGACCATATTGAAGAACCCACAGCCATGGAGTTTATGCCACTAATTGAGAATTAGTATGTAGAATTAGTATGTACTTGTATGATGTACAACCAAATCAAAGATTATTCCATTATAGGAATAATGTAGGACAATAACAAAATTTTTCTTTTTAACTAGCCAAATATAAAAACAGCAAAATGGAAGCAAAAAAATTACTTAGTAAACTACTTTACTATGCTCACAAATCTGGAAAACTTCAGTGGCTGATGTGTAGAAAAAGAAAATCATAGAAAAATGTGAAAGATGTTTTTTACTTTGCCAATTAGTAGCAAAAGTTATTTTTCCAAAGGAGCACTTCTAATATTGTATATGATTAACTTACACATTGCAAAATTAAATAGCACTCTCTTTCTGATTCTGTAATTAGACAAATTAATGTACAGAAAATTAAACATTTAAAAAGTTGTAAGCAGCACCCCAGCACTAATTCTACTAATCAAACATTTCCAAATAAAATTTTTAAAATACTGAACTGTTGTTCCAGCACTGATATAACCAGTAATCAAAAATAAGACTAGTTTCTCTCGAGAGTTAATTTGTAGGCCACTGCTGACTCCCTTCTCAGATTGTAGACGTAGCTTTTTATGGAGTCATGCAAAAGTTATATTAAGTGCTCTATTTGAGCTTCTTTTTGTGTGTGTCCAGTAACATGAGCAATAAAGAAGGTGGATTACAATTTGAAGGACTGCAAAAAAATCCCAAAAAAACCAAAAACTACAACCAAACCAAAAAATCCCACACCTACTGAAGCCTCAGTTCTAGGAAGGCCAGTTTCTCTGCCCACTATTTTATACATCACAGACAAAAGCAAATATGTTCAAATCACAAGTAATGTGCACAGAAAAACAACACTTACTAATGCACAGAAAATTCTGATTTAAACCAGACAAAGCAGAACAGCAGTGATTTTGCATAAAGAAACAAACACAGAAAAGAGTAATTTGAAATTCATCAACATTTTTGATGTTTCAGAAAGTTCTCTGTATTTTTTAATTTGTTGCAGCTTGGTCAAGAAAAGAAGAAAAAAGGCTGTTCCATCTACAACCCTGCTTCCATTATAGTTATCCTTGTACCTTTCCAGACTGGATATGCTTATCTCCTAGATAAAATAATATTTTTTAAAATCACTTACACAAAACACTAAGAAGTTACACAAAAAAACACAGAACACATCTCCTAACTCTCTAGGACAGAAAAACATCAGAAAGAAAGAATAATCCAGTTAACAGAACCGTGAGGTCTGCATACCTATATGGGGATGACATGAGTCCATTAAGAACCAGTCTTTGTGTAACAGTCTGAGTTTTGAGAACTGAAATTTCCAAAATGAGCAGTGTACTTTTTTTTAATAACAGAAAAATGGATCACGTTTGAGTTAGAAAGCTACAGATGACATACTGTTTTATTCTACAGTTCAAAACTATTTTGGAAAAGCTTTTTTTTTTTTTTTTATATTTTAAAAATTTAAACTAGCTTTTAAACAATAACCCCGGATGATTTCAAAACCCAGTGATGACATATGATGACTATTGAAATTAACCATATATTAAATTAATCTAGTTAAGTGCACTTGAGAAAGATGTTGGCCTTCTGACTAACATAACATAGAACTTTCTGCAAATGTTTCTGCAACACAGATCTATCTGCTTTTCATAGCTTTCTAAGACATATTAAAGGACAAAACTGAGCAAGGATAATGCTATCCTACAAACAACTGTACAAAAAATGCACCTACAGGCAGTGGCAATAACATGATTTGACTCTTACATCAATAGAAGGGAGTATTCTTGTGTGCTGTCCATATGTAGACTGTGTAACTATGAAGAAAATAGCCAAGGCATTAATTTATATCTGTTTTTGCACATTATATAATTTAATATGAGTATCCATGGGGTGCATAACTGTAAATCTTTGATGGAAAATTACACATGGAGACAGAAAACAACAGAATTATTGAAATAGTTTGAGCCTAACAATTAATATCAGAGGTCCTACAGCATCAGTACAGAGTGCCAAACTCATAAATCACAAGCCTGAATGAGAATGAAAATGAAAATGTTTTATTTGTGTAAAAACATGAGAAAGGATGACTTACAGTAATTTCATGACTATAAGGCGCACCCTTTTGACTAAAATTTTCCCTCGAACCTGGAAGTGCGCCTTATAGTCCGGTGCGCCTTATCTGAGGGACAAAGTGGCAAAAGTTACCGACCCGGAAGTGCGAGCCGCGAGGGTGAGTGGCCCCACAGCAGGGCCGGGCTGCTGGGGGGAGTGGCCCCGCGGGGCTGTGCCGGGCTATGAGGAGGGAGTGGCCCCGTGGGGCTGTGTCAGGCTGTGAGGAGGGAGTGGCCCCGCAGCAACGTCGGGATGTGAGGGGAGAGGGGCTCCGTGGGGCGGGCCTGCCGGTATCGGGGCATCCCCCGCGCGGGGGGAGGGAAAGCCGCTGGCATCGGGGCGGGCCCCGTGCAGCATCGGGGCGGCCCCGGCGCGGCATTGGGGCAGCCCCTGCACTGCATCGGGGCAGCCGCCCGGTGCAGGGGGGAGGAAAGCCGCTGGAATTGGGGTGGGCCCCATGCGGGGGGAGGGAAAGCCACCGGCATCGGGGTGGCCCCGGTGTGGGGGGGGGGAAAGCCGCTGGAATCAGGGTGGCCGCTGCGTGCGGGGGGGGCGCAAAGCTGCTGGAATTGGGGCGGCCCCAGCGCAGGGGTGGGGAAAGCCGTCAAAACTGGGGCGGGCCCGTGGACATCGGGGCGGCCCCAGCGCTGCATCGGGGCAGCTGCCGCGTTGGGGGGGGACAAAGCTGCCGGAATCGGGGTGGCCTCCGTGTGGGGGGGGGCAAAGCCACCAGAATTGAGGTAGCCCCAGCGTGGGGGCGGAGAAAGCCGCCGGCATCAGGGTGGGCCCGCCGGCATCAGGGTGGGCCCGGCATTGGGGGTGGGGGGAAGGCTGCTGTAATTGGGGCCGCCGCCGCGTGGAGGGGGGGAGGGGAGAGCTGCCGCAATCGGGGCAGCGGCGTCATGGGGTGAGCCTGCCGGCATCGGGTCACTCGAAGTGCCAGGGGTCTCCTGGAGCGCACCGGCAGCGCACAGTTCCTGGTGCGCCAGGGGGATGCGTGACACCCGGAGCGCCAGCGAACTCCCGGAGCAGCGGGGCCCCGTGGACGCCTCACGGAGCGGCGGCAGCCGTGCCCCGGTCCCCGTGACGCCACACGGAGCGGCAGCGGGCATGCCCCGGCCTCGGGGATGCCCCATGGAGTGGCGGCGGCAATACCCCATCCCCGGGACACCACACGGAGCGGCGGCGGCCATTGCCCAGCCCCGTGGACACCGCACGGAGCGGTAGCGGGCATGCCCCATCCCCGCGGACGCCGCACGGAGCTGCGGAGGCCATGCCCCAGCCCCAGGGACGCCCCACGGAGCAGCGGCAGACATGCACAGGCTGGCCCAGGGGCCAATGGCTGCCAGGTTGAGGCGGGGCTTC
>PYHW01009662.1:1657100-1674410 GCA_013186435.1 Turdus rufiventris | reverse complement strand
GTTGTGAAAAGATAAAGAACAATGGCCCATCAGCAGAATATCTCCTGCAGAGATAAGGATCACTACCCCCAACCTCACCAGATGGTGACAGAACAGATACTTTTTATCACACCCTGTATTGTAACCTGCAGCTTATAATCAGGTGCGGCTTATATATGGACAAAAGAACAAAAAGTTGCCAACACCCGGGAGTGCGGCTTATACTCGGTGCGGCTTATAATCGTGAAATTACTGTAATCACAGTAAATTTTTATCTATTTTTACTTCATTAGACAGTGAGGGGATTTGGATGCTGCATTTTAATTAAACAGGTTAACTGTAATCATAGATCAGAGACAGATGAACAAATTTTGGTTTGAATCAAACATGATAAAACAGAAACATAATGAAGAAATCTTGAGCCCAACATTCTTTCTCATTATTTGCACAGTAAAAATGCACTAACATAATTTCTCTTGTAGAAGCAGTTGCTTTTTTCCCCCATTCTATGGATTACTATGAAGCCTGACCTTCATATCAGGTCCTAAGTAGCTGCCTCTCTAACCAAATTCCTTCAGAGTTCCTGGGTAAGAAAACACTGGTCATGCATGCAAGACAATGATACACAGTATCACACATCCAATGGTTTTGGTTAGATTCTGATAGTCTAACACTGATTTTGCTTTTGTTAAAACTTCAGAAAATAGTCAATCATGTGATTGGAAACACAGCATCTGCTTATGAAACACCAACTTGCACCTTTTCAGTTCCACTGAAGTTTTTTGTGATGATCCAAAGCAGTATTTGGATGTCATTGTAATATATATAAAAGACATTATCATCGCTTATTTACCTCAGAAAAAAATGCAGATGCTTAGATCATCAACTGCCATCTCTTGATACTTAAAAAAAAGAAAAAATATGCTATATATACCTATACAGAAGCCATCTTTTCTAATACAGAAGAGTAAGTCCCACAGTAGCAGAGTAAAGTTTTAACAAAAGAACAGTTAGACTTTGAAGATTCATGAACACTGCGTACTGGAAATCTAAATTGTCAGAGCTAATTACAAACATTTTTAAAATTGGTTCTTAGCTTCCCCCCCCTCAAGTCAGAGAAGATATATAAAATTATTTTATTCTGAAATATTATTAACCATTGAGGTTCTTTCTCGTCCTTTGAACTTCAAGTGAAAAGCAATCAGAGTCATCAGTGTTTGGAAAAACTCGACTTTCAGAGTCAGAGCAGTGACTCAGGTTATACCTGAATACTCTCTAATATGTTCCTGTAATTAGTGAATTTGACTCCCATTAAGTATTAAAAACACCATAAAAACATGATGGTCTAATACTAAGTATTAGATTGAAGTTAAGTAAATCCTATATTTTGGTCCTAATTCCTCTTTGTATTTATCTAATTCATGTAATACATCTGATTTAGCTTCCCTCTGTGTATGTGTATCTAATTACTGTTACTTGCATCACTGATCATTTTGCTGACAAATACAGAAAATGCTTATGCTCAGATCTGCAGAATGAGCATGGAAAAATCCTAATTTACACAGTTATCTGACAGAGTCTTCTTGATCAAAAAACAATACCCTCTGACTTTCCTTTTCCTGTACTTGCAAGAAAGTTATCCCATACAAAACATTTCTTGCAAATGCTCTAATTTCCTAAAGGCTACTGGAATTTTTGTTGTTCCAACTGCAAAGGTAGCAGTGTTAATTAATGACCTCCTAGAAACTGCATACAATTACATTGCATACAAACACTAGAACATTAGTAAATTATTTCTCTTCTATACAACAGCAAATTTGCTTTCTGCAATCATTATATAAAACTACTTAGACATATTTCTGTACATTATGTCACAAATTACCTTACTTCCAGTATCCCCCTGTTAACAGCTGAATGAATATGCTGAGGCACTGTTGCCATTCACTTTAGTGATATGATATTCCACAGGATTAATTTCCACTTTACCTTCAAGTTTTGTAGTGATGCTGATGTTAGCAATTACTGCTAATGTTTTACTCAGTATATTTAGCACAACCTTTTGCTAAACCACTAAGGCAATGACTAAATACTAAGAAAACAGTGAACAATTAGAAAGTGAAAACAGCAAATCATGGTCCAGTGAACTCTGGCTTTGCCTTAAACACATTAGCAACTATATTCCTCAGCTCTTCACTTCTCCCACATTTCACAAAGCACTGTTAACCCCTTCCCTTTGGTGGTGGGTAGGAGCTCAGTGCACCAATAAGATACATTCAAATCCACACAGCCTTCAGTGAGTTAATTTTCCTTCCATAAAGGTGAAGAGTTTTGCTGACCCAGTGCAAGTCAGCTTGAATAAAATTCAATTCTGCTGTAGTCAACAGGAAAGAAGGAACAAAATAGGATTTAAAAAACAAAGCATAACTACTCCACAGCAGGAAATAATTATTTGGGCAATTGTTCACTTTGTTAACAGACTGGACTGTATTAATATCTATCAGTGCACACTGCTGCGTTTGTGGTTTCTCTGTAGTGGCATGTCTGGTCTGATTAGTTACAAAGTAGTCATATAGGCAAGTGAAATATGCAATTGTGTGAGGTTTCTGAAGAATACAGAATACATATGTCATCAATGCTTAATCTGGCACCAGTTTATTCTGGTTAAAGTTCGAGCGGTTGACTAAAATTAAGTCAATACTAAAAGAAGCTCAGAATGCCAATAGAAGCGGTTTGCAGACATAGTTTCACTGACCATTACAGCTGCTATAGATTAGGCACATGAAATGGTTCAATTCAAGTTAACATTTTTAGTATAGATACATAAAAAACTGCAGCCACAATATTCTGTGTGCTTGCAGTCAAAAGCATTCTAGGAACACATATAACATTTTTCCAAGGTACCATGCCACATTTATCAATTTCAGTCATGCTGCTTACCACAAGAAGGTTAAACTAAAATTATTAGAATATATACATGTGTGTGTGCATATGTGTGTATATATATATATATATATATATATATGTATGACATTGCCACTAAGAAAAAAATTTGTAGACAAAGATCCTATAAATTGCTGGGGAAACCCTGACATTCTACAGGTCTATAGGGTTTTACATTAAAATTATATTATAAAACTTAAAAAACTATCAATATTAACCAGTGAACATGGGAACACCAACAATGTTTGTACTGGAATAGTTCCTTAACTTCCATGAGAGGAGTCAAAAACCAGTGTATTTTATATATTCTGAAGATTCTAAATACAAAGCAAGATCACAGGCAGAACACTCATCTCCTCATCCAGCCATATTTTACGTCCCCTTTTCCCAAGGGAAATATTTCGCTGCCTGCCTGCCTTACTCAAGCTTCTTTGAAGCTACCTTAAAAATTACAACCAGCCTCTGAGAAATTAACTTCTGGTCAGAAACTGCAGGTGGTAAGGTAAGAATAGGCTTGCAATATAACTTTTTATCAGGCTCTGAAGAAAGATTTTGATTTACTTGCTTTATGACTAGAGTGTGGCCACACCAAATACTATTTCCCAATACTGGAGACTTAAACGAAACACATGCTGAATATATCTCTCTGAGTTATTAATTTATCTTCCATGGAATTTGAGGGATTTACTAGGGTCACTTTCTTTTAACTTTCCTTTAACATTTTATCCAGTTCAGAGGTCATCAGCTATTCAGAAGAAAACTGGAAAAGGTCAATACATGTAGCCAGCAATTGCAAAACATATCCCAGGCATTGCATCTTGGCCCAATAACTTCCCTTTCCCACCCTTGATATTTCAGAAAACATGGGTATTTTTCATATCTGATAGTCCATAGGACTATCATTAGCCAGCTTTTGCAGTACTATGCTTTGACCACTTTTCAAGGTGTGGGATTAAATCCAGAATCTGACAAAATTCCTAATCACGTCTAGAAAAGCTGTGAGCTGAAATGTACAAAACTGCCACAAGGCTCTTTGTAGCAGTTAAGCCCCACATAAAACCATTTGGCAAACTGGGGAATAAGCTCAAGAAACACCTGTGTGGGTTACCTGTACCTCCTCTGTTTTTCACCCTTCAGTCACCTTTATATTTGAGCAAAGGGGGTTAGATTTACAGAGAGCCAGTGGCCCATTCACCTCCATAACTAATACGGAGGAGATGTCCTGCTATGCCTATTCACTCCCAGCCATGTTTCAAAAATAAAGTGGATAATATTACTTACATGTGCCTCAGCACACTACTTGGCCCCAATACCCACTGTGGGTTTGCTACTCCGTGTGTCAAATAGCGTAGGAGTTTAAAAACTTTCAATTGAATAAATAATTATTCTATCTCCCTCATATTTATTATAATTTTGGTTTTAGCCATATTTAACTTCAAAATAATTATTTTCAGTTTTGGTCTCCTAATTTGGAATCAGTTTCAAAAGTACAGTAATTTCACAGGTATAAGGTGAACTGGCGTATAAGGCACACTTTTTTTTTGCAGCGAGGATCTGCGCGCAACAGAGTAATGAATTAGTAATGGAATAGCGCAATTGCGGGGTTTACTGGCTCGGCTCGGAGCCAGGTGGCCCTGGCCCCACTCGGAGTTGCCACGAGGGGTGGCCCCAGCCCCACTCAGGGCCAGGCAGGCTCAGCTCGAGGCTGCTGCGGGCTCGCACTTCCGGGTTGGCAAATCTCTAAACTTTGTCCATATATAAGGTGTTCCGGGGTATAAGGTGCACTTCCAGGTTTGGACCAAAATTTTAGTCTAAAGGGTGCATCTTATATGCGTGGAATTACTGTAGATAAACAGATTTTGCTGAAGTTATTTGTAATATACAGTTTCACAAAATCGCCCATGCAAATCTGAAAAATAAGATAGGTTGTCAGTAATAAGCTGAATTTACAGAACAGAATTTGGTCTGTTTATTGTGAAGGGTTATCTTTTAAATTTTACTTACATGGACTGCCTTTTTTTGAGATAATCCATTGTAAAAGTAACAGACCTCATACTCACATTTACACAAGATTTCAACTCACTGAGGTAATCTAAGGGGTGAATTACAAAGCACTAAATATTTGTTTTTTACAAATTACAAGTAAGAATGAATCTCATCAATTATTTCAATTTCAGGTACCTGAATACCATCTCAGTGCACTGAATTCTGTTGACAGTTGCCAGGAATTCTGTAGGACAAATTCACAAGATTACATTACAAGTTTTTGCTGTTAGTTTTACTGTTTTGCTGTCCAAGTATTACCCATATAAAACGTTAATTCTGATTATTTAAATGACAGTGTGATACCTATGTCAAGCCTTACAATAAGAACAACTAATCTGGTGGCTTTGACACTAGGCTGGCACTGAGAGGTAGAGCCAGTTTAACTAAAATTATATATGCTTTCAGGATGTCTTTTGAAACATATTTTAGATGTCCCTTTGAAAAAAGGGAATAGCGCTATTTTTAAAATCGAATTACAATTGTCCTTTCTAGTGATATCTCATTTTTAGCAGCACAATAGTAAAATAAACTTGAAAAAAATATTTGAAAACTTTAGATCACAATCTGCACTGACTTAATTCACGAAAAAAAGAGGAGCACATATACAGATCAGTGATTCTGAAACAAATTTAACAATGCAAAGATTATACTAGGTGCCTGCGAAGTGAAACCTAGACATATTAAATACAAAAACTAACACAAACATATAAGGAGAAAGCATTCTCTGCTATTTTACATTCTCTAAACTATGTTACAATAATTTCAGGTCTTTTACACTTCTCTTATCCAGTGGCATATGAATTGAATTGTATTTCAGTTACATTCTAAATCAATACTAAATACAGTATGAGACTTTTTTCCTCAGATTCATACAATAGCCTGAATAAAATAGTCTAAATCAAATCTCCTGCTCCTAACAGAGTCAACACTGAATTCAGATCAGGTTGCTCAGGGTTTTATCTAACCTATCTAGGCCTGATACCTCCAAGGAAGGAGATGCCAGTCTCACTTAGAAGCCCATACCAAAGCTTTAACGCCCTCATCATGAGAAGTTGCTGGGGTTTTTTCCCTGTATACAATTTGGGAACCTCTCTCCTGTTTTAATATACAACCATTGAACCTCTGTGAAAGCCAGGCTCTTTCTTCTCAAAACCTCCTCTTTAATACTGGCAACCTACATTCAAGGTACACCCTAAGCATCCTCTTGTCCAGGCTAAGCAAGTTCCATTGCCTCTACTCTTCCTCACAGAACAGCTCTAGCCCTCAACTGCATAGTCCACTGCTGCTCTTAGACAATTTTACTGACATCTTCCTTGTACTGGGAAGATGCATGGGGACCAGAGCTGAACACAGTATCTCCCATGTGCACATTTTCATGTTTGGGACTTTTGACAGTGGTTTTGCTTGTTTGGGTTTTTAAATTTTAATATTTTTTGTCCAATTACTTGAGTTATTCTAAATGTAGCCATTAATCTGAAATATTAATATAATGGAGTATGAAAAAGTATATAAACCCCATGGCCTGTATCCTGATACTCTTATGAACTCCTAAGATAAAGATACACTTTTCTGAGTATACATGTTATTTATACTTAATTTATACCAACACTTCTCATTATACACTGTTTTTGAAGTGTCTATTTAACCTATATTTCAATACCATTTTGTTCAGAGATCAGGTATAGTTTAGAAATAATAGATCTTCTGCATTTAAAGAACTAGAATGTTTTCATAATAGTTTTGCTATTCAAAAAAATTGTTTTCAGATATATTTATTAATATCCACACCAACTTTTCATATTTTATTTCTCATTTTCTCTAGCTTACAATATTTGTAGACTAATTCCTGCTACAACTACTCTATTAAACAAAGTACTAAAATCACTCTCATCAGCATCAGTCCCTGCTTGGGTTCTTCCTTGCTTTGGACCATCCATACACCAGGTTCATGCTGCAGTCTGCTTTCTACACTCACAGTAGAAAAAAATCTTTGTTTCAACACAATTAAATTTAATCCTTCTCCATTGCTGAATTTTAAAAAGCATCATCCTTGCCTTCATACATCTCAGTCATTATTTTCTCATGTCATACTTTTAATTGGAAGTCTTATGAATATAAAACGTTTTTCAGACTAAAACACCAAAACCCCACAAAACACTACCAAGCTTGCAGTAACAAAGCCTGCCTCATTTGCTCTCATCTTGATCTTTTCTGTTTATCAGTATCTTCAATCCTCTCTCATAATGTCTTTGGGGGGGAAAAAGTGACTTAAATCTTTTTGTAGGTAAAAAGATTTTTGTAGGCAAAAATAATTATTGCAATGCATGAGTCTAATTATACACAAAAAGCAATGCAACAATTATGTCATTTGTTAGGAAGAGATTAGCATTGTAGCATTGATAGCATTGCTGTGTGGGCTCCTTGTCAAGTTCCAGCAGTTACAAAATCTCTTTGTGTAATGTATAAGCATTCCTGAAGTTTTGTGAAACTAGGGAGGGGAAATCAATATTAAAAATAAGGGAGTTGGAGCCTTCACATGAAATACAGATTTGTTCCTACCACAAAGCAAAGTGGTTTTGATCTTTCTGAACTTCTCAGTCATGTGTGACCAAAGAATTCTTTGCAATGAATTATGTTTGCCTTCTGTGTTCATGAAAAGCCAACATACATAATTTATAGAGACTGGAACCAAACATTTAAAAATAAAGTAATAAAAAGCCATAGGAGTCTTTAATGGCAGAGTTCTCACCATCTAAATGGAACTGCTATACAACAATTTTCTGTCAGATTTATTAGGTTTTATTTGAATATGTTTGACTTGTTAATGATGTTTGTACAAAAATTTCAAAGAGCAAAAACATTAAAAACCAATAAAATCAAACAAATGAATGGTCACAAGAAAAACAAAAAGTCTATAGAAGACTTCATTTTCTTTTAAAGCCAGTATTAAGTTTAAACCTCAGCCATAAATACCTGAAATATAATATTCCTCTTTCACAAAGGTGGATACTAATATTTTACTTTCTTTTTTGCTTTTATACTGTTACTCCTCAGTACAATAACTTCCTGTAAGTAGTGGTATTCCACCAAATTAACTGTCATCCTCTTTCTTTAGTGACAGAGAGAGGCTCTTCCAGATCAGGAATTGAAAAAGCAGCGGAAAACAAGAAAAGGTCTGAATCCTGAGCCACAAGCATCAACAAGAAGCATTTCCATTGGCCTGCACAGGTTCAAAGTATATGTAATTATGTATGTTTTGCAGTGCCATATCATCCCCTCACCCCTCATCCTCACATAAAAAAAAATGTAGAGTAAATATTATATTGAAAGACAAAGCTAGCAATAGAAAATATGTTTCTTCACCCAGTTCCTGCTGTTGCAACATATTATTGGCTTGGTATACAGTGCAATTAGCTTTTCCATGTAATGAGTAAGAATCATCTCTCACCCTTTTAAAATGGATATACATCCATATACAAAATGGATGTACATCATCTGAGCTTGTCTACTTAAGGTAAGGTTTTTTTTATCTACACCATCCTGCAAACTGGAACTAGTGGAGCAGAGAGTTGCTCTATTATCACTCTAAGTGCTAAGCTGTCACTGATTTCATATGACAATGCAACTTGCTTGAGATGTATTAATACAAATTTCCAGATAAAACAACTACTTTGTACATCTGAAGAATTAATTTCCCAAAGTACCTTTAATAAACTAAAGAACAAGGTCTTAACCAAAGTGTTCTATTGACAGTAAGTTTGAAGGCATGTTTTGAGAAAGTATTATAAACTATCAGTAACACAAGCTTATTCTCTGCTGATGTAAATAACACAATTATGAGTGAAGTTAAGTAATTTTAGACTGCTTACAGTTACTTCTGTAAGCAGAGGAATGGAATAGTTTCTAATTTGAAAACAACTCAAGAGCTGGATCTCATTCCCAAGGAAAGCCTAATCAGGCCAAATTGCTTCACAAGTGAGCTGGTTATACAGCACAAAACACCATTTACCTGCAACAGAAACTGAATCATCAGTGCAGATGGGAAAGAGCTCCTTTGAACAATATCCTTCCTTGCTTCTTAAAATCAATAACAGTGAAATGTGTCCTCTCCATTTATTACTGCAATATTCTTTATGAATCCTGGGGAAAAAGTATCAATTTGAAATGAAGCTGTTACAAAATTCATTACTACGTTTAATAAGGTTAATAATCAGATCCTACATTGCTTCTAGCAATAATTATGGATTACAAATCCAGAAACAGCCTTCTGTTTGCCTTTTCTTCTAGCTAACCTACTACATGTTGGCATTTCCTGTTCGCCTGTGGTAGGTCTGTCCAGAGGTTACAAAGAAAACAAGCTAGGGAAAAAAAATGTACTCCTCTCTCTGATAGCAGTCTTTTTCCTCCATGCATAGTTCCTATGGTAAGCCAGCCTTCTTCCTTATAAACAATTTAACACGAAAAACCTACTTCTCAGGGTCAGTCATAACAAATTCATCACTTACTTTCAAGACGACATACGCAAAGACCTGTTCTACAGATTGTCAAAAATAATTGACTAATTTTCTTACACAGCTGAATGTCAGGAAGCACTGACAAGACATTACAAGACAACATTTATTTTTTCCCCCCACATAGAGGTTTTACTCTGAAAATTACCTGAATTTAAAAAAATGGTGAAATAATTCTTGACAGGCATTTGCTTCCTCCACAGCATTCAAGAGTTAAAACCATTAAATCATCTGCTTCAAAGTGTTGGTTTGGCTGTTATTACATAAATTAAGTCTTCAGATACTTGAAAGCACCACTAGCTTCATACAAAAAGTAGAAGCAATTTCATATATCTCCAACGTTTCACAATGACATTATTCCCTGATGATTAAACAGATCAGGAATTGGAGAAGAATTTTAATAACTCATAATCTTCATTTCATATGGGATTGCATTCAGTATCACTGCTATAGGGATCTTTATATAGTTAATCAGTGTACCAGTGGGCAAGAAATCAATACCATAAAAAATATGTAAAGAATTTGATAGACCTTTGTGACACTTCTATCATATTTAATTACATTCCTCTCAGATTTCTATGTGAAGATTCAAAACTGACACTGACTTCTATTAATGTCTTCAGACGTTTAGAACACACAGACTTATTAGACTGTTAACTATTTTAGGTCTTAACTATTATTAAATTTTAAAGAACTTTGCATTAGAAGACTGGATACTAGAAAATAACTAGAAACTCTGAGCTGACAACCTCATAAGCCACAAATTAAAATAACTATATATCCTTTGATTTAGTTTCTCAAAATGAATTACAGATGTACCATGGCAATATGGCATGAAGGAATCTGTGCCATTGCTGTGTCTGATTTTCCTTTTCTTTGGAATACACAGTTAAACAAACAGTTAAGTAAACCAAACCACACAGATTATTTAATAAGTGAATTTAGTGTCACTAAAGTTCTTTATGACTTGGAATAACTTTATAAAATCCCACAATAAATAAAGGATTTTTCTCTACACTACAACCAAGTCTTCTAAAAGACTGTTCATGAAAATTATGCAAATGTAACCTCCAACACAAGATAAGTTCAGACCCATCAATTATGGTTTAGCTGTCCATAAGGAAAACAAATATGTTGCATACAAGATCACATACCACCACATACCAAACGTTCACAAATTAAAATTCCATAACCACAATATTACTTAATAGACTACCACACTAATTTGCTCACTGATGTTAAACAATTTAGTTAATAGTAAATCCAATACTTAAAAGCTACAGATTTTGTTAAGATACATTCTGCAGTTGAAGATTGCATTGCTGCAATGACTCGCACCCAAGTAGTCATTTGGCTAAATTCCAGTCAGGACTTTACTACGTTATGTGAATTCAGAGCTCTATGATTAACAAATTAAAATTGTTTCTGAATGTGAATAAATATAACTTTTTATCTATGAAAAGGTAATAGCATATTTATAATACCCTAGAAAATAGTTATTCTTACAAGTTCTTTCTCTGACAATACATAGCAATAAACTCAGACAAAATGCCACTTTTCTGTCTTAATCATCCCCAAGTAAAATGAATATGAATAACAAACCATTTGAATCTATTTAAATATCACTGACACCTTCTCTCACCAGTTTTCTTTTTTTTTTAGAGAGAGATCAAAGGAAATTAATACAATCCCATACTTTGATAGGAAAGCAGATCCTTATGGTTAACAAATGAACTTAAATACAGTAATTTCACGATTACAAGACACACCTGATTATAAGCCGCAGCTCTGGGTATTGGCAATATTTAGGTCTTTGTCCATATGTAAGCCGCACTGGATTATTAGCCGCACTTTCGTTTGCAGCGAGGATCCACATGCAACTTTCACAAAGTTGCCAATTAGTAACAGAATCATGTGATCATGGGGTTTACTGGCTCGGCCCCGCTCGGGGCGGCCTCCAGGGAATGGCCCCGGCCCCGCTTGCCACTGCCACCAGGAAGCGGGGGTGTGCCATGCCCAGCCACTGCCACCAGGAAGCAGGAGAGCGGCATCCCCAGGTGCTGCCACCAGGAAGAGGAAGAATGGTGTGCGCGGCCAGTGCCACCAGGAAGAGGGAGAGCGGCATACCCGACCACTGCCGCTGGGAAGCAGGGGTACGGCGTGCCCAGCCGCTGCCACTGTTGTGCTTCCTGGGACCGCAGAGTGCCGCTGCAATTCCTGGGGCCAGGCAGCACCGCCGTGATTCCTGGGGCCACGGACCGCCACCGCATTTCCTGGGGCCGTGGAGCGCTGCCACAATTCCCAGGGCTGGGCGGCGCCCCCGCGTTTCCCTGGGCCACAGACCGCCGCCATGATTCCCAGGGTCGTGGAGCACCACCATGCCCCCCGGGGCCAGGCAGTGCTGCAGCGCTGCCACTGTGCCGCTGCTGCCTCAGGGCCGGGTGGGCTCCAGCTAGGCTCGGGGCTGCTGTGGGTTCGGACTGCCGGGTTGGGAAATTTCCAAAATTAGTTCATATATTGGCCACTCCTGAGTGTAAGCCGCACTTCCGGTTTGGGAGCAAAATTTTAGTCAAAATGGTGCAGCTTATAATCATGAAATTACTGTAATTTCTAACCAGAGATCTCATAATTAGAGATCAGGAGAATGAAACTACTGCTTCATTATCTCATGCAGATATTCTAGATGTCCAAACATTACTTTTACAGTTATATCCTTCTCATTACAAAAGTCTGCTTTGATCAGACACTTTTGATGCTTTGATAGAAAGACTGAAAATTACTTCATTGATTGAAATCATCAGTGTTGCTAAAAAAGGAATTGGAAGAAACATTTGTGATGCACTGCTGTAATTCATTTTTATAATTTTTTTTCATTAAACTCTGAGCTATGGATCATAAAATAAAAATTTAGAATTATATGTATCAACCTGCTACAACTCGTAGCTGAAATTCCTTTTTCCTAAAGCAGGAAAGGAAGCCAAATCAACAAGATGACACAATGACACACCTGAAAATTTCATTTCTGATGACCACAGTTACCATATATACAAATACATATAAACTTTCTGGGTAGAAGTTTCAAAAGTAATACTAAGTAAACAGTATATAAAAGGAATAATAAAAGTTATACTAAGCATGGTTGTATCTAAATAAAACAGAATTTTAACTTATGCACTTCTGTGATCTGAAGACAATAAACAACACTTACACTTAGAGTGTAAGACAGCTGGCAGATTTTCACAGCTCGGGAAGTGACGATGTCTTTTACTACCTCAAACTTCACTATTAGTTGGGACGAGTATTCACACTTCACCTGTTTATTAGAGATTTTCAATATAGCTATCAAATAATACACAAGTGTACATTCGTTCCTTTGATCAGCCTGAAAACACACCCTCCTAAAATAAGGTAAAAAAAAGGCTAGGTAAAAACACAGAAAAAAGTTTGTATTAACTTCCTTCACATGTTGAAACTCCAATTGCACAGTAAAGCAGTATTTCAGTGGGAAAAAAAACAAAGAAAAAAACAAACAAGAAACACAGCCTGTTTCTACTTAACTACTTTCCTCATTTTGACTTTTTAACAGCAAAAAGAAAAACACAACCCATACAAAAAATACAAATCCTCCCATAAAACTCCTTCCCAGGTTGACTGTTAGTGCACATGGGAATTTAGTACAAAGACATTCTCTGCAAAACTTCCAGTTTACACAATGATGACTGAAAATATTACATCTCTGTTAAACTGACTTTCTATTTATCAGGTCTACAGGGGACACAACTTCTGGACAAAATATTTAAGACTGAATAGAGACATAGCACAAAGAAAAGCACTTTTCACATTATTACTGAAAAAGCTTTGCCTTCTACAGCTCCAATTTCTTACTAATATACAGGTGATTTTATACCTATTTAAGCTGTCACTGTACACACACCATGTCCATCATCATCCTAAGCAGAAGAAAAATTTTAAGAGTTAAACTATTTACAGTCACTATCCTTTTTCTTCCTGAAGGAAAACACTGCAGCATTATGTATTTGTTTTACAAGGCCAACTGTTAAAGATTTCACAAGGAGCATATAAGTTTATGTGGAAAGCTGTTGTCTGTAAAGGGAGTAAGGCTACAGATCAACAACCAAATTTTACAAGGACTTTCACTGTCACCAAGGGGTCACCTTGATTACAGTAATTCCACGATTACAAGCTGCACCATTTTGACTAAAATTTTGGTCTGAACCCGAAGTGCGGCTTATAATCAGGTGCAGCTTATATATCGACAAAGAATGAAAAGTTGCTGTTTTAGGAGGACAGGTGTCCCCTACGAAGGGCAGGAGCTTCCTTTTGAAATGGAGAATGTAAACCCCCTCCCTCCAAATTATTATAATCTTGAAATCAAGGGGCTTTCAGGCAAAGATATGGGAATTAGGAATAACAGTTCTTTACTAGGGAAATTAAAATAGAAATACAGTACTACAAAGAAACAAACTCCACACCCTGATAAAGTCAGAGTACAACCTGACACCCTGTCAGACAGGGTGTTGGTAGCAGTGCCATTAAATGGTGGCTGCAGTCCTCTTGCAGTGACAGATGTGGTTCAGTTGAAGCAGTGGTCCCGTAGAAGCTGCAGTTTCCCTCTAAAGGTCCAGTGGTGATGTGGAGAAATCCGATTTTTCTCTGGAGTCCAGAGGAGAAAGGGGCTACCTTAGTGTCTCAAAACCACTGTTTTTATCTTGGTAAGAAATTTTGGGCTCTTCCCTCTGGCTGGAGCAACTTCCAATGGGATGCAGTAATTTTATCAGTCACACAGTGGGACTCAATGGGCCATTATAGCAGAAAATGGCTTGCTGGAGGTAGGATGGGTTGTGAAAAGATAAAGAACAATGGCCTATCAGCAGAATATCTCCCACGGAGATAAGGATCACTGCCCCCACCCTCAACAGATGGTGATAGAATAGATACCTTTCATCACACTCTATATTGTAACCTGCAGCTTATAATCAGGTGTGGCTTATATATGGACAAAGAATGAAAAGTTGCTGACACCCGGAAGTACGGCTTATACTCAGTGCGGCTTATAATCGTGAAATTACTGTAATAGTTTATCAGTAAGGATTTACCTCAGGAATACACCAATATTCCAGTATTAGAGAATTTTCCCCTTGCTGTTCCAAGAGCTTCACTTCTCCCCAGAAATCTGGCCAGTGTTGCTGACTTTAATTTTAGATTTCTGCTAATTTACTTGTTAAAAATAGTACTTCTGTCTTAATACTGTACGTTTTGAAATATTGCCCATTCTGTAGCACTTAGAGACATGTATGTGGGGGAAAAAAAAAAAGTAGTTAAAATATTCACTGCTTTCATGCACAGAACAGGATCAGAAATCTAATACTGTGTCAGCAGACAGACTGTTTCAGAACCACATCCACACATTCTCTGGCAATATGTAAACTCGCCGCCTCACTCTTACACATTTTCTTCTTCAAAGCAGATACCAAAGAAATGAGTTTGTCCCCTGTTTTTTAAAAGACAGCAGGCCAAATTAATCCCTAGTGTAACTTGATGGAATTGATCCTTGGTCTTATTCCCCAAGGAAAGCACTACTCCAAAACATACACTTAAATAATATCCTCTCTCATCTATAGATTCCTATAGGGCTTTTAAACTTTTCCTTGTGGTATGCTCTTTGCAACTAGTCTAAGTTCATACAAAGGCCTCTTCTATCCTGGTGCTTTATTAGTGCTAGGAAATAATTTTAACATCTATGTTAAAAGATGTTTCCACAAGAACACGGATAGCACAGAGTGAATAACTGTGGAATTTTGCAACTAACATAAAGCAAAAACAAGGAAGTAGCTTTATATTCTGTGACTGCACATGGAAAACTGGTAAAAGAGAAGGGGAAGGAATGGCCCAAACCAGATAAAACTGGCTATGGAAAAAAAAAGAAAGTTTGAACACTATCTTGCTTACAATAAAAATCAAAAGCAAAGCTCCTATTAGCTAAAAATATATAGGATCAAGCTTTTCATGAAGTGGAATAAAATTCTCCCAGGTCTCTAAAGCAGAGATTATTACTGAATTGTTGTAAGCATATACTAAGGAGTTTTTCTGGGAAAAAAATTATCTTGAGCGTGCATATAAGCAGAAGCAAGATGCATGGGATTTGTTTGAATCAGAGCTAATGTAAGGAACACAGCAGCCAGGAATAAAAAACTGAATAGAAGTATAGTGGAGAAGAGTAATATAACCAGAACTGTATTCAACTTCTCAATATTAGAGTTAGACAAACCAGGTAAATAAAGACTCAGGCTTGATTTAAAAATCTTTTAACTGCCTCTGCATGCAGTTAAAGCTCAATTTCTAGCTCTGAACTGAAGTGCAGGGATACTGGACAGCAGAGACACATGGATATTTTTTGTTATAATTTGCAAATATGCGTATTTTCAAAGTTTACATGACAAAGAAAGCCAAACAGTCCCTCACACACACGCTCCATGATTCTGAATACACTCCCAGCATTAGCATACTTAGCCACATGAAAAATGTCAATTTAGATTTTATAAGGACAGACCATATAATTGTGAACTGCTATACATGACAAAAAATATGTTTCTGAAATCTAGTGCAACATCATTCAGCTCCTTGGATTGCCTAGAACGGCGGGACCCAAGACTCCCAAAAGAAAAGATCAATGTTAAATAAAGAGACCAAAATCAGTGTGGTAGCCAAGTGAGGCTAACACCAAACGTAGAACCATGTTTGAAACTTTTGGTTCTTGGATTTTATCCTCTGCATTGTACTTGCTCTGGAAATAGCCAACTGAACAGAACCAATAGCCATGCTAATGCAAATGTCTTTGATTACAAAGCATCCACGAGGTCAGACAAACTTCACATATCTGGGATTCAGTTTCTGGAAGCATTTTAAAATAAAACTCATTTTACACAGCTGATAAGAATATGACTTCATAGAATATGCTATTTGTAGTATGATGAGATCGTCTAGTAGGAAGGTCATACCAAATATTCCACATGTCATTATTTTCACATGTGTACAGGCTTTTTACATAAAAGAAATTCAACTTTCATTGTACCATATTTACAACCACTAAGATTGCTAAGGTACAACATGATTTTTGATAAAGAAATTAAAAAGCAATAACAACTTGGAAACAAAATTAAGCTGATTATTTTAAAATCTCTTTCCCCAAATTTAAGTGATCTTGAAACACAGATCCAGCTCTTAGTCCAATCCAGTTTAAAGTAACTGATTACTTGCAAAACCATTCTAAGATACAGTACTGACATGCTCTCTTGCATGTCAGTAAATAGGGGTAATTTGTCATACCTGCTGTTAATTTGTGTTTTCTTTTCCAAAAATTTATAACTTGGGAGAAAATTCATTAGAACAGCCCTCAAAATCACTGTTCACCTGAACAGATTCTGCAGAGAAAGGTCCTCTGCTACCATGGAAAACAACAGAAAGTCAGGGTTTTATAAATTACCTTCTTATCAAAGGATAAGCTTTCTAACTTTATCTACAGCTTTTGCTCAGTTAAAAATTCAGCAGCAGCTTCCAAAGATCATGGAGAACGTAGGTTGTCCTAACCATACTCACATTTTGATGAGACCCTGGATAAACTGCATTCAAAGGGAAGGTACTCCAACCTATTTCAGGGAAGGAAGCTCCCAGCTTGGTATGAGGTATTATTCCTTAAGCAGTTCCACTAGTCAGCAATTATGCAAGAGCAGCAAGGCACGGTAGAATTTTTAGTCATACAGCTCTTTTCAATAACTGTGGAATAACTGTGTTTATCGGCTTGAAGTATAATTTT
>PYHW01009662.1:1626796-1642423 GCA_013186435.1 Turdus rufiventris | reverse complement strand
GCCTTATCTGATCTACAATGTTGCAATTTTTTGCTGACTCCCGGGGGGTGCGCCTTATAGTCAGGTGCGCCTTATGGTTGTGAAATTACTGTAGTTTGATATGCTTCACCAATACATAAAAGAGAACCACAAATTCATGGTACATTGCATAAGAACTACGAATGCTGCCTTTAAAAATAGTTACAAGAAAATAGGTTAAGCACACAGCAGTCTAGTGACAGTGAAGCACTTTAGCTTCAAAATACTTCTACATTTAAACCAAAAAGCAGAGATAAATATTTACTGGACAAGCTAAGAAGATCAGAACAAACTCGGGCTTCAGTTTTGCAAACCACCTGTCTACAAATAGCACCATTGCTTTACACACTAACTTATTGTCATAGTTTTATAAACAGTCCAAAACAAGCACAGATTTTTGCTACAACATTTCAATACTCCATTTATATGTGTAATATTAAAAACGTATACAAATGGTGAAATTTGAAGTAACTACAAATACATAGTTTATCCTAAAAGCTATTATAATGAATCTTCAAAGCTTTTGTTCTTTTAAGTATGCCTCTTTTTATCCTGCAGAACAAGATGAGAGAATATAAAATTAAACAAAATTTCAATTTAGTTAAGAAAAAAGTGAGTTAAAAGATATTCGTCCCTTGTATATCATTCTGAGAAAAGGTTTGGCCTGTCAGACCAGCAATGACTAAGGGAAAGCATGCTCAAAGAAGCACTTTTTCCCAAGACAATTTCTGTCTAAAGGAAATATGTATGAATCAGAGGAGTTTGGATGCATAAACCTAATAAGGTACAGTTGTATTTTTCCTTTCTCCATATAAATAAGTTTAAATCAGATTGAAAAAAGGACAGTTAATAGTCTAAAGAGGCAGCAAGGATAATAAAAGTGGCTATGGCAAACACTTTTAGACTGACCTGATGTACAGGGGAAATTTTCATATAGAGGATAAAGGTGAACAAGTCATATCAAAGTTCAAGCTGGTCAGAAAAATAATACCTTTTAAAATAATCCAATATGAAAAAAAGTGCATTTTCTAATCAGAACCCTTGAAAAAAAAATCCCAACCACATGAAATTGTCTATATACTTGGCAAGTATCTACATTGAGCAAGCCATTCTTTCCTAAACAGTAAATAGATCTTGAAGCGCACTGCATATGTTATTAAAGGTTCACTTCATTGATGGATAAGTGTAAACTCATTGCAAAATTTTGCACCTAAGCAATAAAGAGCTAGTTTCAAAATTAGGTTGAGACTTGCAAAACTTCCCATAATATTTGACTAAACTCTCAGACTAGAAGAATTCTAAAATTTCATCAACTTCTGATTATTGTTATTTAGGGATTCATAAAAAGGTTTGTAGATTAAAAAGACTGCACAGCACATAACCTAATTAACTTTTGATCTACTTATATTAAGGATGTACCCACTTAAGAGCAAATGCGAAAATTTAGCTTATGTTTCATTCTGGTAATAAAGACACATTTGGCCAGTTCTTCATACAGTAAGATAGCCCTTAGCAGACAAAGATATTCAATTTTTTTACACTCCTATTGCTCTAAATTTCTACATAAAATCAACTAATAACAGTATAAAGCAGTGATAGATGCACTAAGAAAAATTCCTTTTAGTCGTACAGCACAATGCAGCAACATTTCCTATTCCAAGTGGGGGCAAAACCTGTGTGGGCAAAACCTGTTGGTATGTAGGTAAGAACATACTTATTTGAATGTGGGAATACACTTAAATATAATCAATATGTGAATGATCCATAACAAGAAGTACTCAGGTAAAAATAGAAACAGGAATATAAAATATTCTAGATGAAAACAATTGAAATTACTATATGAAAAGACTTCAGTTAAAGCTTAAATAACATATGCAGAATTTGAATATTTAATAATTAAAAATCAATTACTGAAACACTTTACTCAAATAGAGTAAAAACTGAATAGCATGTTCAGTTAATTCTGTTGCCACTATCAGTGACATATACTGGATGCATCAACATTGCAACTTAAATTTGGAACAGAAGGGAGCTTTTCAAGTCAACCCTACTTTTTGTACTGTGGTTCATGTATCACAGAGCTAAAAAAATACAGATGAGAGTCCTTTTAGATGGAGCAATGCTAGAAAATGTACTCTAACCACTAATGGAGCCCATTGGACCAGATTAGAGAGAGTCGGAAGTTAAACACCCTGAAATATAGATAGTGTGAACATCAAGCTCTCCACACAAATGTTTCCTTCCACAAATGTTGAGCAGTTTTTGCCCTGCACTGCTCAGCACAGCCATTGCAATCACTTTTTAGACCACAACTTATGCCTACTGTCACATATACTTGCTTTTAAGTACTCCAGTGTAAACTGTACAAACTGCACTGAACCTGTTACTCATTCCTGTTCTCTGGAATCTGAATTTAAGAGAACAGCCTCCACAACCCCAGGCAGCCAGATAACCTGCTGATGCTACACTTCTACAAACACAGTCAAAGAGCATAAACAATACTCATTCTGGAATAGGCAACAGCACTCTTCCAACCCTCATAATTTAACTTTTCAGGACTGACTCAAACACTTTTGCAGCTGCACAGAGAAGTGGCTGACAGAACTGCTTGAGGTGGGATTAGCAAAATGTGCAAGCATGGTGTGAGAAGTTCCAAAGCAAAGGTACTGTCAGGCATGAATGTAGAGCTTTTCCCAATGCCTTGTGGCCCCCTGCACAGCACTCAGGCATCAGGGTAGGCTCCAAAACAATCCATGGGAAGATATGGGTAGATATGGGTTTAGAGGAAACTGTTTCCTTCTCTAACTATTCAGAAGCTGTGAATGTAGGTGGAATGAATAAAGAAGATTGAACCAAAGCTCAGCTTGTGTTTCCTGATATTGAAACACTTTCTTAGGGCCCAAAGTGAGTAGTCAAAATACAGCTCTTTGTGCTTGATGCAAAGTGCATTTAATTTAAAAGACAACCTACCGGTGGTATGGATCATATTGAATATATTGGTGTTACGATATACTAACCAATAGCAATATTCAAAATAATATAATCCACTTTTGCTATACTGGATAGTGAAGTAAATGAAGCAAAACTTTGACCTATGGATTCACTGGAGACAGTAGAAACTTGTCTTCCCTTTTTGTCTTTTTAAAATGTTTGGTATCTAGAAGGGTTGACCTTTGGAGAAGGCAAAAGTCTTTTTCCTTCCAAATCTAACAGATTAAATAAATAACCTGAATATTTGGATAAACATTCCAATAAAACATGAGTAGCTCTACATAAATCTTATGCAGATCCTGAAGCTGAATTCAAAACTACACAGGCACAAACCTTCAAATAATAAATTATACCTAAAATAACTCAGAAGTTCATTCCAGAAGAGATTTTAAATGTTAATAATTTAGTAAGAGGTTTTTGTTTAAAGTTTTAATGAATGAAATATAAGATACTGGCAGCTTTGCCTCATTCCACTGCAGTGAGCTCAGTAGAATTTAAGGGACATAAGTAGGTGGACATGTATTTCAAGTCACATAAGCATAAGGAGTGTCTTACACACAAGTTCAGCATTATTTATTTTATCACATTCTTAGTAATGCACTTGGCTAAACATTCTTTCAGGTTTCAAGGGCACCATTGAAGCATACTACAGATCTCTGCATATCCTCCAAAGGTGGAAAAGTTATACTTTCCTATTGGCACACTTTTTGTGTTGGATCAGTCTAATAAGTTATACTCAAACAAAACTGCACTACTTGTGTTTGATATTGCATTACCATTGTTGGTGGTCCTGTATTTCCACTCCTGTCAAACCTCCTGCAGGTACTTGGCTACCATTTTTTTCCTTTTCTATTAAATACCTGGTCATTAACACATCATCTAAAACCATGGCAATGATTTGAGACAGCATGGAAGAAATAAAGAGCAGAATACCACATTTGTAATATAGCTTTCTCTTAACACACTTTCCTGAACGGGAGTGTGGGAGAGCAAATACTTGAACATGCTGACCATTTTGTTATTAAAATTAAAATTTTAACTGAATTGCTCATTAAGTTTTGAATAATATTTCCATATAATGTCTGTATTCATCACTGGCCCAAGATAAACCAAGACTTACTGTCAGGTTATACAGGACAAGATTTAAGAAAGCTGAAAATTGATTCAGAATTTGATCAGTCTTTAAAAAACTGGACTTCATAAATGCTCAATATATTTTATCTCTGTATCAATTTATGATCAAATTATTTTAAAGCATTGCTTTTCAGCACATTGACCTGTACTAAGGCTCCTTTGCTCACAACATGATAGACTGTTTCTGATCTCACCTAAATGCACACTACCCTTACATGAAATTAACATGCCCAGCCTTAGGAAAGAGAAAAAATTTGAGTCTATAGGTCAAAATTACTTGTCCAGTGCAAATGTTCTTATCACCAAAATACCTGATAAATCAGTTTTCTTATCACTGTCCCAGTATCAGAATTATTCTGTCACTTCAGCAAAGATGAATCTATTACCAAGGCATTCCATTTTCTATTGAAAATAAATTGGAAATAAATTTATTGGAAATAAATTTTTTTACGAATTACTCAAAATCATCTCAACATGAGGCAAATTTCCTCTTGCTGGAACAACTAAAAAATAATGATTCCAGCTTCTTCTGAAATGGCAGGTCGAAAGAGGTGTCATATGACAGGGCAAATGGATATGAACAGGTAGGAGACAGATTTTTCTGAGAGAAGAGAGGTTCACAAAACAAAGGAACATCTATACAGAGATTCTTACGGAAAGTTTTGTCAGTGATTTTATATCTGTACAAAGAGAAAAGGTCTCTTGGGATCTTTATCATGATGAGCCTGTTAATTCTACTTCAAGCAGTACCTGCCAAGAATAGTCTCCCCTGAAACTGTTACTCATGACAAAATCAGGCAACAAGCATTGCTTAATGTATATTGCAGATTTTAAAACTCATCCCATTTGCTGTAAAAATAGAGAACAAAGCACATCACCATGGATATGCAATATGGACAATAATACATATCTAGTAAAATCACATTCCAAAGACCTAGAATGGCTTTAAAAACCTACCTCAGGAACTCAAATCCAATTCCATTTTTCTGTGCAAGCAGGTAATGGCAAGCAGACAAGCATAAAAAATTTGCTTTCAAAGCGTTAGCAGAATATTTCACTGGTTTAAGAAAGAGCCCCCTTCGCCTTCTTAGCCTTCTTTTGGGACATTAGAACTGAGTACATCTCAAAGTTGCTAATCTGAAAGTTACAGACATTAACATTCAGGTCAATTTTTGTAACTAAAAATAAAAAAAAAAAAAGCCAAAAAAAAAAAAAAAAAACACCAAAAAATATTTCTACTGGGCACTTAGCAGGAAAACTATGAAAAATGACTACTGAAACCACAGATAAATCCCAGACCAAATAACTGTTGAACAAACAAACCTTTTCTGTTTCAAATAGTTATTTAGGCAGATGATTTTGAGAGTTAGAAGATTGCTTGCAATACTTAATTTATCTTACAATAATTTTAAAATTTCTATATAACTTCAATTGCTACCATCTTTTTCACAAATGCATTCCTACTGTTTTACAGAAAAAAATTTGTAAACTCTTTCTGGTTTTCTAGACTGAGTTGCATGGATACTTATTATCTCAGTTAGCTATTTTTTGATAATTTATTACAATTATATTATATATTAGTCTCCCCTGTCTTCTGTGACTTTGTAGTTCAGCTTCACACATGAACCTGTGAGAGGTGTTTCTGAAACAGCCTAAGCCAATACTTTTGTTGCTTTATTTGTAGCTGCCTATGTATGAATTCCTACTTGTTACAAATAGTACTCATTCACGCTTTTGGAGAAGGAATGCAACCTGGTGGAGAATCATTCTTTTGACTAATAAGAACTGAGAGGCAATGCTCAGCTCTGGAGAGAACCCTGATAGCCATGGACCTAAACTGCTTAAGAAATGACCCTGAATTTGAAAGAAGAAACAAATGGATAGTAAATACAGAGAAGACAGGATTCAGTTAGGGGAAAACATACTCTAATCAGTGAACAAACTATTGAAATCTTGCTTTTATTTCAATTACCTTTCTCTAAACGTAATATAGTAAGTTTTACATGCCACCTATGACTGTTCTTTAAAATACAGAAACACACAACACACTGAGAAACTGTTACCTAACTCTTCGACATGAAATCCAGACTAAAAAAATCACAGAATTACAGAGTAGCCATCATATCTGGACAGAAAATACAGCAGTCCTGATCACCTTCACAACTACCAATAATTGCTAGAACTTTTGACACATCTACTGAATATTACAAGCTCAGCACTGAAAATAATTTAACATTCTCCAATAAGCAAAATGACTCCAAGATGGGAGGGGAAAGAAAAAAAAGTAGAAGAGGCATCACTTCAAAACAAAGCTGATCAATGGAAAAAATAATCTGAAACACAGATCTTAAGAGTTATCACTTAATAGGAAAAGGAATCAATTTCATTTGAACAGTCATTTTTCCAGTTGATCTTTGCATTAGACAAACACAATAAGGCCATGGTGTATTACATGACTGTAAATACGAAATATTGAGGATCCAGAAAAGAAACTCTGAAATACAGGATGTGACACATGACTTTTAGTCAGTGCATAATGGTCAGAACAGTACATCAGAAAGCAAACACAATTTTTTAAATTTAGTCTCATTTACTGTTATTACACATTATTATATTGTGTTTATCAGATAGCCTCCCTGGAAACAAAGGGAAAAGAAAGAATGGTATTTAATTTTAGATCATTCCAGATTGAACTCTAGTCCTTGCTCAGACATCTGGAATTAATCCA
This sequence comes from Turdus rufiventris, assembly GCA_013186435.1. Classification (NCBI taxonomy): domain Eukaryota; kingdom Metazoa; phylum Chordata; class Aves; order Passeriformes; family Turdidae; genus Turdus; species Turdus rufiventris. The sequence continues at coordinate 1,635,552 of PYHW01009662.1, read as the reverse complement.
GAATAAAAATTGTATTTTAGAGAAAATGAACTAACACAGACCTTGAACAGTTTGTTATCCTAAAATTTAGCTGTTAGCTATAAATACTCCAAAATGTTAAAACTACTGCTCAAGGCTATATATGTGTTGGCTCAGCTTCATGTTTGTGATGAAGTCTTGACCTACTCACCATTCGACAAAACCAAGCAAATGCTAAGGAGAATAGAACCAGCTATCCTAATATGACATTTCCTTCAGGCTTACAACCCAATTTTACTCCAAGAAGGACCAAATAGAGCTCATATAGAAAGACCAGAGAGTGTTTTCACTTTTCCTACTATACTCCCTTGTGAGTCCAGAGAGATATATATGCTTGGCAGTGCATGTGCTTTAAAACTTTGTTGGATCAGGTCCTGTGTCCACAGTTTTAGAGCTGTGAGAAAATTACCAGGAAAAAGCATCAATGAGTTCTGGCACAATGGACTGTGAACACAAGAATGAAGGGGCTCCCTATCATATGAAAGCCATCTTCCATGACTTAAAAATAAACTAGTATTTCTAGCACTGGATCATTAGGTATGACAACTCAGAATAACTTTGCAATTAAGCTTAATAAGGCATAGCACACAATTTAAAATACCCTATTAGCATTCTGGGCTCTTTCCTCAATGCTCCTATTTAAGGGTTTGATTGTGCTTTAGCTACTGTGACAGCACAGGCTAACATAAGGTGGAACAGATGTGGCTTCCCCATTCCTTTATTCCTTGATCCAGCACTCATGCTCCTGCCACTATGAGGTGAATAGTTAAGATAGCTGGTTGAGTCAAATACTAGAAGGCAATCACATTTTATACTTAATTTGACATAGCTATGGCCTGCTGCCATAGGGATGTTCATGCTCTCCTTTCCTGCATCCTTCAGGCAAGTTTTGCAGCCGGCCTAAGGAATAGTTGCAGTGATTGCTTGTTTAATGCTGCTAGCAATGCAGCCCAGAGGAAAGTGTGCACATGTTTTTATTACACTATTCACAATTAAAAGCTTTACTGAATAATGACTATAGGGGAGTCATACCCATGTAATACCCATGTGATGTGGTACATTTAATGTATTTTCTACTGTGCTATTGTCTTCTATCCCCTGTTCTTATCTTGCTCCTTTTTCATCTTTCTCACCAGCAATGACAGCAGTTGCCAAGCTCAAAGTGACAAATTGTTATTACTCAATGGTGAAAAAAAATACAACATTTGTTGGAATATACACAACAGAATAAAGCTAGAAAAGTACAAAATTTTCTTGATAAATAGAGCCACAGGAGACCTCTCTGTCTAACTTCATATAATTTTACTATTTCTTACTCCTAACTTTTTCATTCAAGGTTTTCTTGAATGTGATTGAGATCACATCAAAATCCAACAATGTTACAACATTTTGCTAAGGCTATTTTCCAGAAAACAAACTTAGCTTCTAACTTCTAAAGTAGTATTCTCCGGGGTGCTAACACATAGTGGGGGTAATGCACAGTACTACACAGATGATCGCTCTGTCCATGACACTCATGTTATTAGATCTGAAGACACCTATGACATTTATGAGCCAAAATACATTTAGAAAAAATAAATCACTGTTTCAATACAACTACGAACATGAAGGCAAGGGCCCTAAAGAAATTTTAAAGACAACTAAATGAAAAATTCAGTTTTTGACAAGTAGTATCTCATTTGGTAGACAGTAACCACACAGTGAGCTGAAAAGCTATGTAGCCTACTGGTGCCACAAAATTTTTTACTTTGTTTAGAAACTGAGCAAGTTAAGAGAACTACAGCATTTCTCTTGTGGTTCCCCTTGACCTGTGAGGCAAGGTGGGCTGTAAAATAACATGATACTAATAAAATAAATGCATCTTCATTAAGTGAGATAATAATTTTTTTTTTGGGGGGTGGGGCAGAGGGGGTACCATGAAAGGAATCAGACCTAGCTCTAACACCACTCAAAATATCATATCCTGTTCTGATTAACATTTTGGAACATCTTAATATTTTTCTCATTAAAATAGAACCAAACTTTGAAACCAAAATCTGTCCTAGGAAATACAAACTGGTTTTGCTTCCAGCCTATGCTTCCAAAGTCCTAAACTTATTCAGCCTTGTGCACTGACCTACTGTTTAGTAACCCTTATGCATGAGTATAGAGGTACACTAACAATGTACACTAACACAGGCAGGGAAGACACACCTGCTTCATGCACTGCTTTGTGCAGCAGAGTACATCTAGTTGTATGTTCTAGAAGTTAATACAAATTAGCACATACCCTGTTTTTCATTCATTCCTACTTCAGCCTCATATTCTACTTTTGAAAACATTTCAGTAGGCTTAATACTTCATCGGTGAGGGTGACACCCAACCACAGGAAGGCATAATTACAGTAATTTCATGACTACAAGGTGCACCCTTTTGACTAAAATTTTCCCCTGAGCCCGGAAGTGCGCCTTATAGTCCGGTGCACCTTATCTGATGCACAAAGTTCGGAAATTTGCAAACCCGGAAGTGCGATCTGCGATCTCAGCCGGGACCCGCTAGAGCTGTGGCCATGCGGGGGGAGTCGGGAACCGTGGGAGCTGTAGCCGCCGGTGGGGGGAAACCAGGAACCGCAGAGGCCGCCAGCTGGGGAAAGCAGGGGGAGGAAGCATGGCCATGGGGAAGCACCAAGAAGCACCGCGGGAAAGTGCCAAGAAGCGGCGAGAAAGCACTGAGGGAAAGCACTGAAAAGCGGCAAAAAAGCGCCATGGGAAAGTGCCAAGAAGTGGCGAGAAAGCACTGAGGGAAAGCACTGAAAAGTGGCAAAAAAGCGCCATGGGAAAGCGCTGAAAAGTGGCAAAAAAGTACCCCGGGAAAGCACTGAGAAGGGGCAAAAAATCACTGCGAAAAAGCACCGCGGGAAAGTGCTGAGAAGCGGTGAGAAAGCGCCACGGGAAAGCACCAAGAAATGGTGAAAAACCACCGCGGGAAAGCACTGAGAAGCAGCACCGCTGCCGGATGAGGGGAAGCCAGGATGCAGCGCAGCTGCACGGTGGGAGCCGTGAGCCATGAGCTGTGCCAGCCGGCGCCGGAGGCTGGCAGGAGTGCCGGGGCCCACTGCACAGGGAGGGCGCCTGGGGCTGCGTTTAAAGGCTACACCGATCTTTGAAAAATGTTTGCAAATTGAGCACCTGCCAGTAATTTGTTACTTTGTTGCGCACCACGCAGCTCCTCGTTGCAAAAAGATAGTGCGCCTTATAGCTCAGTGCGCCTTATATGATCAAAAAGTTGCAAAAGTTGCCAACTCACGGGGGGGCACCTTATAGTCCGGTGCGCCTTATTGTAGTGAAATTGCTGTACTCTAACAGATTAAATAGCTGAGAAGATACTTAACAATACAAAATAACTCAGAATGTGCTTAGCAGAGATCACTGGTAAATATTTGATGAGGCTGACAAAATAACTGCTTACCTCAGGGTAAGTTATAAGCACTGCATTGCTGGCACTGTTGATTTTAATAACAAGGGCTACTGCTCTGCTGCTGCTTGTCTCTTTTGCGGAAATCTTTCTAAGTGTAATGTTGTTTGGGTACTAAACAATTTCTTAACAAGGTCATCCAATCACCCTCATAAGTGTGGTGACCTTGACTCAGTTCTGGAAGCCTGACTTTTAAATTCTGCCATTACAATTGATCTGTCCTTTGATCAATAAACATGAGAAGACCTGCATTAACTACAGCCAAAATGTCAATAACTACTACATTTAATTCTACAGTGAAGTTAAAAATATGATAGATTCAAGTATTAGGTACAACATAGTCACATGTGCTGCCTCTCACAACCACAGGCAATGAGAACCAATTCAAGAACCAAGGAGTTTATGACAGTCGATCAGCTATGATGGTTGTGACAGCACACAGGGATGGAGCCCCAAAAGATATTACTTTTAAAAGTACAACGTGGATTAGGCATATGTTCACTCTGGAGAAGTGAGCAGAGAATTTAAAAACTGTGGACAACTTCTTAACACTACAGCATACAAATGTAAAAGAAGAATTTTAGTGTCCATTTTAAGGAACCAATTTTAAGAACTACAGCCTGCATGAGCAAAATTTGTACCACTCCAGCAGATCAATGTGAGAAAATTTTTTATCTACAAAAGACTAGGGATTTGTGGTACAAGCCTGGTACACCTGCATCACAGTACTACCTACATGTACAAGCATGGCAATCAAAAGCTGTGAGTGGTAGAACCTTGATGGTGCAGTAACATTTTGACTATTTCATTCTTATAGTTAAGAGGAAAACAATTATTATTCAAAACTCAGAAATATTTCAATACTATTCACAATATTACTTAACTAAGATGATGTGAATTGGCAATATATATCATCCATATTACTAATAATATCCATTTTGTGACAATTCAAAGCTCCAAAGTGGCTTATAATGACCCTGATAATTGCCACAAAATGACATGGAAAAACCTGTTTGCAGTTCCAATAACACTCTCCAACAAAGAGCATGTGGGAATGTGGTCACTCTTGAGGCATGTCAGCAGTTCTTTAAATGAGAGCCACTGTTCCCATTCAAATCTCTTATTTTTCAGTGGGTCGCAGAGTCAGCCCTCAGAGAGAGAGAACTGATCCTAGCAGTTTCAGGTGCTTTCATACAATCCTGCATCTCAAAACCAGTCCTTTCTTTAAAAAAAAACCAAAAAACAAAAAACCAAAAAACTCTTAAGCCATTAACTCATAATATGGATGGCTGCCTTCTGGAATGGTGAGGGGAGAAACGGGCACAAGACACTAAAATTACTTCTAAAAAGATATTTTGGAAAATAACCTCTAACACTTCCACAATGTAATTTTTTTTTCCAGCAAACAGTTCCTAAAGATCTAGAGCTAATCTCCATTTGGTGGCCAATATTGACAAGCTAAAAGTGAGTCTTGGCATTTTGTACAACCTGGAAAAAAAGACTTGGAAAACCATTTTAAAGGCTCATCTTGGAATTAACAAATAACTAATACTCATTGGATATATCAAACTATTACAAAAATATTAACTTCAGTGTTCTAAAAAAGCTGGTGAAACAGTTTTAGGATAGAAGTTAACCTTACTAAGAGTAATCTGACTTATATAAAATATAAGTCACACAATTCCAAGTTTCTGCATCAGAAAAACTCCTTCTTGGCATGCTCAATGAGTTTATGGGATTTCCTGAAATTTGTAGTACTGCTTTTCAGCAGTAGAGGAGATCTTAAAGTGGAGTACTTGGCTCTGTTTTGTTCTATTAAATGCCTCCGATCTAATTACCTCTTTTATAAAAAGATGGATGGCAGAAGCCAAAACTGTCTGTCTGCCTGCCAGCCAACTGTGTTGTCCAGGCTATGAAAACCTGAGCAGGATTCAATATGCCTGGCAGCATCTAAATTCTTCTTAGCTTGGAATATTGAACAGGCATTCAAATAGTATGTTGATGAGTTTCTCTGTCCTTTTATTCACCCTCTTTTTTAAAAAAAATAACATCTCCTTAGAAACCAGCATGAAATGTTAATCATCTCAAAGACTAACATTAACATATAGGAACCATTAATATCTAACACAAATAAACAAAGAATCAACAGCCGAATGTAAATTTTATAGATACTATTCTATATTCTAATGTCAAGAAAGTAGCACAGATATCTGTGTACTATCTCACAAACCAACAAAGATCTGACAAAAGAAGTGAAACCAGGAATAATGCACTAATACAAAGAATGTATGAAATTCAAAGTTACCCATGTTCTGAACAAAAATTATAATTTCCCAGTTAAACAAAGAAGTAGGTACAAAAGTTTGTGTTGCTGTTGAGTTAGTAATGCATCAGGTGAGCAAACGTGTTGAGAAACAAGTTTTATTGAGTATTCAGTAAAAAGATTTCGCCTGAGCTAAAGAAAACAGCCAGCAATTCAAATCCATGAGAAAAAAAACAAAATGCTGGGCATATTTGTAGTGTGCATTTCAAATGGCAACAGCTGATGCAGTGGAGGAAAATAACTGGTGTGAGGAAACAACAGCAACACAAAAAAGTCTTATGAGTACTCATAAGGAAGATGGACTATTAATCTCCACCAACACAAAAGAAAAGTAAGAGGCAGCAAATAACACAGAAGTCTGACTAGTTTCTTTCCTGCCCATCTTTACTTGCAGAAGACAAGTGTGTGAATGAATCCCAGTGGCAGACAATCATCTACATCTCTTAAGCTCATAGTTACACAAGAAAACTGCCAAGGAAATATGAAAACCAGCATTTAGCCACAAAAACAAGTTTTTAAGCTTCTCTTTATTTTTTTTTATTCCTTCCACTGCACTACAGTTCCCCTTTCTTGCCTACAAAACCTAACTGTAATTCCTAAAAATATATTTAGATTTGATTTTTTGGGTATGTTTCATATTTAGCATGCTCTCTCTTCTCAAACTATCTTTCCTGTATTCCTTACCTTCCATTATCCATCAGGATTTGTCATGTTCAGGTCTTGTTAAAAATAAGGAAAGGCTTATTGATAGATTCTAGAAAGCTTTGGATATGGCCATGAAAATGTTGTTATGCCTTGTATCACTCTTTACTGCTCCCTAACTGCATCAATAACAAACTTTTGCTAATAATTTTTAAAGTGTCTTTAAATTCTCTCTTCATTAAAAACAAAACAAAATACTTTACACAAACAATTCTTTCTACTAAAGCCACCAAGTTTGAAAAAAAAGGGTCAGGTTCTTTATACCATGTTCATTTCCTACCTCTTTTCTGTGATGTCACAGCAAATTCTAAGACAACCCACAAAGCAGAGCATAAGGTAGCCCGTGTTTTTTTGTTATATTGACAGTCATGAAACAAAGTGGAATTAATCAGACTTTTATAACCTCTGAATGAAAACATTTTGTAGAACACTATAACAACCATTGGTAAGGGAAAAACAGAGACTGATGTCTTTATTCACTGCAGTTGGCAATATACATTATAATAAGGTACAAATCTGCAAATAATAGAACATATATAAGACTTACTGTGTTCTCATATGCTATATTACATTTCAGAGGAGATGTATATACAAGCTCCTGCTAAAAGAGGAACTGCACTTCATTTGGTATTGACTTAATGAAGGAATTCGCACATTAATCTCTTAAGCAGTACTGCTCTTTAGAAAAACACTCTGTGGAAAAGAAAACCTCCATAAATCTCTTCAACTCTCTCAAAAAAACAGGCTTTTTGTAGCCGAGTGACTTTCTTTGCCCCTTGTTTTGTGGAAACAATTAGCTTAGCAATTTTAAAGTATTAGATGGGGCCAGCTGCAGGCTCCTGGTATCTTTCCCATTGCATATGTCCATACAGAAAGTAACAAGGATCTAGTCTCATAATATCACAATACATCAGTGGGAAATACTTAAGTGAGCAACTAAAGAGGTTAGGTCTGAAGGATCTTTCACTTACCTGAGGTCATCAGAAGTTTCTGCATTCCTGACATATTTGTTTCTAATTCAGGATTCTTTGTTAGCCAATGACGAAACATTGTGTTGCAACCCACTTGTCAAAATGCTTGAAACTGTACTCAAACTCCAGCATCACAATTACCCCTTCAGATTAGCCCTGTTAATTGGGTCTTCAATGCTTTTTAAAAAATAAGTCTGTTGTTCTCTACTCTTGCCATGAGTGTAGTAAACTTCAGACAGAAGTTCAGTTTCAAGACTGTAGCCATGAACAGCAGAAAAGGCTGTATTGCCAACAGTACTGATTCATTCAGCTGATTCTTTATAAAGTTCACTATGGGCATGAAATCCCTCTCCAGACAGTATGGACATTTTTTCAAAATTATCTTTAGTTTAACTTAAACATTTCCCTTTTATTTAATCTCATGTTGAATACAGTTGGTATTACAATTTATTTATGTCTTATTATACTGTCTAACCTGGAAAAGTGAATTGCTTTGGAGATCACAAAAAATTGCAGTAATTTCATGAGTATAAGGTGCACCAGAGTATAAGGCACACTTCCGGGTGTCAGCAAATTTCCGAACTTTGTCAATATATAAGGTGCACCGGCATATAAGGCGCGCCTTTTTTTTGCAGCAAGGATCCGTGCGCAACAAAGTAATAAATCAGTAACGAAATTGAGAGATCATGGGGTTTACCAGCTCAGCTCAGGGCCAGGCGGGCTCGGCCCTGCTCGGGGCTGCCGCGGGCTCACACTTCCGGGTTGGCAAATTTCTAAACTTTGTCCATATATAAGGCGGTCCGGGGTATAAGGCGCACTTCCAGGTTCAGACCAAAATTTTAGTCAAAACGGTGCGCCTTATACGTGTGAAATTACTGTACTTTTGCTGCAATTGGCAGAAACATCAGTATCAAAATTATTATTAGTGCAGCAAATTATGATAATAACAAAACAGTAGTAAGGCTATCCGTATCTTACTCATGCATGTTGAAAATGTAGGGCAGTTATTAGTCCAATATATAAACAATATATGTCTGAGAGAAAATAGACATCTTTCACTCCTGCTTTAGAGTTTTTACAGCAAATTTAGGCACCCTTCAAAGCAAATTCCAGGATATGCCTTTCTTCATATGTGTAGGTAAGAAATAATAACAAGAACAGTACAGCACAAAAATAAAGACTCAGTGGAGAGCAGGCAACAATTTATATCCAAAAGCTCTTTACTATCTCTCTGTACAAAGCTAAGTGTTGAAGAGTACTCCTTTCTAAAATAAATTACAGTAATTTCA
>PYHW01009662.1:1606515-1625354 GCA_013186435.1 Turdus rufiventris | reverse complement strand
CGGAGCGGCAGCGGGCATGCCCCGTCTCCGCAGATGCCGCACGGAGCTGCCGAGGCCATGCCCCGGCCCCGAGTACGCCCCATGGAGCGGCGGCAGACATGCACAGGCTGGCCCAGGGGCCAATGGCTGCCGGGTTGAGGTGAGGCTTCGGCCAGCAACCGCGCAGGGGAGCTGGGGGCGGAGCCTCGCTGCAAAAGAAGGTGCGCCTTATAGTCCGGTGCGCCTTATCTGATCTACATGTTGCGACTTTTGCTGGCTGTCGGCGGGTGCACCTTATAGTCCGGTGCGCCTTATGGTCGTAAAATTACTGTACATTAAATACTATCGCATATTTTTCTCTTATATTACATCACTTTTTGATGAGCTACTTAGCAGATGTAGTTTGCAGTTTCACACAGTTGTGTACTCATAAGAAAAATTAAGAAGATAGATAAACTTAAATGTGTCCCCAGATCCTTTAAAGGAAAATAGTTTCAATCTTGTTTATTAAAAGTTAGTTCAACTAAAAATCTTTGTGGGCTGGAACTATGGGATAGTTTCTAAAATTGCTGAGGCTCATAAAAACAGCAATCTTTGATTAGAAGGGCGAAGTTGAAAGATTCTCTTAAATGGCACCTACAACATCTACATGAACATTGCCATTCAATGCTGAAGAATAAGTAACAAAATAAATAAAATACACTACAGACATGCAGCTGTGCAATGTCTGGGTGCAACTTTGGAGGGTGTTTTGAAAATCTGACTCAATGCCATGTTTTACTAGATTTTATAGCTCAACCTCATAGTCAACTGTGTATATCTGCCTATTTAATAAAAAAAAATAAGCTAGATTCAAACTAAAGACAGTTAAAAATCTATTCCAATCATAAATATAAATGCTGAGACAGTGTTTGGTCTTAGATGCTTTGAGTACTAAACCACGGAACTTTATTTACTTTACTAATCATAGAAGATAAGAATTTCAAAATTTAATCTTTAAGTCATCTAAATATTTGCATGACAGCAACATACAAAGAATTTAACTAAAACAGTGGAAGCACAGTAGCAAACACAAATGCTAAATCTTTGGTCTCATGCATAGCTTCTCAGCAATATTTGCGTTTAAATAATAAATGTAAATACTGAGCCATACTGCTTTTTCAGGAAGAGACGATTATTATGAATTATCATGAAAAAAAGTCAATTTTTTTCCTTAAATATTAAAGACTTTTTTTTGCTGTTGTTTAGGTCGATCATTTAGAGGACAGGTCTGCAGCATGTTCGATGAAAAATTTTGCTAGGAAATCAAGTCTTACTATGTGAAATTTCCACATAATGTGAACATTTCAATACCTGCATATCCTGACACTTAACAAATTCGACTTCAAATGCTGTAAAACCCTGAGCTAGTAAGCAAATTACAAAGTAATCAACACAATGGTTTCACACACACACACAAAAAAAAACAAACAAAAAAAACGCAAACCAAAAAAAACGTATTTTTCAACCCAGACATTCTTTTATTCATACTAACTTTTCATCTGCTTCTCCATCAGTTTAGTGAAGTTAATCACGATTTACCAGCATAAAACTCTAAAATGTTCAGTAGGAATATTGGCTGGAAAAATGGTCTTAGGAAATTCTCTTTCATAGTAAGTAGCACAAAACACAGAGCATACAAGGAATTCAGAATACAGTAATTTCACGATTACAAGTCGCATCTGATTATAAGCCACATCTCCGGGTGTTGGCAACCTTTAGCTCTTTGTCCATACATAAGCCGCACCTAATCATAAGCCGCTTTGTTGTTCCAGTGAAGACCCATGTGCAACAAAGTTACCAATTTGTAACAGAATTGCCGAATTGCAGGGTTTACTGGCTCAGCTCAGGGCCATGCGGGCTCGGTCCGCTGGGGGCTGGTGGCCCAGCTCGGTGCTGCCACTCAGTGGGAGGCAGGCAGGGAGCCCCCCCGCCCGCTCCTGCTTCCCTGGTGCTGGTGGGAGGCAAGCACAGAGCCCCTCCGCCTCCCCCTCCGGTCCAGAGGGCGGCAGGAGGGAGCCCCCCGCCTCCCACCCTGCACTGCTGGCACCCGCCTCCAGCAGCTCGCCTCCACCCGCCGCGCAACAGAGTAAGCAATTTGTAACAATAGTGCAATCCCGGGTTTTACTGGCAGGTGTTCGGCTCGGCACCTCAGCTTGCACTTCCAGGTTTTGAAATTTCAGAAATTTTTTCACATATTAGCCGCTCCTGAGTGTAAGCCGCATTTCCGGGGTGGGATTGAACCTTTAGTCAAAATGGTGCGGCTTATAATCGTGAAATTACTGTACTTACTTCAAGGGCTATATCCTGATAAATGCATATATTATTACATCCTAAAGCTCCCCACTTAGCACAGCTGAATTGTTGTTTTAAGGTTGTTTCCCATATTCCTTAGAGATCTCTCTAAAAAGCCTACAGGTACAAGAACTTCCTTGTATTGCTCTGTGAAAAACTCTATTTTCAATTAATTCCATCAGAAATATTCTACCACAAGTGAGAGCTTGAGAAGTGGAGATCTGCAAATCTCTGTTGTTACCTTCTAGAACACATGAAAACCTCTCCACAAAAATCAAACCACTCAAGCAGATGCAACTCTAGTTAGAAATTCGTAACTTGTAAAGAATAAAACAGAAGACAGCAAGAAGAGTACACCAGAAGAGAAAGGGACTCCACAGTACCTACATAGAGTCTACAATCAACTATGTTCATATTTGTGATTGCAGTAGAGGTCAGCATTTGTATTACAGCTGAGAGCTCATGAAAAAAGTAAAAACATAACTTCAAATTACATTCAAACTCTCCACAAGGCTTGTGCAGTCCACATACAGAATCTATATGCAATATATACTGCTTTGTCATCCTTCTACTCAAAACATCAAGAACAAAATTAGCAGGAATTTATCATGCTAACATTATTCCTCCCAATACAATGCACACAGACTCCATGTCTGGACATGGCAAGAAATGGAAGAATTCTTTTCCATTCACTGGGACAGAGAAAGTTCAAGGGAGTATTTTGTCTGTACCTACTCAAAGCAAAAGCCATCTAAAAGATTACTCCTACAACTGCAATAATACCATTAGCTTTCAAATATAACAAATGTGATCCCATTCTCTACTATGAAATCACAATGTACTTGGATTAGGAAAAAAATAAGTAAGAAAAACAACCCAGTGAGAACTATTTCAGCAATTAAAAGAAAACTTCATAAAACCAGTAATTCCCCTTCAAAAGGGACTCTGTGATTGAGCTAAAAACATTCATTCTGTCCTTGCACAGACTTCTAGATAACTGCTAGATGTCATTTTCTGCTTTCCCAAGTAACTCTTCCTAGTAAAGCCAAAAGTCTCACTCACAGGCTTAGCAGCTGCCTGGAAAGTATCAGTATAATATTTTGCAAGTCTGTGACAGGATGATGTCCTGCAGCACACTTTTGCACAGAACAGTCTCCCAGGTCTCAGTTCCTCACTTCCCTCAGCTCTTTGCAGAGCTCATACAACACATTATCACATAATCACAGAACATCCTGAGCTGGAAGTGACCCACTAGGGTCATCAAACAACCAACTCACAACTTATAAACAGAATCTATCTTGAACTCCATTAGGAAATGAAGGAGGATATTATCAAGAAAAATTACTTTTACTCTACTTTGTCCATTTTTCTCCTTTATTTACGGCACATAGTTAAATTACAGTAATTTCACAACCACAAGGTGCACGAGACTATAAGGTGCACTTCCAGGAGTCGGCAAATTTCACAAATTTGTACATTATATAAGGTGCACTGGACTATAAGGCGCACTTTTTTTTGCAGCAAAGATCCGTGCCACGCGCAACAAAGTAACAAATTAGTAATGGAATCCCACGATCGTGGAGTTTACTGGCAGGTGCTCAATTTGCAAACATTTTTCACAGATTGGCATAGCCTTTAAACACAGCCCCAAGCGCTCTCCCTGTGCACAGGGCCCAGCACTCCTGCCCGCCCCTGGCTGGTGAGGTGGCGCTCGGGGCGGCTGCGGCTCACAGCTGCTGTGGTTCGGGACAGCCATAGCTCACATCTCAGGGTTGCTGCGGTTCAGGGTGGCTCAGGGCCGCCATAGCTCGTGGCGGTTTGGGGCGGATCGGGGTCGCCTGCGGCTTGGGACCCTCCGTGGCTCGGGGCAGTGCGGTGCTGCCCGCTCCCTCTCTTGCTGTGCGGATGCTGCTGGCCAGGGGCTGGCTGCTCCCGCCCTCCTCGTGGCTCGGTGCTCCCATGGTGCCGCTCCCCCTTGTGGCTTGGCACACAGCTCGCACTTTTTTTTTTTGCAGCTTTCCTCCTGTGCCAGCGCTGATCCGGTGCCGCCAGGCTCACCCCGGCCCAGTGCTGGCCCGCTGCTGCCGCCAGGCGGGCTCTGCTCGGCTCGGGACTGTTGTGGGCTCGTACTTCTGGGCAAATTTAGCAACTTTGTACATAATATAAGGTGCACCGGACTATAAGGTGCACTTCCAGGTTCGGGGGAAAATTTTAGTCAAAAGGGTGCGCCTTATAGTTGTGAAATTACTGTAAATGCAAACTCAAAGATACTTAAGACACAGAAAATATTGAAGGCTCTTTGTAATCACCATGGTCTTGAAGTAGTCTGTGGTGCCTGAGCAAGATCTCAGTCCAAAAATATAATGTACAGAAAAACATTGAAAGGTTGTGATTTCATGCCTAGTGTTACCTTCAGGTTTAAGTAGCTCCCTTGGCTCTTACACTCACAGCAATTAGAATTTCCAGACAGCTCAGTGGCAGACATTCTGTGTTCTCTATACTGCAGCACCAACTGGCAGATGGCAGTCAATTCTTACCATGAATGAATTAAACTCACTCGTATAACACATGGCTGTAAACCTAAAGACTTTTTAAAAGCTTTCAAAGTTTTAATTCTGCCTTTTATAGTTACAAAGCAACAACAGCCAGCTATGTGACGTAAGTCTCAATTTATAGCATGGGCTAAGACACTAGGATATGCAGGTCCCCATGTTGTTGTTTCTGGATCTCATGAATACATTTCTACACTTTTCCACTCATACTTTTAATATAGGAGAACACTATCCACTGAAAAACAAATATGTGCTTGATCAGAAGACTGGAGCATCAGACAAAGAGAAATAACCTGACATATGTTTGTGATTTATTAGTCTAGTTGCCTGAAGTTGGAATTTAATCAGGATTGTATCCTACATCAGAGAGATTATATACTGTTCCATTACCAAGAGGTTACTTAATATATCCAGACAGCAAAGGTTAAACTATATTTATGTCAGCTCTGACAGGCTCTCTTTTCCTAATGACCTGAAGTTCGATGAGGACCACAAGTAATTAGCACTGTAGAAAAGTCAGAGCTTTAGGCCTTCAGGGGATCTCCTATATTTTTGTAGGCAGGTAGTAATTTTTAAGTTTTAATTTACACTGTGACATTATTATACATTGCTGCATTAGAGATCCCTCTCTCCTGCCCACTATTAAAAATTTGCTAATGTAAATTCTACTATTGAAATTAACTATCTATTCCAACTCTCTGCCTGTCTGTGCTACAGTGAGCTGGCAAACAAGCAGCTGAACGCTTTTTAAACACACAATTGACTGAGCTTTTCAGATGTATAAGGACTTTATTTTTGACTGTTGTTGTTGGCAACCTCTAAGCTGCTTTTCTTAACTTTGACACCCATCCATAATGAACACTTCTGATTACAAGCAACACTCAAATATACTTTATAATAAATATTATAAAATAAAATCAGACAAGGAGAGGGGAAAAGAAGTGTGAAGGTACAACTTAGTAAGCAAAATGTGAAATTCTTATAGTCAAACCCTGAGAATTTACCAGACACTTATTAAACTGCAAGGCAGTACCTTACAGTGCTGCTTTTAAAATATGCTAACACTATATCACAGTTCCCGGCAGCAAAAAATGTGTCATCGCTGTATGCAGCATATTTTATAGCCAGTATAATTTCATTTTACTATATCCAATAATATTTTTCTGCAATTCTAGGAAGTCTCACCACAAAAACAAGTAATGACCATATTTTAATCAGCTGGCACAAAGTGTAACCACCATACCACAGGAAAATTATTACACCAAAATGCCCTCAGTTTCATTTTGCCTCTTTGGAAGAGATCATGAATACAACCTGTGAGACTTTCACTCAAGTATTACATCGCACAAAACCTTTCACCTGTGACGTTACTTAATTCCCAGACTGATCTTTACAGTTTAGCCATTCTTGACAGGAGAAGCTGGATAAGTTCAGAATCTTGCTACACATTGCACTATTGTAGCAAGAAAAACTAGAAATTATGCCAACAAAGGCTGAAATATAGCATTTGTTTCATATGTCCACAAGCATTCTGAAAAGATGAGCAGTACACCTCTAAGTGAAATAATATACAGTAATTTCACGATTATAAGCTGCACCTGATTATAAACCTCACTTCCGGGTGTCGACAACTTTTCGTTCTTTGTCCATATATAAGCCGCATCAGATTATAAACCACACTTTCATTTGCAGTGAGGATCAGCGTGCAACTTTCACAAAGTTGCCAATTAGTAACAGAATCGCGGGATCGCGGGGTTTACTGACTCGGCTCAGGGCCATACAGGCTCGGCTCAGTACTGCCCCTTATGGCTCGGTGCTGCCATGGGGCCACCTCCCTCTCGTGGCTCAGCGCTGCCACAGGGCCACCTTCCCCTCGTGGCTCGGCTTGGGGCTGCTGCGGCCGCAACTCACACTTCCGGGTTGGCTCGGGGTGGCCGCGGCTAGCGGCTTGGGGCTCCTGCAGCCGCCCTCTCCCACCCTCCCCACGTGGCTCCTGCCAGCCGGGGCTGCCCGTGGCCATCCGCTCCTGCCCCCACCTCGTGGCTCAGCTCGTGGCTTGTACTTCTGGGTTGGCAAATTTTTGACTTTCGACCATATATTGGCCGTTCCGGATTATAAAATGCACTTACAGGTTGGAACCAAAATTTTAGTCAAAAGGGTGCGGCTTATAATCATGAAATTACTGTAATTTTCCTTTTCTTACCAGGCTTGGATTTCTGCTTTGTGGTCTCCCTGTGAGTGACAAACATTGCTGCGGAGCCTGGTATAGCAGTCCTTTCCTCTAAATCAGACTCTGGGATTGTAGCACAGCCACCTATTAGAAAATGGAAGACACTTAATATGCTGTTTATGCAACAAAACAAATTTACTGGTGCATAATTGAGGAAAAGAGGCAATAAATTATCTAACAGGAACATATAAAACTAAAATAGTCTTTAATTTCACTTCAAGAAAACATTTGCTAAAGGAAACTACTACCATTGTTTAGAAGCATTGTTTAGAAGCATTGTTTAGAAAGCATTATGCTTTAATGAATTATCTCTACTATTCAAACTTGAAAAAAAAGCTTGAATTCATTTAGACCACAGAATATGCAAAACTGTTTCCACATAAAACATGGAAAATAATGTGATTTGTGTTAAAGATCAGATTACTGGGAACTATTTTTGCAATAAAGTAATTCAGCGTGAATGAAATAACTTTATAAAATCAACAAACCTTATAAAGATTGTTAGCTTGCCACAGAGAAAGACGTGCTGATTTTTTTGAATGGGCTGTTAAATACAGTATTTTTATTAAAGATATGGAAACACAGGGACATTTTCAGTGTCCAATAACATGCCTTACTCAAGTGAGTATAGGATGGATGGTAAAACATCTTTGTATGTTTCAACATTGCTTTATGAGCCATTTATTAGACAACACACTTACAGCTTTTTCTTCAAATATGTTTAAATGCCTATGTTTAAAATATGAAGAGAGGTACAATATAGTAGTAGGAGTAGCTGTAGTGGCTTGCAATGGAATAGGTTGATGTAAATTTATTTCAGAACAGCGGTTGTCAGGACACTGTAGGATGCATCACTATTCCACAGCAAAAAGATGGCCTCACAGTAAGTGCATTGCCAATAATACACTACACAGCTGAGCTGCACCTTCTTCTCACAGCCCTCCCAGGAACACTACTAGCAAGCAAACAAATCCACATACTCATTTACTGTGCTCTAAAAGCACGTGTTCAAAAGCAGCACATCAACTCCCAATGGCGCACACAGACTTTTTACCTTCATGTAAGAGTTGTTCTATTTTGAAAAGACATGTTCTACTCCAGGCCCCATAAAAAGTGTATCAAATCTGCAGCAACACAGACTATCCTCTGTTTACTAAACTAAACTAGTAAAACAATTAAAAATAAGGTTGCATTCCTACGTAGGAGAGCAGCATTTGCCCTGACAGTTTCAGAAGCACTGGAAAACCAATGCAGCGTGTCATACAGAAACATACCATCCTGACTAGCCAGAGTAAAGCATGGCAGCTCCAGCAAGCCCTGTGAAAATACTCAATCCTACTGGATGAACAACTAATACAGCATCTTTTGCTCCTAAGAAAAAGTGAAGACACAAGCTGCTTTATCCAAATACACTCTGAAAGAAAGTACATCATAGGATTTAGGCTTGATTTACAGCAAGCAAATTTTGTCAGTAAGAAAGGAAGGTTAGGAGTAAATGTGTCAGGGTGTAGACTTGCGATCCATGACAACTTCAAATATTTAGGATATCTGCTATAAAAATGGAAGAGAAAATTGGAAATTAGAAAAATGTCTTCATGTTAAAATCCTGTAACATTGGGGTCATCATCTGACATTGCATTAAATATAAATGTACCAACAGTCTAAATGAAAATAAATATCTGCAAACCAATACTTCTGTTGCCATTTGAAAATGATTTTGATTTTAATGTCAGAGATTAATTGAGATTCACTTGTCATGATACCATCAGAAGTTATTGCAATTAAAAACAAAGTTAACATCTTCCGTAAATTTATTTTACTGAGTGTGGAGGCCAGTAGGCCTACAGAACAAGGGTCCATTATGGGCCCTTGGAGGGTCAGACCCTAAGTTGGGAAAATCTCCTGTGTTCAGGGCAACTGAACAGAGCTGCTCCCAAGATGACTTGCTATGTATACAAATGTACTCCAGTTCTACCTCCTTGGTTGGCCCATTGGCCTCTCCACCCCTTTTCCTCTTATATGTATGCTCCCTAGAATGTTCTCCCTTCCATGCTTACCCAGTGGCCCCATTTTGCCACAGTGTCCCACCCTCTTCACCTTACTGGCTGCCAACCTTTGCATCATCCCTGAGCCCTCAGCCCATTGGCCCTGATGCTCTGCTCTGACTCCCATTCCCATATTTAAACCTGGACCCTCATTGTTTCTTGTTTTATCCCTGGACCCCTGTGTGTGGCTGTAAAAAACCTCCCCCTTAGAGCTCCAAAGACTCTTCCCACTTCTTTGTCGTTGGCAACCCAACAAGAGCTATCTAGAGTGCGTGCTTGAGTGATTGGGTGTGTGTGCCTGTCCCACCGAGCAACCTCCTTACTGGAGATGCTTCTGGAAGATCGCAGC
Organism: Turdus rufiventris; assembly: GCA_013186435.1. NCBI lineage: Eukaryota > Metazoa > Chordata > Aves > Passeriformes > Turdidae > Turdus > Turdus rufiventris. The sequence continues at coordinate 1,615,865 of PYHW01009662.1, read as the reverse complement.
ACTTCTGCCTCTCGCTCCACCACCAACCAGCTAGTGGTCTGTGACAACCGAGAATACTGACGACTGAAATGTTACCAGTGACATACTATTTTACATAAGAAGAAAATTTAGACAGAACACACAGAGCAGTATTGTCAGCACCAATATTAAGAGTAGTAATTACATGTTACTTCTGCAAGGATGTCAAGAACCGTTTCCTATGAAATATTTTTTAAATACTATTGTTTCATAAAGTCATTCCCTGTGCTAAAAGCACTGTTCTCAGTGGGGAAGGATTTCACTAGGATTTTTGTGATAATAATTACAGTAATTTCACAAGTATAAGGCACACCAGAGTATAAGGCACACTTCTGGGTGTCAGCAAATTTCTGAACTTTGTCCATATATAAGGCGCACCAGTGTATAAGACGCACTTTTTTTTTGCAGCAAGGATCCGTGCACAACAAAGTAACCAATTAGTAATGGAATCACGGGATCGCGGGGTTTATTGGCTCAGCTCAGGCCAGGCAGACTTGGCTCAGCTCAGGGCTGTTGCAGGCTCGCACTTCCAGGTTGGCAAATTTCTGAACTTTGTCCATATATAAGGTGCCCCAGGATATAAGGCGCACTTCCAGGTTCGGACCAAAATTTTAGTCAAAAGGGTGCACCTTATACGCATGAAATTACTGTACTTAAATAAGTGACCAGACAAGAAAGCAGTACAATAGTTAAATTTTTACCCTTTTTTGAGACAATGATGTTTACAGGATCAAGGATTATAGGATCATTCCTACCTTATTCTTCTAATATCAGTACTACCTTCTAAATGAAGGAACTACTCAAATATGTTGAACATGTCCCTTAACTTTTTCAGATGCATAGGGCTGGGTAGCATGACTGGACCCTCATCTACACATAGCCTGCCTCAATACAAGTGGTACCCACTTCTTCCAATGAAAGTAACAGGAAATCACATTTTCTTGCTCCAATCAGCTCAGATACACATCCTAAATATAACAATGGATACCCTTGACAACTATGCTATGATTTGCCACAGGAAGGAAGGTGTGGAGACCACACTAAGATTATTGCCAGACTGAAAGAATGGAAACATTCAAAGCAAATTTCACACTTTCACTAGACTGAAAAAGAAACTGGATAAGGCACAAATACACCCTACTGAATATAATATTTAAACCATGGTAGACCAGGATTTTGTGATTCAAAAACATTTTACAACTCAGAAAGACAGCTATATGGGAAAAAAAAGAAAAAATAAAAACCTTTTCTGCCAGGACTACAAGCTTTTCATCTCATACTTCAAAAGTTCTACTCATGGCCTATATTCCGATTTCTCTAGTCAGAACTTTTTTAGGTTAAAAAAACTCCTTTAATTTTTTTTCATCTCTAAATACATTTCAATAAGTATTTACTGAATGCCTGTTTTAGCAAGCATTTTCAGTTTTTATGAAGATTGAATCCTAAAAGAAATCACAGCAACAAAATAATTCACATTCAGTCACAATAAACTGAACAGCACAGATCTGAAAAGTGAAATATTTTAGCAAAAAAGGGGGAAAGAGAACATAAATCTAGACACTGGAAATGATCCAAGCTGAGAAGTCCTCCAGATGTCAGTCTGTAAACAGAGCTTCATAAAATGAATTTTCCCATTAATTGCTGGCAAAAATACCATCTAGAATACGTTATTACATCTAACCCACTCTTTCCCTCTTTTCTGTGTAGTTAAATTCTTGTCTGGCATCACAGACCTTTTATCAGTTGCAATAAATCTAAAAAAGCAAGCTTTTGTCAACAAAACTGCTTGATAGGGAGGGTACAACATGCATAAAATTACACTCAAGCTAATTGTGAATTTTGTTCAAAGGAAATGAGACTTCTTTTGCTTATTTCCACTATATCTGTTTTTGTAACAGTTTTGGTTCTTAAGTTAGAAAAAGATAACCAAAGGAAACAAACATATAAAATATATTGGAAAAAAATGTACTGACAGTTTTCCTACAGGTTCCTATCACCATGATTTTGTGCATCTTAATATGGTTTTAAAAGTTGAAACACAGGAAAACAAAAGTGATATACATCTGAAAAAAATGTAAAGGCACTTTGAGGTAAAGAGTATTTGAGTTTCCTTTTTCTCTTCCACTCAATCACAACCTAAATTATGCATAAAGTTTCCATTTTCCTCTGAAATTAACTCTCACAAGAGTCCACAGAAAGAAGAAAAAACAGCTTCCTGACCAGTCTTTGGCAGCAAGATAGTCAAAATGTGAACAGGAAGCTCTGTAAATAGTAGGTTTTGCATCCACATGTATACCATTATAAAATGGTGACAATCTAAAGAGTAAGATTATTTAATAGAGAGTCCAAAAAGCTGTACCCAAAACCATGTTCACTTGGGTTTCTGTCCTGTCGAAAATTTTAGGAAAGTGTACACCAAAAATGCAGTCTAATGCTTTGTAGGTTATTTTCTCTAAAAAAGTTTATCAATTACTTGTACTGATTCTGCCAGCTACATTTATTCAAGTCCTCTAAATTTTAATAGGATCTGCCCATCAGAAAGTAGCCTCCCTATTGAAATAACTGCATGGAGGTTGTGGAGATAAGTAATGCTATTGTTGCACTTTAAGTGGAGTATAAAACAACACAATCTATAGAACAAAACAATACATATTTGAGTATATTATGAGAAACATGGAACACTTACATACTAGCCCAGGATTAGAGGTTATCATTTGAACTGACACGTTCCAGGAATGCCAACATATTCACTTTGGAGAATTTGAGGAGAAAGAGGGAGAAGAACTATGAGGAAGGGGAAAATCAAGGGAGATAAATAGGGAGGGAGAAAGAGGGGGGTGGGGGGACTAAGACAGAAAGGAAGGCAGGGGGAGGGGAGGCAGAGAAAAAGGTGTATTTGTTTGTCTGTTCCTCCTAAATGGGTGTCTGGTAACAAACATTGTCATAATTCACAATAGCAAACAGTCCAAGTTTAGGTTGGTTATTAACTTGCAGATTGTAGAGTCACTAAATAATCAGTTATAGATTTCAGAACGGATCACTTAAGTCTAACATGGCTACGATCTTGCAGTCACACAATTTCATTGTTTTCTGTCTGCTTTGACATAACCATATTCAACAAAATGATGGAAAATATTTCTGCATTACATTCCAGTAGAATAATAAATCAGGGGAAAAAATTATACCAACAGAATATGTAGTCCAAGGTCATAGAAAATCACCAAAACATATTTTCAATGGAAGCACATAGAGACATCCTAGACTGTCATTCTGATTTACTCATGCTTTACTGAAATGCTTCTTAACAAAACTTCCAGTTCTTAAATTCCATGCCTTTTTCCTATAATGAGTTGTCATTATTTACACAGAGAGCTATGCAAAGACAATTCATACCAATTGCATGGTTTCTCTTTGAGCTTGCAGACCATTCAAATATTTTGAACATGCCTGAGTTCATAAAACCTTGACTTACAAAGTTCTTTGGCAGCAGAAGCTCTTTATGAAAGCAACTGGGGTGTTTAAACTGTCAAATAGTCTTGGCCATTCTTCCAGGATGAGGTTCAGTGCATGTGGTATACAAGTCATACAAATGGCATTAAGAAACACATTGCTAAAAGTAGATCCAACAGCTGTTTTCATTAACGACACATTATTGGACATTCGGCCAAGAACACAAGACCAACATTCAGTAGTACCCTTACTAACTTGGGACTTAGAATGCAGGAACAGTGAAATGTATAAACCCCACCCAATACCTACCAAAGGCACTTGTTACACACTGCAAACAAAGGGCAAACAATGACAATTGCACTTATGCCACAAAAGCGCACTGTTCCATCCAAACACCTGATGGGCACACACTGGCTGAAAAACATGCTCTGTGTTCTGATATGTGTTGGAAGAGGCAACTTACTGAATTTTCTAGTGCTTGGGGGATTTCCATCTGCTTTTACATAACAGAAAAGAAAAATCAGCTTACAAAAGAATTTTTCAAGGGGAGTATCAACTCCTGGCAAACAACATAACCATAAAAATCACTATTTTTTTGTAGTACCCTACCTCACAAAACACCTGGTGGTTTTTGTTGACTGGGTCTCACATCCTCTTCCCCATATTCAGTGTATCACTAAGTATTGCTTTTTTAACATAAATGCTTTCAAAATGCTTAAATACAGGAGTAGCAGAAGTTACAGAATAACTGTCATCTATCTATTGTCAGGACAACATACTCCATTCAGTAACAAACCAATTTCATGCTACCCTTTTGGGGAGCACAAACTATGAAAGGCTTTTGTTTTGGGTTATATAGATAAACTAATTTTTCACACATCAATATACATATATGTGTATTTGGATATATGCATACATGAAATACATAAATAACTTTTTTTTTTTTTTGGTAAGAGAGCTTGCATTGCATTGCATTGTTTTGGTAATACATAGCTGTAAGGAGGCTACTAGACCTTTAGACTTTTATACTAATTTACATCAAAACCGTAAATGGGTAATGCTCCCTTTGATAAACACTTTCCTGATTATTTTTTCTAAAAGCATATTTAAATGAATTTCCAATGTCAGTTCTGGTTTCTATCTACCAATACAATAGAGAGCACCTCAAAAACAGTGTTTGAAGCAGCTGGGATCTCCAGAAAAATAACTTTCACTATATTGTCTTTATGTATTCTCTAACCTTTCTTCAGCATACAGTGAAAGCAAACAGACTAAAACTGGCTTTTATAGTCTTGATTAAAAAAACCCATCTGGTATCCATCATTCTAAAAAAATTAGAGAAATATTTTCCTCTTCTTCCCATTTAAAATACTTTTATTTCCTGGAGGACATATATGAAGCTTCCTTCCAGTTGAAGACTCAATAATGAAGACACATCTGCAGACACTATATACTTGTATGCATGTGCACACACAAATTTTGGATTTACTAGTGAAGAAAGAGCAAGTCCTCATTCCCTGCACTCAGAAGTTGAAGAGACTGTAAATCTTTGTAGCCTGGTTTGCAGTGTTGCAACCATGAGTTACGAAACTGTTCTATCACACAACCATAGTACAAAAACTGTTGAAGTGAGCAGTCTTTGACTGATTCAGGGGAACAAATAACTATTTATCTTCAGGGAGTTTATAGTATATTGGCCTAAACAAAACACTTAACAGGAGGAAGCTAAAAAATGCAGTTTAGTGAAAATGGGATTTTTATCTTAGAACAAGAAACAAAAGACAATGCAATTTGCTGCATGAGACTTTGTTACACTGGGGATTTTGGATGTTTGAAAGAGCCTTAATAGAACAGTAGTAAGACAGAAACAGTTGATGAGGAACCTATGCCTAATCCAGATGAGAAACTGAGTGAAATGAAAGAAAAAGCATTTGGGATATATGCTAATGCATACTTCTGGGGCTAGAGAACACAGGAACAAAACATACTGATATCAGATGTAATATCAGATATGCTGTGGATAACAGAAGATAGTGGAGTAGTAAATGGGATTAAAATGTAGGTGAAGTGTGGGAAGATAGGTCGTATGGATAGTGCAAAAGGCAATTTTCCTCAATGAATTACAGTAATTTCACAATTACAAGCCGCACCATTTTTACTAAAATTTTGCTCCCACACCGGAAATGCAGCTTACACTCAGGGGTGGCTAATATGTGAATAGTTTTCTGACATTTCCAACCCCAGAATTGCAAACCAAGGTGCTGAGCCGAGCACCAGCCAGTAAAACCCGGGTTTACGCGATTGTTACAAACCGGTTAGTCTGTTGCGCAGCGTGTGGCAGCGCAGGAGGGGGAGGAAGGCAGGGGAGCTCCCTCCTTCCTTCCTCTCCCGCAGCCTGGAGGAGGCAGGGGCTCCGTGCTGCCAGCCCTGCAGCTCGGGAGGGAGGCAGGGGGCTCCCTCCTGCCTGTCTCCGCAGGAGCGGGGGGGCTCCTTCCCCTCCTGCCGCCGCCGCCGCGGGAGCAGGGGGGCTCCTGTCCCCTCCTGCCGCTACCGCCATGGGTGCCGGCGGGCTCCGTGTTCCCCCTGCCACCATGGGGCAGCGCCGGGCTGGGGTGAGTGAGCCCAGAGGCGGCAGCCAGCCCTGAGCAGCCCTGCCGAGCGGCAGCGCCAAGATGGGCCACCCCAAGCGGGCCGAGCACTCACAGCCTGAGCCAAGCCAGTAAACCCCGCCATCCTGCGATTCTGTTACTATTTGACAACCTTGTTGCACGCGGGTCCTCACTGCAAACAACAGAGCCGCTTATAATTGGGTGCAGCTAATTTATGGACAAAGAACGAAATGTTTGCCAACACCCGGCGATGTGGCTTATAATCCGTGCGGCTTGTAATCGTGAAATTACAGTACAGCTGTACTGATTGCTGAGCAGTGAAGACACCTTGCCTGCCCGATGAGGATGGGTATTATAAAAGAGTGGGTAAGCTAGTCAGGAGTAAGTAGCAGTTTGGGATGGAGGCTGGTGGTAAGGGATGTTTGGTTGTGCAAGGGACCAACAAGGTAAGATGCTGTGTGAGGGACAGGCAGGGTAAGATGGCCTGGTAAGCTTGGGGTTTAGCCAGTCATGTGGAAGAAAGAAGGAAATTTGCAGAGAGAATGAATCAGTACTTGTGAAGTAGCTAATGAGGAAAGGAGTCAGTGCTGTGTGGAATTGCTTGAGAGAAGTATAAGGAGAGAAAGCTTGAGAAGTTTTTAATAAAAGACTGGTGTTGGTGCCAGTCATGCCCATCTTAACATAATGACTACACTGAAGAATGCATGTTGCTCAGAAAAACAAAAATTGGCAGAGTAATGTTTCCTAGCACTGTTGTGATGGGCCACTGAAAGAGAAGTATAGAGAATTGGCTGCTTTGGAAAACTACTTTAAGTAGTTTGTTGCTAGAATTCTACATTTTGTGCACTAAACCCGAAGTCCTTATTTTAATAGCGATTGCAGTTGCTTTAATATTATGAGAGTGAGAAATTATGATATTACGGAAATGAAAGAAGATACAAAACCCACAGAAACAGTCACAGACTGACAGAAGGAAAAGGTCCCAGTGTGATGCCTAGTAAAATTTTGAAATCCACCTGGTAACTTCATGTAAGGAACAAGAAAGGAGTATCTCTATTGAACAAGACATTGGTATGATATCTGGAACACAGAGTTCAATTCCTGTTACCATGTTTATGACAGGTTAAATATACCTAGAAAACTTCAGCTGAAGTTTACTAAGATTGTATAGAAATCACATATCTTATTGACACTTGAGCAGATGACCAATCTTGCTGAGCTAACAGACTGATCTTTATCAGTAATGCAATTAGCCCGGAAACCATTAGTGTCTGGCAAAATAGAAGACACTCGGAACAAGAAGGAAGTGTTCACAAATTAATTTTTACTAGAAATTCTGATTACAAAGAGAGCAAGGACTTTGAATCATTCCTGAACAGAAACCATGGAGGCAAATAATTCTTCTTATGAATGAGAGTAAATTACCATATTCTAACACAGAGATGGAGTTTCTGAACAAAGGGGTTTTTTTTCCCTTCCGTTCCATAACCTCAGGAATAGAGGTCAAAACAGATACAGATTTATCTATTAACATTCTGAAATTATCAAATTATGAATAGTTATCAAATTCCTAGAACATAAATAATTATTATTCTCTATCTATTAATTTATCTATCTAGTGATGAAATAAACATGGGTAAAAGTATCCTCTTTTAATTCTGTTGAAATAAACCAAAGTCTGATAGATTTGTAAGACAAACTGCATATAGATCCTTTGGACACTAAGAGTTTAGGAAATCAAAGCATTCATAAGGAAAAAAGAGAATTCTCTTTTTTAATAAAATAACACTGAAGTTCCATTCCACAATTGAAAATCAAACTTTGCTGAAAATTCTTACTTCTCTGTAAATCATATCAAAGATAGCATTGTTTTCATGTATGGGAAATTTCTACTTGCTCAGTTGTACTTAAATATTAGATTTGTCCATAGTATGTAGAACATGTAAATAACATAGTATTTGTTTAGTCATGAAAAGTGTTTTAACATAATTGTCAGCGATAATTTTTATTCATTGCACTGGGAGCTAAGAATTAATCCAATTACAGTAACCTATCTTTGTTCCAACACTGCAAAAAGAAACATACATTACTTCTATTTATTTTCACCAGCATTTAATACTTCATTCACTACATACTCCATTGACCAAATAAATCCAAGTATTATCTTGTGTAAGATCAACCTTCTACACCATTAAAAATTTCTGGGATTGACTTTAGGAGGAATCAAGAAAAGGCAACTTTGGCTCCACTAAGTATCATAATACCATTTAATTTAGTTTATTTGAAGGAAATGAGCACAAAACTCTACATAATAGTTTAAAATTACAGCAATTTCACGACTATAAGGCGCACCCTTTTGACTAAAATTTTTCCCCAAACCTGGAAGTGCGCCTTATAGTCCAGTGCGCCTTATATGATGGAGAAAGTTCGGAAAATTGCGAACCCGGAAGTGCGATCTGCAAACTGAGCCAGGACCCGCGGGAGCTGCGGCCGTGCAGGGGGAGTCGGGAACTGCGGCTGCCGGGCGGGGGAAACCAGGAACAAGCGTGGCCGCTGGCCAGGGAGAAGCGGGGGGAAGCGGCACGGCCGTGGGAAAGCGCCAAGAAGCGCCGCGGGAAAGCACTGAGAAGTGGCAAGAAAGCGCCACGGAAAAGCGGTGAAAAAGTGGTAAAAAATCGCCTCGAAAAGCGGCCAAAAAGCATCAAAAAAGCACCACAAAAAAGCGCCAAAAAATCGCTGCGAAAAGCGACTGAAAAGTGGCGAAAAATTGCCATGCAAAAGCGCCGGAAAAGCACCGAAAAATCGCCGCGAAAAGCGACCGAAAATGTGGCGAAAAAGCGTGGTAAAAAGTGGCGAAAAATGGCCGCGAAAAGCAGCCAAAAAGCGCTGAAAAATCACGGCGAAAAGCGGCCAAAAAGCGGCAAAAAATCGCCGTGAAAAAGCGCCGAAAAAGTGCTGAAAAATCACCGCAACAAGCGGCCAAAAAGCACCGAAAAATCGCGGCAAAAAGCGGCGAAAAATGGCCACGAAAAAGCGCTGAAAAAGCGGCGAAAAATCGTGGAGAAAAGCGGCTGAAAAAGCGCTGAAAAATCGCGGCAAAAAGCGGCGAAAAATGGCCGCAAAAAGCAGCCAAAAAGTGCCAAAAAATCGCTGCGAAAAGCGGCCAAAAAGCAGCTGGAAAGCAGAAAAAAATCGCCGCAAAAAAGCACCGAAAAAGTGCTGAAAAATGGCCGCAAAAAGCGGCCAAAAAGTGGTGAAAAATTGCCGCAAAAA
>PYHW01009662.1:1569136-1583812 GCA_013186435.1 Turdus rufiventris | reverse complement strand
GAGAGGCAGAGGGCTGGAGCAGCACTGGCAGAGATGTGGAGGGCTGGAGCAGCGCTGGCAGAGAGGCAGGGGGCTGGAACAGCGCTGGCAGAGAGGCGGGGGGCGGCCCCAAGCGCTGGGAACAGCACGGGCAAGGAGGCGTTACTACTTCGTTACTTTGTTGCACATGGCACGGATCCTCCCTGCAAAAAAAAGTGCGCCCTATAGACCGGTGCGCCTTATCTGATCTACAATGTTGCGAATTTTGCCAACTCGCGGGGGGGTGCGCCTTATAGTCCGGTGTGCCTTATGGTCGTGAAATTACTGTATAGTCTCTCAACAGTCAATGAGTAAAATTTGAGATTGCAAATTCTATCAAGAGTAGTATTTCAAATTTGTTTACAATATTTACAAATTTTACTCTTTTCCTAACAGAATCATAATCTAATTGCATCATTCCCTGAACTCAATAACACTACTCAATTGAATACTACTCAATTTCCTTATTAAATCAATTCACATTATTAGCATAGGTGGAAAAAATTTGAACTCCAGCTGTTCACACCTTTTCAAAATTCTTAGAAGAAAAAACAGTGGTTATATAATCAAAGTTCAACAAATGAAATGCCCTTTAGACATATTTTAGTCTCAGAAAAAAATACAAACAAATTTGTAAAGTCAATATGATATTTATTCTGCCTCACTTCCTTACTTACACATGATTATGAGTTATTGCACTCATGTCAAGACAGACATGACTGGCATCACCACCGAGCCCTTTATTAGAAAACTTTTCCGGCCATCTTTCAGTAAACTTCTTTCCAACAACTCTGACTCGTTCCCTCATAGGCAGCTTCACACAGTACTCACTCCTTTTTCTTACAGGCAGCTCCACCCCGCTCTGACTCCTTCTCTCCTCTCTGCATGACTGGCTAAACTCCAGCCTGTCCCCTTCCCGGTTGCCTAACCCTGACTGTCTCTCACACATCTTTTTACCTTGTCTGTCCCTTGCACAACACACATGTCCCTTACCTCCTCACAACCACTGTATAGTCTGCAACTGTTTTACCAGATCATTTATAGTTGCACAGGCAAAGGAGGGCTGCACATAATAAGGACTTTTGAGTTGCTGAAACATTATACAGAGCATTCATATGATATTAAACAAGAATTTTTCTTCATAATGGAAGAAAGTAAAATACTGATAATCAAGATACTGCCCTAACACAACTCCAATCTTTATCAAAAACAATATCCATGAAGCCAACAAAATAAACTCCCAATTCTAAGTATGATGTATATATAAAATACAAACTTTTCGTTATAGGAAAGACTGAAGTAAGAGTAAGTAAGAATAAGAGTAAGAACAGTGAAGACTGCTGTAAGAGAAGGAAGGCATTGAGGACAAAGACCACTACGGTACTATGGTTTAGGAGAGTATGAAGCTGAAAGAGCAGCCAATCCAGATTTGCAGCAGAAACATGGGTAAAAAATACATGTTTCCAAGTCACCAGGAGTATCTGATGTTTACTAACAGTATGTCTGTCTATCTATTTGTCTCACTGGAGGAAAACAGCAGAAAGAAAATGTCTCATAACAGCAACAAGACGCTAAACTTCAGATTCAACAAAAAAGTATAACTTTGTTCCCACTATAACTAAAAAGTAGGAGTATAGAAAAGGATATGAATAAAATTTCCTTAAAAATAATAATTCTGTGACATTCATGCAAATCATTGTGCACTGTGAAATCTTGCCCACATTCTTATTCTATATGGGAAATATTACTCAACACATATTTAAATTGGTTTCATCTTCAATTTCATGCTTTCTGTGAGATACCACCAAGTCAACTAGTACTTTAGAAAAGTTGCAGATTTTTTTATTTAGTGTTATTGCTACTTCATGAGTTATCATATGGTATGCCATAAAACCATTAATTCAAATGTATTAATTTCTTTATCAAGAAAGCAGGACTTTTCACTCCTCTTTTTTCCATTACATTAGAAACATACACACACACACATCCAATTGAAAACTGCAAAGAAATAAGTGATAAGAAATAAGTGATAAGAGTTTTCAGCACAACAAGGATCATCGGTGTTTAATTTGCTGTATTACTGTGCGTACTGTGTAAAAGCAACAGTACAGGTTGAATAAAATGAGAAAAAAAATTCAGACTTGAAATTATCTTATTATCTAAGTCATTCTACCTGACAGCAACACAAAGTGTTTGGTTTCCACAATCATGGAAAAACAAACTGCCAAGAAAATAAAATGCGGAAATTTTTTTGTTTTAATATGCAAACAAATATTTTGGATTCTGAATATTCATGAACTTCATGTCTTACCTGGCATGACAGCAGCTTGCTGAGTGACCAAGTCTGTACTTAATGAAAGGCGACCACCTTTGGCCAATCTATCACAGAAGAGGGTGATGTTCTTCTTCAGTCTGCTGGTATCTTTGGGCATGGACAAGTGGCTACTGAGGGTCAGGGCCTGCTCCTTGGAGCTCTTTGACAAACAAGTTCTTAACAAGTAAGAGACGGCAGCATCCACAGTTTCTTCCCAACCCTGCATTTGAGAAAAGTAAAATTAGGTAAACTGAAATATGGTATAGCATATTAAAAATAAGGTAACAAATCATGGACTGAGAATTTTCAAACTATATTGATACATAAAATATAATTTTGGGGTTAATGAGTGTCATGTACACCCAACTTCAACTTGTACAAGCAAAAGTTGAAAAAACAAACTTGTTCCAATATTGAGGTCAACAGAGAAATCTAATTTCAATAATAACAATGTATGGACAGTATGCGATAGAACAGTTAAATTCAGTCATTGCATTAATAACTGAAAACCAGAAGTTCCTGGTATCCTTAGTATCACAAAGATTCTAATAATATGCCAATAGCAGAGAAAATCATGACTGCAACACAAAGTATTCAGAACCCATTTATCAGATCAATTAACCTTAATTCATGAGCACAGGTGTGTCAGTGCTCTGATGAACAGGGACTTTGATTTCGGCATAATGTCAAGCTGTAAACAGTTACAAAAAGATCAGCTTAGTAATCACTTCCAATTAAAACAAAGAAATTAAATTCAGCAAAAGCAAGTAAGTTTCTTTTCACTAAGCACCTTGAATAGCCCATTTAAAAGTTAGCTTTGAATCTGTAATCGGTACTGTGGTTTTCAGTGATGCAAACAAATCAAAGGCATTCCTTTAAGTAAGAACCTGGATAGAAGTCATACTATTTGTGACAAGGTTATGAGGTCAATGCATAAAATCTAATACATGATATCTATCTCGTTTTTGCAGTATGGCATGCAGATTGACTCCTCTTGATCCATTCTGGAATCTTAAACACTGTGACAAGCTGACGTGATTAATCTACAGCCTCTATAATTAATAATTTACAAGACAGTCACAAAGATTTCACATGTCTTTTCATGACAATCTTACAGAGTTTGGATAGAGTTAACAACTAATGTAAAGGGCTTTGTTGTCTGCTATTTTCATGACTCATAACATCTCTTAGTATTCAGCCACCTGTAAGCAAGTTCTATGTATGTGCTGCCTACATGAAAGTATACACTAGTATTAGTGTCTGCTCTCTCAACACTCTTGATTGGGATTTATTTTGGCAAGTCTTTACTGACTTTAGAAGTTTTGACATGCTAATCTGGAATCACTCAGCTCTACTTGCTGCTAAACTAACAGAAAATAACACCAAGCTTTCGCTTTATGAGGTGAGTACTCAGAAAAGAAAATTCAGGTATCCAGTTGTAGTTAATACAAACCCAAAATCTTCTAGTTTTTAAGCTCTTTCTTATGATGTGTTCTACTCAATTGAAAACACTCAACGGAACAGCAAAATTGCCTGCCTATGCAAATTTCCATGACTCAGTAAGAGTAGCATTTGAAAGAATGATGGTGTCAACCCTGCCATAGCTCACCAAGCAAATAAGGTTTATGGATTTCTTCAATTAAATACATAATGGTTTTTGTAGAGGACACTACTTTTAACACAGAGAATCAAAGGTCACTTTTCTGACCTTGTTAAATTCCTAAGAACAGATCCAGGGCAGATGCTTACTAGTGCTAAAGTACACTAGTGAGATCACACAGTCATGTGAACTTCATCCTTGTCCAAACATTCTCTGTACTCTGTGTCCTGGAAATGTGATGGGTGTGTATAAAATATCTACATTTTGTAGAGGAACAGGATCCCCTAGTGAGGTTTTCTTAGTCAGCATTTGCCTTTCTGACTTCAGAAAAATAACATTAACCTATTATCTTATCTGGATCTGCCCCCATAAAAAAATCCATACATTAGAACAAAAACCACATAAATTAGAAAAATCATGCCAATCAATCAATCAATCAATGCTGTAGTAGCTTAACATTTTCTAAATATTCTAGCAAGAGTCCATTAGAATGCAATGCATCCACTGACCTGTGATGGTGACAGGAAATCATCCATTCTGCAGCAAATTTAAAGAGGTTAATGAGCTGGTAAATGCTGTCTACATTCCCACATACTGGGCAATGAAACTTAATATGTACAAAGGCACCAAAAAACAGCCAAGCCAGCCACTCCTAATTATACTACAAATCATGAAAAATAAGAACAACATAAACATAAGAATCTTAAGTTTCACTAAAAGACAAAGAAACAGATGATTAACTGTTGTCAGCACACAGTAGCTCAGAAACTGACCAATATGTTTCCCCACACAAGTTATAAAAATGCAGGCAAAAGCATTTAAATAAAAGTACTGAATTACAAGCTAACAAAAGTCAGGAAATTAAAAGTGGCTAGTATTCTGTCCTTGGCTCACACAGGTATGTTTTACTTTATACCACAGCCTTAATATTTTCCAACCTTTGTTCTTGTATTTCATTTCCATGTAAAACTGGTTTCTCAGTAGACCATAAAACTATCTTCTCCAATTCCAGGTCTGTTGACCTAGTAAGTCCAGTCAAATCCAAAGCAGCCTTTATGATTAATGCATACACAAAAGCTATCTCTAAATGAAAAAAAAAAATAGGAAAACTGTTCAGGTGATTTTGTACAACTAAAAATTAATGGCTGCAAATAAGACTGCACTTGTCAGCAATTTTTATTGGTGCAAGGGAAGAATTGAAGGAACAAGAAAAATTCTTCACATGTTAAAAAAGCTGAAAGATGTTTGAAAAGTATTCGCATCTATAGTCCACAATGCAGAATGTTTCTACTGCCACAGTTGTAATATTCACTAATGGCTTTCTGAGTACTATTCTGAATATTTGACAACCAAAAAGAACGCCTTCAAACAGAGACTTATGCCAGTAATTCATCATTCTATGACCAGCAAGCATTGCCACGACTGCAACAATAAATGTCAGTCAAGACTTACAGAAAGAGTCATTACTGAACCATCCAAATTCTTCATGTAATTGAAATAGACAAGAAAAATATTTAATTCATGAATTTTACGTTTCACTGGGGAAGGCTGGGCTTCATGTTTTGCATATATAGATTATTTTTCTCTTTTAGATAATAGCTAGAGATTGGCACTTTCTTTTAACTAAATCAACTACATTGCAGGAGACTTAAGACCAAACGCAGACTTCTGATATTAGCATGGCTAATATATATTAGTACACATCACTTGTGTTATGTACAAACTGCCATGAAGGATCCTCAGATGTCATGGCATATCTGAGTGTGACCATAGTTACACACTCAATCTCACTTTGGGATAGGGCTTTGTTGCATTGCCCTGTTTATAGGTTCATATTTTGCACTGAAATGGTTTCTCCTGTGGTTCCCCCATTTTCTGTTATATGGTTTAACCCTCCCCTTTTCCCTCCAGCCGAACCTGATTGGCTGTGATCCGGAATTCCTCCGCCCTGTACCGAGGTTTGAAATTCCCTGCGATTTCTCATACTCTCTCTCTCTTTCCCCTGGAACCCATCCAGAATAAAGGCTTGGATTATCCCAGGAAGAAAAGCCTCATTTGGTCTTTTATCTTGTTCCATGCTGGAATCCTGAGTCTCCTCCTCGTCCTGAGCTAGGTAGAAGCCAGTGAGGAGGCTCGGGTATTTTACAGCAAGGCTTCATCCAGAGTACCTTGTTTGTAACCTGACACTTGGCTGCAAGGTTCCACTCCCCAAGAGTGTAGCTCGTCAAAAACAAAGTCAACTACACATAGATAGGGGCTGGTTCTGAGAGAAGGATTTCCATATTGCTGTCATCAAGACACATAGAGCACATGTATGTAGGGAGAAGTGTGAGAGAGGGTTTGTTGTTAAATTTGGCAGGTTTACTCATAAAGTATACCTTCTTAACACATTTATATTTCAGAGATCTACAAATGAATACTATTTGTCTGAAGTACAAATAAATAATTCTAATAGCATATCAGTCAAACTTGAACAAGATTACTAAATTGTGTGCATAAGCCAGAAGAGTATTTAATTGTGTATCTTTTACTTTGAAAGCCTTTATTAATAATAGTCCTAAGGCAATAGCCATTTTCTAAGCTGCTTATAATGTAACTTAGCCTGGAGTGACAATCAAGGCAGTTCTGAAAGAATTCAAATGCAATGTGAAATATACTGCATAAACTATGCAAAATTGATGCCAGACAAATTATGGGAATTCTTATAGCTGTTAACTCAGGAATTTGCCTGGCTATATCTTATTTCTTTATTTTAGATACAATAGTGATTTCACCAGTTTTCAAAAATGCTAGAATACTTGAAAGTTCTCTGAATTACAATCTTGGCATTTCTGCTTATCTCAACCACCAAAGAAGAGGTTTCTGTGTCTGAAAGCATTGTATATGTTAATTCACAAGAAACACCAGCCACGTGTATATCAGCACTCTGCTTTTACAGCAATTTTAAAAAATTATCTTATTGTTACACATACAAACCAGTAGTCCACTTATCCATGGCTACTGACCTAGTAGTATCCAACACAGGCACAGACCATCAGCAAACTTGGCCAGGAATTTACTGTGGTACCAGTCTTCCTAACGCATAGTTTTCAAGCATATTCTATATTTCTAACTGATCTATTTGTCTCAAAGAGGAGGAAACAGCCACAGAAGCCATAAAGTAGGTATGCAATATCTGCCTGTGCTGTCAGAAATGGAAATGACAAACCTTCCTTGTAAGTGTCCCTGAAAAATTACAGCTAAAAAATAATTGATAAAGCCTTTAGGACACCTTTTGAAAATAATTGGAATAAAAGAAAAGGCAAACCAATAGACACAGTATCTATTTAGCACTCAGAAAAAAATGCAGCAAAATATTACTGAAGTTGTAATGTATTACATCTGAACAGTGTCAAGAGACAGCATATTTTTTAAGAAAAGGTTTTTTAAGAGAAAAATTATTCTTTGTTGAAGAATAATCCTTGAAACAGCATAAAACCAGTTTTATTTAACATAATGCATTAACACCACCAGTCACAGATTATCTGGAATCTTCTACAATTCACTTTTGCATTAAAAAAAATCAGAAAACCAAAGCAAAAGCACTTCCACACATATAAATAACTAAAACCTACCACTGGGATAATTAAAAAACAGGGAACGGGCAAAATACTACAGACTAGTGGAATTCAAATCTGATGAAAATCCAGACAAATGACTGAAGCTTAAATACACTCCAAATCTATTAAGTGCCTAAGGAACACATTTGTACTGAGCACCCGATAGAAAAATCACAATGAAAGTTCTTACATTATACCTGTTCTCTCTAGTAATATCTTTCTTTAAGTAATTTATCATGCATAATGTTCATAATATTAACTAATCTTATTTTGACTTCTACTGCCATTTAAAGAAATTCAGTTCTAATAGGAATTCACAGACTGATGAAAGCAAAAGCAGTATCAAAGTGGGGATATATTTGAACATCCCAGACAAAGTAAGAGACAGAGCAACAACAACAACAACAACAACAACAACAACAACAACAACAACAACAACAACAACAACAAAAAGAAGAAAATTACTATGCTATATCAATTTCACTTTAAATCATCTTCATTTGTGAGGCAGTACTCTGAAGTTAACCTACTGTGAAGTTAACCTACTGTGAAGACCTACATTATAGTCATTATAGACATTTAAATCTTATTAAGGGTTTGGACTTAGCAAATTTGCCTACTCTGAACAAATTACAATTTGCTTAAGCCATAAGAAATAAAAGCCAAACAAGGGACAAAAGAAAATGCAAATCCCAGAGAAGTACAAGGTAACATCTTGGTAACTCTGACCACAGTATCAGCAATCATGATCTGTAGGGATCCTGGCACAAGAGACATTTAAGGTAAAAGCTTAAACAGTCTGTGAAGAACAACCAATAAAAGATTACAGAACAGAATCAAGACTTGTACAGGAAACTGTATGAGATCTCTTTACAATATTTATCAAACTGGTCTGAGTACAGCAAAAGAGATCTGTGCTGAGTTATTAAGTATTTATGCCAGCAACTATTTTCCAGCTGTTTAAGAACATCTAATTCAAATATTAGTCTCTCACATTTTGAGGTTAATAGACTGCAAAAATCAGATGTAGGAAAAATCCTTTGTGAATAAAGTGGGTTAATTTAAAGTCTGTCACAAACACACTTGTAATTCCTGCATAGCTGTGCTGTAATTGCCAGTCATAACAGGAACAGCAACTTTATCTGTTCAATGTAGAAATATTTATGTAATAGGAACTCCAGCAGCATAAAGAATTCTCTACAAGAAATTTTCATTTTGAGTCCTACTTGGTAAACATATATTGAGATAGCCAATGGCAACTTCAGCTGAGAAAAATCTATGACAGAATCTTTCCTGGAAAGTACACTTGCTGTTTAAAAGTTTCTCTGGTATTTTTGTCCTCTGAAGTTCAATTCACAAGCCACCAAACACTTCTGCATTAAATATAAATATCATTTTTGGAGGATTCTAATCTATGGACATTTAACTTTAAAATAATTCTCCTTCTATAGTGTCTTCAGACGTGGAAAGGAAGTTAAAAATATATACAGCTTAGTAATCAAAATACTGTTTTAAAAATTATCTGGTAGGATAGGTGATATTTTACTTTTAGGAATGGTGCTCCTAAACTAATCTAATGGAAAAATCACACTGTAGGAGAGCAATATTAAAAGCAGTGAGTGTTTCAGAAATCTAGCAAAGTAAGTATTGCTAAATACAGGTTCTGAGAGCTGCATGCATGAGGACAATGACCTCTATCATTTGAGATTTTAATTTATTTTTCAAGTCAAATTCTGAGCAAAGTCTTGCTCACAGAAACAAGTTATGGTTATCAGCAGTTGTAGGGTTTTCTGTTTTAATGAAACAATTGATAACTGGTAACATGATTAAAGAGTGTAAGAAAGCAAAACCTATAAGAAAGCAAAACTCTGGGTGGAGATCACAGTCAAAATATTTCTAACACTGCTTAACTCTAAGATGCTTTTGAGATGGGTCATTTACTCTCAGAAAAGTATATGCTACACCAAAAAGATGAATATATATACCAGGATGAATATAGATGATGGTTTCATTAACTCCTCCATTACAATTTAACCTCTGGATACTGCAGCCAAATTTCCACACGGGCTGCATATTTTCGCATTGGATCCTCTTCATTAGCACAGAAAGATTTACAAAATTAGATTAGAATTAGATCAGTAGGCTTCTTCTTGACAAGTATTGAGCCTGTGCTACTCAACTCTTCTTTCAAATTGTCTCATATCTCAAAATTGGAGCAATACAGTGTGTTTTGTAACACCTGGTTTGTTGGGGTTTTTTTCTGGACAACAGTTGTCTTTTAAAAGTTGGTAAGAGGCAATGAAAATTGCATATTTTTTTCAAATAATAAATTCTAACTATATAATTCTACAGTTATTAATCTAGTAATGCTAATTTGTTGTAATATTAATGCATCCTATCTGGAATAGTGGAAGTTCACACACTTCTGGGTTTCTGTAGACACTATTCCCCAATCCTGATTTTTTGAGAGATTTTTTTCATCTTAATTTTCTTTTTAGCTTGACTTCTTATGACCACTGATCTCCTCTGGGAACTGATGAAAGAAACTCTTGTAAGCACTATATGAATCTAATGGCTTGGCTTCTTTCGTTGCCAGCTTTGGAAATCTGTTGTTTTGATTTTTAGCACTGAAATCATCTAACACTTCATCTTTCTTTTCCTCAGTAACTTTCACCAGTTAACTAGGAAAACTGAGGTGCTGTTTGGGTCTTGCAGAGATTGTCAAAGCTGTCTGCAGGCAAGAAAACACACCAGGAGTTGTGCATCTTGCTGAAGAATGCTACACATCCAGCAATAAGTCTGGCATACATGAACTCTACAATTAAGTCCAGCAAGATAATTTTTAATATGGGGAAAAGGAATCAGACCCTGTCACACTCAGCCTGGAGGAAAAAAGTAGATAAAACATATGCTAAAACAAGGTTATTGAAACTTCTTATTGCATCTCAGCCCATACTCTATTTTTATATCACTGATGTTCTTGGAGAGAAACTTTTCCTTTATATCTTCTATTAGGTTACCAATACAATATGCTATGAAATACTGACAAATGAAATTGTGTTTCTAAAACCTGTGAAATGTGGAAGCACACACACTAAAATATTTTAGATCTGGAAAAAAAATGTTATTAAGTTTGTTTCCTATTTAAAGTCACACATTACCTTAGATCTACACACCACTATCTTCAAACATAGTTCTGTTGCTTCAGATTGTGGTATTTCTTTTCTACCAAAATACACAGGTGAGGACAGAGAGAATAGTGGCAAACTGGACTTGGATGTTTAATGGGATAGCCAACTTTCAAATTTATGCTAGGGGATTTTTTTTGGCTTTTTTCCTACAACAGAATCTTAAGCAAAGTTCATTAACTCCTCCACTGTGTGTACAGATTTGATTTATAAGTTGTTTTACTTTTGAAGTATCTAAACCATATTTTTGACTTTATCAAACTTTCACTTAATTGAAAATTCCAGGAGATGCTGAAGGACATAAATTATGCAATATTTATGTCCCTTTAATCTGGTGTTGGGGGAGGGTTTACTCTTTCTCCTCTGTGGAGAATTTTTCCTATTATCATGCTAAGGAAGTCGGCTGGGGGGAGCTCCCTCAGCTTTTGATTGCTCAAGACAAAAGGGATGGGTGGGGACTGTCTCCCTCCCTCAATCGCTGGCAGAGTTTGGGGGGTCTGAGTGGCTGGTTTTTTTGGTTTCTTTTCTTCCTGGGGACACTCACCGGTCTGAATGCTGAGGAGATAGGTTTCTCTGTGGTCTGATTTACCCTGCACTGCTATAGCCTTCTGCCTCTGAGACCACCGCTGAGAACAGGTATGCAAACAGTGAGCAGGGAGTTTTTCCTTCACCTTTCTCCCACCTGGGATATGGCCCTGCCACCTCCGCCTTCCTGCTCCCGCTTGCTGCTGCCGTGGCTGTGAGGGGCCTGCCCTGCTCTCCACTGGGACAGTGCAGAGGAGAAGAGTGTCTGCAACTGGAAAAGGGACTGGGGCTGAGTTTTGTTCTGTTTTGTCACTGATTTTCATAGCTGATGTTGCTCGTTTGTCTTGTAGATATATCAGTAAACAACTGTTATTCCTAAACCCATACCTTTACCTGAGACCCCCTTAATTTCCAAATCATAATAAATTGGAGGGAGGGGATTTTCACTCTCCATTTTAGGAAAAGCTCCTGCCTTTTTTCTTGGCAGTACCTGTCACCCAAACAAGGACATCTGGCCTATATTAATGTAAGTCTCTCACTACCTGTGTAAATATGAGAGAATACTGGCGTATCATTCTTAAGCTAGGAATTAAGAGGAAGCATCTTATCATTAACTAAAAGAAAAAAAAAATCTATCTGAAAAAATGACTACTCTGAAAATCATGGTAAAAAAAGAAGTGAGTTGTTTTCTGGGATCTTGTAGCAAGATGAAAAATTCATATGGTAATTTATCTATCTCTATCTGTGCAACACAATATCTTTGTAAATTCCAGTAGATAGATAATACAACTGCACACCACGTGAACAATAGCTATAGGTTATCTAGTAATGACTAAAACAATGTTACATGATTGCAACTTAGAACCAAGTACAATCATCAACAACGTCAGAAGCAAAAGCAGTCTCACCACAACTGGTTCCCCCCACTTTCCCCAAAAAACCAATATTAGCTTGGTGATTAAATCTTGATACATCATCTCAGAAACATTTCTGACTGTGAGATCTAAGGGAAATTATGAATTTGACTGCATACCATTGCCACATGTTCAACAGAAACAGAGAGCTTCACAAAATTATTGTAAGTAATTTTCTCAGAGAATGCCATGAGGTATGGTTAGATACAATGCTACTAACATAGCACTACAGTATTGATAATAAAAATATCATGCCAGACAATCAGAAAGTAAAACCAACAATAAATACACAAATTTTAAACTCTATAAACCCTGTCCTACTAGGATACATAAAGGTCATACTCTAATGATGCTGAAAGAGATCTGGTGTTTCAATGTATAAACAATTCCATCAGAATTTTACAATCAATCATAAATCCCATTGCATTTCTAATATACTAGTACAGTACTGATCAATACACAGAATCATAGAATGGTTTGGGTTAGAAAGGACTTTTGGGTTAGAAGGGACTTTCAAGATACTCCAGTTCCATAGGAAGGGACACCTTCCACTAGACTAGGTTGCTCAAAGCCCCATCCAAGCTGGACTTGAAAACTTCCATGGGTGGGGGGTACACAACCTGTTCCAGTGCATAACCAACCTTATAGCAAATATTTTTTTTCCTATTATCTAATCTAAACCTACCCTCCTTCAATTTAAGGCCATTCTCCCTTGACTGAACACTACATGCCCTTATGAAAAATCCCTCTCCATTCTTATTCTAAACCCTTTTATTGGAAAGCTGCATAGCAAGAGTCTTAAGATCTTCCAGTTAGGATACAATATCAAAGGAATTCTCCACTGACAATAAACTGGTTTAAAAGAAAATAGAAAAGTGAAAGAAAGAGCCACTGATCATATATATTGAGTGTTAAGACTCTTGGCTGAACAACATTTCTGTAATCACTGTAATGCATCACTCTTGTCATTAAGCAGTTTAGATGACAACTGATCTGAACTCCTGGTATGCACCACATACTCAGTAATTACTACTTCACTAAAATGGCTTTTTGTACCTGAACCAGACAAATCGCCCTTAAAAAGCCTAGAGGTCCCCATCACAGTATTCATAAAGAAAGATGTCTGATAACAGGAGAGCACATCTCTTGGGAAAACTGCAGTACTTCGCAGAGTATCCAAATTATTTTAAAAGGAGGTGATATATGCTGGAAGCAAACTAATCAAAGGAGAACACAGTTTCGTCTTAATTAACTTACATCAAGAAGTAGGATTCCTAAGTAGGTTTCTGCTTACAACAGAGAGGGCATTGAAGATTAAGTTCAGTATCTCCAAATCCAGCAGAAAAAATAATGCTCAAGTAAAATTTCTCAAAATCCTTTTACTTTAAATACATATAGCCAACAGATATGTCAGATTCTTCATTAGCATAAATGGTTGAATGCTTGTTCAGGGCTGGATACAATTTTCAGGGAATACAGCTACACTAAACTTCTTTCTGTCCTTTGAACTTTGACAATTCATAATGTATACAAAACCTATTTCTCCATAATTTTGTTAAAATCAGTTTTATAGCACCTGGAAGAAAGGTTTATTTTTAAAAAACAATTACAGTAATTTTACGATTATAAGCCACACCAAGTATAAGCTGCACTTCCGGGTGTTGGCAACTTTTCATTCTTTGTCCATATATAACCCGCACCTGATTATAAGCCGCAAGTTACAATACAGTCACTGCAAGTGGACTGCAACCACCATTTAATCAAACTGCTACCAACACCCTGCCTGACAGGGTGTCAGGTTGTACTCTGACTTTGTCAGGATTTGGAGTTTGTTTCTTTGTAGTGCTGTATTTATATCTTAATTTCCCTAGTAAAGAACTGTTATTCTTAATTCCCATATCTTTGACTGAAAGCTCCTTGATTTCAAAATTATAATAATTTGGAGGCAGGGCGTTTACATTCTCCATTTCAAAGAGAAGCTCCTGCCTTTTTCAGAAGACACCTGTCCTCCAAACTGAAACAGCAACTTTTTGTTCTGTCTGTTTACAAAAATAAAGAATTCAACCATATGGAAAACTGGTTCCAAGTTATCCACCATCACAGCCCACTGCCTTGCAGTGGTTTTGTGGGATTTTGTTGGTTTATTTGGTTTAGGGTGGGGTTTTTTGTTAGGTTTAAGAAATTTTAACTAAAAGAGAATTTGTACTAGCCTATGGCAAACGAGAAATCATTAACTATTTCAGCCTGTTTTAAATATTTCATTCTGGTACACAGCTGGAACTTTGCATTCAAGTGGTTAAAATAACAAGTGGAATATAGAAAATATAAGGCACAAAAAACTAATTCCAGATGATTTTTACTGTGATCAAGAGCTAGGTTGGATTAATCACAAGAATTAAAGTGACAATTTCCAATAAATTCCAAAAATTAATGTTATAAAAATTACAGTAATTTCACGATTATAAGCCGCACCGAGTATAAGCCGCACTCCCGGGTGTTGGCAACTTTTTGTTCTTTT
>PYHW01009662.1:1551482-1561546 GCA_013186435.1 Turdus rufiventris | reverse complement strand
TATTTTAATTTCCCTAGTAAAGAACTGTTATTCCTAATTCCCATATCTTTGCCTGAAAGCTCCTTGATTTCAAAATTATAATAATTTGTAGGGAGGGGTTTACATTCTCCATTTCATAGAGAAGCTCCTGCCTTTCTCAGCAGACACCTGTCCTCCAAACTAAAACAGCAACTTTTTGTTCTTTGTCTATATATAAGCCACACCTGATTATAAGCCGCACTTCGGGTTCAGACCAAAATTTTAGTCAAAATGGTGCGGCTTATAATCGTGAAATTACTGTAACTGACACGGCCTTTTACCTTATGGAGCCTTACTTTTAGGATAGATTTTCTTCCCATTTTATAACCATGAACAAAGGAGATGCTCACCTTTTCACAGGCTCCAGGTTAAAACAAATATCCCAGTAGTCCCAAACAATGTCTGATGTTATTATGTTTTAAAAGTGGTAGACCTAAGTTTCTAAAGAAGTGCAGTCTTTAAGCACTGCAGATCTCTGAAACATAGCAACTAAATCTTTAGGTAACTATATATATACAAGTTCTATTTTACACTTGCAGAAAAACCAAGGAGGGGGAAAAAACACTTCTAAGTACTAATTATTCTGTTAACAGATGAAGTGGCCCAATATAGCTTTCTGAGATTTTGAATACCCAGGACATGGACAATATAACATGAATTACCACACTATAATGTAGGCACACACAGATGTAGTATTTTTTTAAAAGCTTCAAGACTGAAGATTCCTTGACAATACACGGTTACACAGTAAATATTGATAGGAGCAGAAAAAAGGAAAATATTTTCTCATTGAGTAAAATTACTCTAGAAATCTCCCAGGACATGAGCTACAAATTTTAGAAGAGTTCTGGGGCTCTTTATTCAAACACTTGCAGAATTTAGGAATGAGAATGTTTTAACAATATGACATCCATATTTTTAATCATTTTATCTTCACCTAAACGTCCCTATTTATATTTTGTAATATTTGAGGAAGATAAAGGATCTGCACCCTTTGCAATCTGAGATCCCAGTCCCTTCAGACTGTCACGATTACTCCTTAATTTCCCAGTTTTGCTTTTGGTTCTCAGAGTAGCTGTTCAAACTGTTTAATATCTATTTTATCATTCTAAATAGATATAAAGTCTTACAAAAAAAGAAAACCTCTCCCTGTTTCACTTTTGCACAGGATAGGTAGGAAAATACATTACAACTAACAGTCTGAAATGTAGCTTACATATAAAGATATTTGACCAACAGGAAACTATTATGTAAAAAGCCCATCTATATTGCATAAGACCTATCACTGCCTACTTAACATTTTTCTATCTCCTTCTTCAATATCAGAAAGCTTTCAAACAAAGAAAACTTACAAAAAAGGTTTTAAAACTTGTTTTCCAAAATTCATGAAAGAAAGTATCTGATTCAGAAAATATTTATGAGATATTGAAATATTGTGGAAGCACAATATTGAACATATACTTTTATAACTGATCAAAACTTGCTTTCAATTTTTATTACTTTTAATTTTTTTCTGAACAAACTCCTACTCTGTTACAATACACATAGCTACAGAAAAGTCCAGTTATTATGAAAGCATATTGTAAAAAAAATAAGGAATTATTCTCTAAACAAAGATCATGTTAGATTTTTACTAAATTTCATATTCACAGTTGTAATGGTAAAGCTGAAATCCAGATTTTTTTTTTAATAATCTTGACAACTTCATACCCCAACACTATTACAAGGATTTGACTTCAATAATTTCCAAGCATAGAACATACCTCAATGTTTTCAGCCTTAAGTGTTTAACCAGAAAGATGTCTCTCCATGCTTATTTCGTTAAGTAGGCCTTGTAAGATGTCACGCATTTGAAAACTGTGAACTAATGATGATTTAAAACCAATCAGAATTCTCTATCATTACTGGTAATATAAGATATTTTTAGGGCATTGTTTAACATCCAGCAATAACTTCAAAATTAGTAACGCCTCTTGAAAAAGGCTTCCAACATAGCACACTCTTGTACATGCAGACAAATTTCTTGAGGCAATAATAATCATAATAATGACTCTTCCAGGCTTATTCTAATAATATAAAAATAATAATATAAAAATAATAATATAAAAAATACAACTCTAAAAATACAAAACACTATCTTCTTAGCTGGATAGGAAGTTGAAGAAAACTTTGAAAAGTAAATGGCAAGAAATGAGCATGAAGTTCCAGGGAGTTTTCTTTGTGTTGGTAATATATTTTCTTGGAGTCCCTAGCACCACTGGGACTGAAAACTCTGCCATATCCTTAAAAGGAGAACAGGAAAAGTGACAGATAATTTGGTTTTCTTTTTTGTTTAAACAGAAAAAGAAAAAAGCAGCTATTCACCACTGGTAAAAAATTAGCCAACTAGTCTTACTGTCATCTAGATCTAATACATTGGGTTCAGTTTTTGGAATTTTGAAGTTACTTTATTTTTAGCAGAAATGAAATTTGAAGAAACAGAATTTTAGCATTTAAGGAGTAGAGAATCTCTTTGCATGTCATCCATAGCACTTATGAGCAATGAAAAGTTTGTTATAATATGAAAGATAACATCAGAAATTTAATTATTCTGAAATGAACACAGAGACAATGAAGCTCACAGGTCTCTTCTGGCAATTATTTTTACAGAATAATTTATTTAAAGGAAGTTAATTAATCCAACCCCTTACAAGTATTTTTAACCAGAATTTGATCTTTATAAAGCAGGATGTTAAAGGATATGAAGCAGGAATAAATGGAGACCTGAGAATTGCTAATCATGGCATCTTCATTGCTATTAACACAGGACATTTCACAGAATCACAGAATAACTAGGTTGGAAGAGACTTCCAAGATCATCAAGTCCAACCCATACCCTAAACACCTCAACTAGAACATGGCACCAAGTGCCACTTCCAGTCTTTTTAAATACATCCAGGGATAGTGACTCCACCACCTCCCCAGGCAAAGCATTTCAATACTTTATTATTCTTTCTGTGAAAAACTTCTTCCTAATATCCAACCTGTATCTCCTCTGGTGCAGCTTAAGACTGTGTCCTACAGTTCTGTCGGTTGCTGCCTGGTGAAACAAATGAACCGCCACCTGACTACAACCTCTTCTCAGGAAGTTGTAAAGAGTGATAAGGTCACCTCTGAGTCTCCTTTTCTCCAGGCTGAACAACCCCATCTCCCTCAGCCATTCCTCACAGGGCTTGTGTCCCAAGCCCCTCACCAGCCTTGTTGTTCTCCTCTAGACACACTCACGTGTCTCAACATCTTTCCTAAACTGAGGGGCCCAGAACTGGACACAGCACTCAAGGTGCACCCTCACCAGTGCTGAGTATAGGGGAAGAATGACCTCCCTGCTCCTGATGGTCACGCTATTCCTGATACAGGCCAGGATGTCGTTTGCCTTCTTGGCCACAGAGCACACTGCTAGCTCATGTTCAGTTGACTGTCAACCAATACCCCCAGGTCCCTTTCTGCCTGGGCACTGTCCAGCCACACCATCCGCAGCCTATAACGCTGCAGGGGGTTATTGTGGCCAAAACACAGGACTCAGCACTTAGACTCATCCCATCGGACTCTGCCCATCCATCCAACCATTCCAGGTCTCTCTGCAGAGCCCTCCTACCTTTCAATAGATCGACACACACTCCCAGCTTAGTGTCATCTGCAAATGTACTAATAAAAGACTTGATAGCCTCATCTATGTCATCAATAAAAATATTGAACAGGAGTGGCCCCAGCACAGACCCCTGAAGGACACCACTGGTGACTGATCTCCAGCACCATTCACCGCCACTCTCTAGGCCCAGCCATCCAGTCAGTTCTTAATCAAGCAGAAAGTGCTCCTGTCCAAGCTGTGGGCTGCCAGCTTTTCCAGGAGGATTCTGTGGGAGACAATGTCAAAGGCCTTGCTGAAATCCAAATAGACAACATCCACAGTCCTTCCTGCATCCACCAAGTGGGTCACCTGGTCGTAAAAGGAGATTAGACTGGTCAAACATGACCTGCCCCTCCTAAACCCATGCTGGTTGGGTCTGATACCCTGGCCATCCTCTAAGTGCTTGCTGCATGATGGCACACAGTATAAACTGTTTCATAACCTTACCTGGTACTGAGGTCAGCCTAGCTGACCTATAGCTACCAGAATCCTCCTTTCCACCCTTTTTATGAATGGGTGTCACACTGGCCAGCTTCCAGTCATCTGGAACCTCACCAGTGAGCCAGGACTGTTGGTAAATGATGGAGAGAGGCTTGGCAAGCTCATCTGACAGCTTCCTCATCACCCTGGGATGGATCCCATCTGGTCCCATAGATGTGTGAATATCCAAGCATTTTAGTGGTTTTCTGACTGTCTCCTCTTTGATAACAAGGGGACCGCTCTTTTCCCTGACACCATCTGCCAACCCAGGAGGACAGTTATCCTGAGGACAAACCATCTTTCCACTAAAGACTCAGGTAAAGAAGGTGTTAAGGACCTCTGCCTTCTCACCCACAGCTACTAAGTTCCCTCTCCCATCCATTAGAGAACAAAGGTTGGTCTTATCCTTCCCTTTACCATTAATATATTTGTAGAAACATTTTTTATTATCCTTTACAGAACTCACCATTTTAAATTCATACTGAGCTTTGGCCTCCCTAATTTTTTTCCTACATGCCTAACAGCCCCCTTAAATACTTTCTAAGACACCTGACCCTCCTTCCAAAG
This sequence comes from Turdus rufiventris, assembly GCA_013186435.1. Lineage (NCBI taxonomy): Eukaryota > Metazoa > Chordata > Aves > Passeriformes > Turdidae > Turdus > Turdus rufiventris. The sequence goes on along the minus strand of PYHW01009662.1, from coordinate 1,556,814 downwards.
ATGATACATCCTCTTTTTATTCCTAAGTTCCTTCAAAACCTCGTTGCCTATCCAGGCTGGACATTTACTTCATCAGCTCATTTTTTGGCACACAGGGAAAGTCTGCTCCTGTGCCCTCAAAACCCCTGTTTTGGAGCACATCCACTTTTCCTGAACTCCTTTGTTTTTAAGGGCTGCTTCCCAACAAACCCTCTGAATAAGTCTCCTAAACAGGCCAAAGTCTGCCCTCCAGAAATCCAATGTTATTGTTGTTCCTCCTAATGTCACCAAATATTGAGAATTCTATAATTTCATGATCACTGTGTCCCAAGCAACCTCCAACCACCACATCTCACACCAGCCTACCTCTATTTGCAAACAAGTCTAACATAGTCCCTCCCCTGGTAGGCTCACTCAACAGCTGCAACAAAAAGTTATCCTCCACACACTTAAAAAATTTCCTGGACTGACTTTTTTCTGCTGTATTAAGTTCCCAGCAGATGTCTGGAAGATTAAAGCCAGCTACAAGAACAAGGGCTGATGATCCTGGAACATTCTCTAGCTGCTTATAGAATAAGTTCCCCACATCTTCCTCCTGGTTGGGTGGACAATAACAGACTCCTAGTAGGATGTCAGCCTTGTTAGCCTTGCCCTTAATTCTTACCCATAGGCATTCAACTTCATTGTCATTAGTTTCAATACCCATGGCATCAAAAGCCTCCCTAATATAAAGTGCCACTCCTCCACCTCTTCTCCCTTTCCTCTTTAGAAGAGTTTCTAACTATCTAGTGAAGTGCTCCAGCTATGTGAGTCATCTCACCATGTTTCCGTGATGGCAACTACATCACAGTTACTAGTTACTACTAGATTAACCCTTTTCCCCATTTTAGAGAAGGAAATACTACTCAGTTGCTAAACCTAAAACAAGATCTAACAGGTTTTTTGTGTGTGTTTTTAAGAAGTCTCATCACATATCTTAATTCACATAGGATTTGTAAGCATTCGAACTCAAATATGTTTTTTTTCACAAGCCCCTTTGTTTACCTTAATATATAAAATCCTTAATACCCTTATTCTATGAGTAAACTTTTTGTTTTTTTTTTAAACAGGAAAGTCTCAAAGTAGTTTCCAAGACAGAGAAATAATGATTAGCAGCCTGATTCCCTGGGCAGACCATCTCACTCAACAGCCATTGTGCACATAGCTTTTGACAGGTGACTAAAGCTTTATGGAATGCAGACAGAGATATCCATGTCAGACAGTGATCTTTATCGAACACTCTATCACCAGGAAGAATAACCATGTTCCTCTAACAACAGAGCACTTCTAAATGCCACAGTGTTCCCACAGTGAGACTTATGAGAATGTCTCAGCTCATGCTAACCATGACTGCAGCTTTTTAAATAGTGCCACAGGACCACCATGATGACAACAAAGCATCAATTCACTAGACACCAAATACTCGACTTTCAAGTGAAGCTCAGCATGGCCTTGATGAGAGAAGATAGCAGAGACAAAAGACATTGCAGCATGACAATCTATGCTTTATCTGGGTGCACACAGTTGCCTCCTAAAAATCTACTGCATCATTTGATGAATATTAAATTAATCATGATTAATTACTATAGCAATCTGTGCCTCTGGAAACAGGAAGAGTTAGATTAAGAAAATACTGAGGGTCCTCATGGAAGCTATGTGGTTGTGTTTTCTTCTACTACTTCCATGATAGAATTATCACTAACAGCTCTACTGCACCTTTCTAAATTGGATTTTCCCACAAAGCAGTACTGTCTACAAGCATAACAAAGGTTGCACATTTTGATGACAATCACCTCAAACACTTTACAAGAGTATGTATGTACTGTTTAAATTCAGAACCCTGTTTTGAAATTTCACAAGGATCAAAGCTGTGTCTTACCACCACAAAACCAAAGTGGGAGTGGATTATTGCCATGGAGAATCACGCTACATCATTTAATTCTTTCATTTTAAGAACTAGTGATAATGATGTCAGTAAGATAAAGTAAATATAATTTCAGCTATTCAAAAGCATGGTAGTATGAATACAGTCAGTTTAAAAGAAAAAAATTATCTCCAGCTTTTAAATTTTTCCTCATTAGAACACTCAATAAGAAAGTACAGTAATGACACAACCATAAGGCGCACCGGACTATAAGGCACACCCCTCCCGGAGTTGGCAAATTTCACAACTTTGTAGATCATACAAGGCACACCGGACTAGAAGGCGCACTCTTTTTTTGCAGCGAGGATCCACCGTCTCCTCCCACACGGCTGATGGCCATGGCCCCACCTGCCCTTGCCAGCTGTGGCCCGGCCTGCCCCTATTGGCTGCAGCCCCACCAGCCCCGGAGCTGCGGCCCCACCTGCACCTGCCAGCTGTGGCACTGCAGCCCCGCCTGCCCGGGCACCACGGCCCTGCCTGCCCCTATTGGCTGTGGCCCCGCCAGCCCCAGCACTGTGGCATGGGGTGGAGCCGCCCTTGGCTTGGGGGTGGCATGGGGCAGGGCCACCCTCAGCTCGGGCCGCCACACTCAACAAAGTAACAAAGCAGTAACACCTCCCTGCCCACGCTGCTCCCGCTGCCTGGGGCCGCTTGGGGCCGCCCCTCACCTCCCTGCCAGTGCTGCTCCCAGTGCCTGGGGCCGCCTGGGGCCAGCCCCCGCCTTCCTGCCCACACTGCTCCCAGTACCTGGGGCTGCCCGGAGCCTCCCCCCGCCTCCCTGCCAGTGCTGCTCCCTGTGCCTGGGGCCGCCCCCCGCCTTCCTGCCAGCACTGCTCCTGGCACCTGGGGCTACCTGCGGCTGCCCCTCGATCGCAGCTCTCGCTTCTGGTTTGGCAAATTTTGCAACTTTGTACATTATATAAGGTGCACTGGACTATAAGGCGCACTTCCGGCTTCAGGCCAAAATTTTAGTTGAAAGGGTGCACCTTGTAGTCGTGAAATTACTGTAGGCTTTTTCTTCAGAAGTCACTCTCCCCAGTTTTTATCTACACCATTACAGTCTGAATAGAATTATTTTTTTAATTACTGCAACATATTTAGTGGGTTTAAAAACCCAGGCATGTGAGTGCATTATCCAAAAGTTCTTGATTAATAATACATTTAAACCCAAATGAAAACCCTGATAGATCAATGTCACCCTGTTCCATAGGAATTTTCTATTTTGTCTGCACTAAGTATATAAACATTTCCAGTAAAATTCAAGCATGAAGACCACCTGGTTATCTCTACTTTAAATTAGTACATTCTAACTGAAGTAAGCAAATTCATATTCCTTTGATTCTAAACATGCAGCTCTTCATGTGTATAAATCAATTTCAAAATTATTTCTGTCTTAGCAATACTAATGTAGTGGCAAAAACCTGCTTGTTCACATTGCTGTTGCCAGTTTACTGTTAATTTAAACATATCTTAGTGCTTTAATACTGTTCCCCATCCTTAACTGAGCTTCCTTGTGTAAAGCCATGGGAACAGAAATTAGGAATTCCTTTTGCCTCTGGTGTCCCATCTGCAGTAAGATTTACAATTAAGATTATTTTAACTTGATTAATAAACTTATCTCTATTTGTCTCTTTTTTCATATGTTATTGGCTTTTTTTGGTTGGAGTTTTTTTAAGGGTTTACCATTTTTGAGATATCAGATAAATTAATAGGGCAAATAGCAACAATAGAAAGATGATAATTTAAATACTTGACACCTCCTCTCTTTGGCCTATCCACAAGTAAATATTGCATGCAGTTTTGCAAATGAGAAATTGCAAAAGTGAGTAAAAGTAACCAATTCTTATTTGGTACTATTAAACTATGAAATACCAGTATAGGGGGGAAAATTCTTGAAAGAATGCTACAAACATGTTCAAAAATATATATGGTACTTTGCAATACATTTAAAAATAAGTTATAGTAATTTCACGACTATCTGGTGCACCGGATTATAAAGCGCACTTTTTTGCAGTGAGGATCCGCGCGCAACAAAGTAACAAATTAGTAACGGAATTGCGCAATCGCGGGGTTTACTGGCAGGTGCTCAATTCGCAAACATTTTTCACAGATTGGTGTAACCTTTAAACACAGTCCCAGGCACCCTCCCCAGTTTGTGGCTTGCACTTCCGGGTTGGCTCAGGGCGGCACGGGGCTCCCGTGGCATTGGGGCTGCTGCGGCATGGGGCTCCCACGGTTCCCACTTCCGGGTTGGGAAATTTCTGAACTTTGTCCATATATAAGGTGCACCGGATTATAAGGCACACTTCCAGGTTCGGACCAAAACTTTAGTCAAAAGGGTGTGCCTTATAGTCTTGAAATTACTGTGTATATTATAAAATCCAAATTTAAAAGTGGAGTTATAAAATTAGTAGCTTTTCCAAGTGAAGTAACATCTGTTACAAATTATATAAAACCCAAGAAGACTGTGTCTTACAATTAATCCTTTACTTAACCCTTCAAAACAAAAGTTTCGTTTAGGCATAGGGATGTGCTAAATAGTGCACAAATATTTTACTGAATCTGTGATGTTCAATGAATGTTGAAGACAGAGTTTCACTGTGAAACTGTGGTTGAATTGGCAGCAATGTATATAAAATACAGCCAAAAATGAACTAAATGGAGACAGTAGGTGGAGAGCTTGGTCTGTATCACCAAATACATGGCATTATGTAATGATGACCAAAAAAACTTTACAATAAAGGAAAAACATTTAAACAGTTGAAGTTGCATGCTTCGTATGTTTAAATTAGCTTTGGACCAAAACAAACAGTTTAAAAAACCAGAGCCCCAACCAAAAAATTTTTAATTACAGTAATTTCATGACTATAAGGCACACCCTTTTGACTAAAATTTTCCCCCAAACCCAGAAGTGCGCCTTACAGTCCGGTGCGCCTTATATGATGGACAACGTTTGGAAATTTGCAAACCCAGAAGTGAGAGCTGCGAGGCGCGGGGAGAGCCAGCAGAGCCATGGCTGCGAGGTGGAGGCAGGGCGGAGTGGCAGCGGGTATGCCCTGGCCCTGTGCAGGCGGGGTGGAGCCCTGGTAGGCATGTCCCAGCTGCGTGCAGGCGGGCCAGCGCCCCGGCAGGCACATCCCAGCCCCGTGCAGGTGCTAGCAAGGCGGCCCCCCCACAGGCATGGTCCAGCCCTGAGTCGAGCCGGCACCCCGGCAGGCATGTCCCGGCCCCGTGCAGGCGGGGTGGCCTCCCCACAGGAATGCACCGGCCCTGTGCAGGTGGAGCGGTGCCCTGGCAGGCACGTCCTGGCCCCGTGCAGGTGGGGCAGACCCCCACAGGCATGTTCCGGCCCTGTGCAGGTGGGGAGACCCCCCCACAGGCATGCTGTGG
>PYHW01009662.1:1537112-1551371 GCA_013186435.1 Turdus rufiventris | reverse complement strand
GCGGGGCAGCACCCCCGCAGGCATGGCCCAGCCCCGTGCAGGCGGCACAGAGGGGTGGTGGGCACGCCCTGGCCCTGCCGGGTACAGGTGGGCCCGGAGGCCAGTGGCGCCCCTCCTTCTGGGTACAGGCGGGCCCGGGGGCCCATGGCTGCCGGGTTGAGGTGGGACCTCGGCCAGCAACCATGCGGGGGTGCTGGGGGTGGATCCTCGCTGCAAAAAAAAAAAAAAAAAAAAGTGCACCCTATAGTCCGGTGCACCTTAAATGATCTACAAATTGCAAAATGTGCCAGCTCCCAGGGGGTGCACCTTATAGTACAGTGCGCCTTATGGTTGTGAAATTACGGTACCTATCAGTGCAATTAAATTATGGATGGCCAAGAAATCAAGACAAACACATTAGATCAGGCTTCTGCAAAAATTAATGTACAGTGAAGCTGTAGGAGTTAAATTAAGGATTCATTAACTCCAGTGGGAGCACTGCATCCATTCAGTAAAGGCAGGATTTCATCCTATCAAAGATCCCTCTTCTCGCTGTCATTAGTCTTATGCACCAAGTGGGGGGAAAAAAGCATTTGCAGCATGTTAGATATCATGTCATGAGAGTAGTTTTAGAAATCTATAATAAATACACAAATTATTGCTTCCTAGAAAGTACACTGTAAAAATTCTAGAACAGCTTTATTTCATATCTATATCTTCTTGTAGTAGTAAAAACCAAAAACATGTTGACAAATGCATCTTGAAAAGAGCAATAAAAACAAGTCCAAGTAATACACAATATATATATTTTTCCCCTCTGTATAAATGAACACGAAGCTATTCCACCAAATTCTATTCTAAGACCTTTAACAATGGAAGTGTCAACATCAAACAAATCAGCAAGCCAGTTATACATACTAAACTTCTAACCTGAATTCCAAACCATTGCCAATCCCACTTGCAATTTTGGCATTTCTGATTTGTACTGAATTACGTCAAGAAATTTCTAGAACTCCCCATTCAGGTCAAGCTAGTATGTAATTTTAAGTGATTAAAAAACATTGTGGTTGCTAATAAAATGTCTAAGAGTAAAAGTAAGACCAAGAATGATTTAATTAAAACTACACATTCTGGAATCAAATTCCAAACATAGAAATCAAAGAAAATGGATGGCAGGCTATCTATTTTGGGACACTTACAGACTTTCTCTGTTATTAGTAAAATCTTGAGAACACATGATGTACATTTGGAAATAAAACAAGCTTCCCATGTAAAAGTGTAAAGGTCATCATACATTAATCGAATACTTTGTCTCTGAATCACAAGTTCTCCATAATGTTCTTTTTTTGTTTTTTTTTTTTTGACTGAAAGAGACAACCATTTCAAAACATAGTAACATCATGATGAAAGGCAGGTTTTGTAGAACTCAGTCAAAATACAGTTTATAAATCTTGAAGAAAGTTAAGCAAAGAGATTGAAGGTTTCAAAAGCATCATTTAGGAAAGTAAAAATTCACTGTTCATTTGAGGTGCTACAATAATAAATTTCAGACAAAGAAAACTCTTGTGTTTCTCCACAGATGAAGTACACTACAGACCATATTAATGCTTGCTTCACAACACTACCCAGCAAAAAAACCTTTACGAACTGCATGCTACTTCATATGACATTAAACTTCTAAGTCAACAGAACTGTACTGCCATACAGATACAATTATTTTCAGTGAGGTAGTTTCATTTTCTGGGGGCAAGATGAGTATTGAAAGACCAAAAATATCCTACTGCCAAGTCAGACAGCAGGCAGTCAACCTAATAATGAAGCAGCAAAGAGCTTATCATATCCCTGCCTGAAACCCTTGATCTACAAAAAAAAACCAAAAAACAAAACAAACCAGCCTAAGTAACATTACAGTGTGTTCAACAGCAAATCTTCAGGTGTTGATGAAAAGAACATATATTTTTAGGTCATCAAATCAGTTATGCTGAAGATAATGGCAAATGATACTCATTCTTCTTGCACACCTGGAACTGCACCTTCTAACTCTTTTTCCTCAAAGCAAAGAATTAAGAAAATTCCCACCTGGAATACACTAATTCACAAGCACAAAGCCTACAGGTACACAACCAGGTGCAGTTTTCTTCACGTGCACACATGCCTTAGCCACATAATAAACCCAGGCAATGCATTCTGCCAGTTAAACATAAGAATTAGAGCTTAAACAGAAATTTAAAAGAAAAACAAAACCACCACTATAATAAGAAAATATTAATTACAAAAATTTGTTCATTTTATGTTTAAAATAAGATGAGCCACAAAACAAGTGGTTATTTTAGAGTGTAAAAATCATTTTATCTGAGGATTATTCTAATGAAGTAAGCATGTCTCACCATAGGCTATGGGTTAGTTTCAAGAAAAGTAAGCATGCCATTATATATGTACATACATACTCACAGGAGTGAGACTTTACTATTAATCATAAAATTCAATGTCATTCTCCTGCTGCACTTCTAAACATAGCTGAAGCTATATGGCTTTCTGACTTTCATTTCCAAATACTGTATTATTGATGCACTTACAATCTCTCAGTCGTTAATAGATGTCACAAAAAACAATTCACAATTGGCAGTAACGGCAAAAGTCCTTCACTCATGTCTTCAGAAATAAGACTTTTTAGCTACTTGCAGTAGGATAACTACTGGTTCCACTCATATCCCTCATTGTTGTTTTCTCCATAAAATGAATAAAAATATGGAAGAGCTAGTACACAGTATAATGAAACACCTCCCAATATGTTTAATACCAATTCTCAACTTAAAAAAGAGCTGTGTGTCAAACTTACAGTTTTTGAGCCTCACTATCTATTACCATAGCATGCTGATAGAAAAGCAAGACAGTACAGACCACCTGGACTTATGAGGAGGAATCTCTCACCTTTAAAAAATCTTTGGAGTCACACTCAAAAAGATTCACAGTTCAACATTACTTCCTAGAAGAAAGCTATTTTATCCATGAAGGAAAATTTTGACAAGTAGCCTACCATCAAATGCACAAGCCTTAATGCATTTGGATAATAACCTTTCATGCAAACATTTGATTCTTCAACTTCTCCTTTATTCTAACAAGCAGCTAAGTTTATGGAGGAGATGGGACAAGATGTACAGTCTTTTTAAAGTCCTGCTAAGACTAAGATTCCCAGTGGGGCTGCTAGAGGTAGGGGAGCATTGGATAGAGATAGCAACTAAGGTACAATTCCGTGCCTGAAATGTGATAATTAACCTTCTAACTTTCTCTGGTTTAAATCTCAAAAAATCTCCCCATTGTCTGAGCAGAAGTTTAAGGATAATTCTACTGCATATACACTCAATTATGTGGAACAGGAAAGAGCTCATTTTTCAACACATATATAACCACATACAAACTCACCCCATTAAATTATTAACGAATGTTCTTACTGATTTTGGCTGAGATAGGCTTTCTGATAAGGAAAGATTTCCTTTAAAAAAAAATTTTTTTTTTTAAAAAAAGCTTAATTTAAACACTTTTCTTGTTCCCCTGATGTAATACAAATGAAGTTCATGCCCTGGTTCAGTCAAATCTAATAGTTTTAACTTAGTTGCAACTATTACTGGCCATAAGAAGGCATATTCAAAAGGGTATTTATGTTTCTTTATTCTATTGCATCACAGTTAGGAAAACACATCTGGGTACTGTACATTCTAGCCACACTGCAGACCAAAAATCCAGATAAACATTTTGTCTAGAGGGATGACTACATAAATTGGCCAAATACCAGAACAAATTCACTTTGATGTTTTCAGTAGGTGGAGCTCAGAAACATGACCTAAGTTATACAGTTACATTCCCTGAAAGAGTAGTAACCCTCTCTTCCTTTAGCCTCTGTCAGGGTAGGAATGGTAGAAGGAAAGAAGGATTTGTTATGGATGAGGGCAAAACCCAACAGAGATAAAATAATAGGAACTTAAGGGAAAACATTTGTCGACTTTCACTCATATTCATGAATAGTTCATATTCATATCTTTTCCAGGACCACCTCCAGTGCCTGTTTCCACTGCTACCAGCAGATTCCTTGGAATGTGATTAGGAATCCATAAAGAAAGATGGCATTTGAGACTCATAATGCAGGCCCACACAGCTGAAATCAGACTGCATTGACAAGTTCCATGACACCAATTCCCTCTAGAGTGATGCTGAGCCACTTGTCAAATGTTAATGGTGAAAATATATAAAAATAGATAAAACCTCACATCAGGTATAGAAAAAAACTTCCTGAGCTCCATTAATTGTATAAGGAAGCACACAGCTGGCATGTTGTTAAATGATGGGACTGGAGAGAATTACTGAGCACCATTCCTGTGGAAAGAACTACTAAAGAGAACCCGCTGTGCAATGAGAATATGAACCAAGCACGATATTCTTTACTAAACACAAAATTCTTAGGGGAATATGTAAAACAAAAATCATTTCCCAAAGGAAATAAATCCATTGCAGAGCTTACCATTAAAGGAACTGGAGGAAGAAGTGCCAGCTACCTTCACAGTGAAAAGAAACTATGAGGAACCAGGAATATATGCATTCTTGCTTTATTTTAGAGCAAATACAAGAACACAGCTGTTTAAAACAGAGTGAGATCCACAAAGACAAATTGTAAGATGAAGTAGCTAATTTCCCTTAATTTTGTTTATAAAAGAGTGGAGAGACCATTACCTTTTTTTTAACTATAGAAGGTATCTAACTTTCAGTGTCTTTCAGAAGAGTCTTCATTGTCTCCATTGACTACAGAGAAAATTGAACTTTCCTAGATGAAATCTGCTTTTGTGAGTCTTATCCACCTATATCATAGCAAAGCATTCCCATCTTTTTCAAGGGATAGCCATAGATGACCCTTACCAATGATGTCTGTATGAGAAATAGAATCAAAGGACAATTTCATCCCATCAGAGCCAATTAATTCATTATCAATAAATGTCTTTCCCTTGACTTTATTCAAACAACCAACAGATTGTAAGCAAGATGTTTCTGTGTTTGAGTATTTCAGTACAGATTTATTCTCGCGCATCACAACACTGTAGCAGGACCCCTAAACTGCATGGAGGAGGAGATCTTAGCTTTCTTCTTCCCTAAAAACAGGTATAAAGGTTGGAGGAGATTAGAAATTTTAATTTTTACACTACCAGCTATCCTTAATACAGCATTTATAGGCATGGGTTAGTGATCACCCCTCAAGTGATAATGAGATAAACTAAGATCAATGTTTTTTGCAACACATATGCTTATGAATGGCATTTTCCCCCAGCATTCACAATACTCCAAAACAGAAACAAAATACAGAAAACAGTCAATTCCACATGATGAGAATTATTTTTTAGATTTTATTAAAACTGACAAACGGAATTCAAGGGAGCATTTGGAACTTAATACTGCACTGAGCATCAAAGGATCTTATTTGAATTTCTTATATCTACCAATTTAAAAGCATAGTAACCAATTTTGTAGGTTAGATATACCTAATTTCCTGCACAGACATAGTTCGTTAATTCTACTTGAGAAGCATTCCCAGCACTTCACTATCATTATTTCCACTACTTCCTACAAGGAGGTCTTTCAGGTAAAGGCACAGGTTCTTTCTCACAGCACTCAGATGATTAGCTGTACACATACTGAAGTCTCCTCAAGTATCAGTTTGACTCTCTGCACGCTCTGTTGACAAAGTTTTAACTACCACTTTACAGAATTGCTGTACATTACAGTCTGCGTGTCACTTGGCTGACCAGCATCCCACATCTCGTATAGAGAGCCATGGTGGAGGAAATAGTTTAAAAAATACATTAAAAACCTACATCCCTGAGTTATTTGTTTCTGAAAATATTACTCATCTTCTAAAGAGTTGGATTTTGATGACCTTTATGGATCTCTTCCAACACAGGATATTCTATGAAAGGTATATATGCTGCAAGTAGCTTTCATTGCTTTTTTTCTGGACTAAAAATTAAAGCTATCCCTAAGACTGTGAGGTTACTTGGCACGATTCTAAGCCTTCTTAAAATATGGGAATAGAGCAATGACTATATCACACCACTTATCAGTCCTCCTGTTCTGCACACTGGAGACACACCTCAATAATTCCTTAGGATCAAGTACAATAATATCCACAATACTGTTAGGTTCTGTTTTCCACAACTCCTATTTGACTGGAAGAACCATTCTCCTGTGAATAGTAGCATTTTAAATCTGCTCCTCTGCCCAATTAACTGTCTCTAATTTGTTTTGTATGATGTATAATATTTAAACCCATTATTTCCTTGAATTAAAAAAAATTCTTCTTCACCTCAAGAAGAAGTTGCCATGTTATTGTCTTTATCACTGCTCCAGAACCACATGCAGTAATATATGGAGGTTCCACCAAGACAGTAACATATGACAGTTCCACGGAGACAATAACAGTGGTCCACAGAGAAATTAACCACAAATATTTTAGATCCCTTAAGAAAAAATTGTAGGACAATTAGGTTTTGATTCATGATCTATACAGCCCAAAATCTCTGGCTATAAATATCTAAAACTTTACCTGAAAACTGTTAACAGTAATTTTTTCCTATTGAAACAAACCATTCCAAAGTAAGTCTATCCTTCTATTTAAAAGTGAAAATACAGCTTTAAAACAATCAACATATACCCAAAGTAAACAAGTATCCTTTATTTGGGGCTCCATTATTTTCCTTTTTTTGTGCTATTCTAGTATTACAAAAAGTTACAGGTACACAGTATTTTGTGATGGAAGAAAGGTTTTTTTTTTTTAGACCACTAAAAATAAAATAGTCATTCTCTCTTTGAATCTGAAGTTTTATCACAGACAATTGTACATTGAATTCACATAGCAAGCAGGTTTTGAAACACAACATCAAATATTGTAGTTCTAACTACACATCCGTACTATAAAACACATTAGTATTAACAAGAAAGACTCAAAAACTAAAGTTTAGAATATACCTCAAATACCTCTGGTAGTTCAGGGTGTCACAGTGCTTACAAGCCAAGTTATGCAGAAGGCAGCTTAAATGTTTATTAGAAAGCTATTGCTTCAGAAAATCTCACTGATATGGTTGGCTTTACTTGGGGAAAAAGCATCACTGTATCCTGCAGTCATCTTTTCTAATACAACATAAGCACTTTAAAATTAACTGAAATAAATGTATTAAATATGGTATATGCAAGTCAAACTTAGTCTCTTTTTCATTTACCAACAAGTCTAAAAACATAGATTTTTGCTACACAGTTGTTCTATAGTAATTCTGTTTTTTAAAAATTAAATATTGACCAATTATAAAACATAAAATTGACTCTAATGTAATCAGAAAAGAAAGCTTTGTCATTGACTTCAGAATAACTGAGATTTTACACAAGGAAAAAATCAAATGCAGAATGTAATCAACATAGAAAAATACATTTTTTCCAATAGATAATCCTAATTCTTATTATATAATTAGATACAAATACATTAAATATGCATAATTCCTAATATGTAATTCTACTCTTAAAAAGCACTTTTCTGTGTGAGGAGGAAACATATTCAGCTGCCATAGGTCATAACAATATTCAAAGAAACAGAGAAACTGAAACAAACTGAAGCAAAGAGTAACCAATAATTCACTCAATAAAATGTATCTCTCTACTGAATAAAATAAACCTTTCTCTCAATATTTAGCATTTTCAACATTAGAAGATCACGACCACTATCAGGACTTACTATCAAAGTACTTATGGACAAAATCCCTTTCAAAATGGCAACGGGTATTTCTGTCAGGAATTATCCCTGCTAATTGAAAACTGCTCTCTTTCATTTAGTCTTTTCTAGTGAGTGCTCCTCTTACCTGTTTTTCTTAATGTGATATCAGCCAGTGCCTCTGTCAATTCACCTGCTGCTCCATTGAAGTCTTACCCTTCCACAACTACTCATTCTCTTTTCAAACGTCTTCCCATTTACAACAAGATTCATCTGTGTATTTCTCAATTTATTTCTTTATTATCTATCTATGAAAATATTGCAAAATAATTTTTTTGGTCACTTGATATAACTGGTGGATGAGTTTTAGGAGTATTATCTTATTTATGACAGGACAACAGTATATTTTTTTCTTTCAGCTTTGATGATGATGTTTCACGGCTGACATGCAAGCAAATTTTACAAAACATATATTATCTGGATCTGTAATCCATCTACAGGTCTTTGAAAAGCAATATAGTTTTTGTCCCCTCTCCCTTATTTTCAGGTACTTGCAATTTTCCCTGTCCTTTTGTGGTGATTTGGCAACGTAATATCCAGAACGAACAGTAGAAATGGAAGACAAATGATACTGAATAACAACAATCTTGAACATATAGCTTTTTCCTTAACCACTGCACAACAGAATTCAGTAAGAATTTTTTTTTAATAGTTCAAACTAAACACATAATAAAAGAAGATAAATAAAAATCTCATATTTCCATACAGTTGTATCAACCATCAGTGGTTGTATTACACACCTAAATAACTTTCTAACACAATTCATTTCAGTCATTCCATTATTTTTTTCATTATTAATGTCGGTCAATATCCTTACACTTACCTCAGTCTTTGTGCAAATTATCTGAATATCAGCTTTACCCAGTTCTCTGGAACTGCCCTCCTCTGTTGCTTCTTATTGACCATCCTTGTACACAGAATTGTCTGTCTAAACATTTACTGTTCTAAAACATGAGTTAAATTCTTAGGGGGGATTTTAAAAGTTTTATGGTAATGTTTCATATTCTTCTTAGTAACTTCTGGAAACTATTACATCATTTAATCGGAACAAAAACTTCTCCCTTTAGATCAGTGAAGAATATAAAATAAACACTTACCTTCTTGAAGTACTATGTCACATCATAGCTGAAAACAAACCCAAACAAACAATAAAGTAACACTTCTAATTGCAAGAAGTATTAATGTACCAGTCTCAGGTAACTGAAACTCTACAGATTCTAAATATTTAAACACAATATATGACATTCTAACATCCTTGTTTGCTGAATGTCTCTCTCATACTGATCTTTATACATGCATTTCAAAACTAATCAGAAGAAAGCTTGATGAAAAATGTCATTAACTAATCAAATAATTAACTAACTTTAAAAGGCAGGGGATCAAGCAGGTTTCTTCCCTGTTGTGCTGAGGTCTTTTATCCATATCTTGTGCACTCAACTTGACCAATACTGCTTTGAGACACACAAAAACCTCTGCAGGAAAAAAAACCTCACACCTGCACAAAATATATTCTTAGAGCTTTTCCTCAATCTTTGTCAAAAACTTAACTACAGCAACTGAATTTCCTTCCATTCCTCTCTGCTTCAAAAACATCTGATGCCACAAGTTCAGTAAGCAAAATATCAGCTCATCTGGTTTAAGTTAACCCAATAGAGGAATTTGCAATGTTTTTGTCTAAGAGTTCAGTTGATATACACATAAATATTAGATTTTACTAGCAGTGTGCTCTTAGATTTCTCGGGATGAGAAAAGTATCTCAGTAAGTGTACAGATTTTTTTAGTATGTAAATGCATTGTGAAATGTGTTCGAAAGCATCAGTGTCATTTATGACTACTGATGAGCTTGTCAATTTGTTACAGGATGATTATATTATCGGATAAGATTGCTGCAATTAAACTTTCCACTATATTTTAAACCTCTGATTGTACTGCTCCATATAAAGTGAATGCATTAAAGCAGTTATGCAAACAGCACTTTTTGAAAGTCATTTGCTTCCTAGTAAGGGTCAGATTTTGTTTATAAAGCACAGCCTTTTAAATTGGCTGAGACACTAGTTGTACTCAGGATTCATCATGGGAGTTAAGATTTTCAGGATTCAAATACTGAAGATTCCTGGGTTTTATTCTCCACAGCTAGGGAGAATACAGGATAGAGTATTTATAGAAGGGAATATTTTGAGAAAAGGAAAATTTGTAATTTTCTCCATATATGGACAACACACATATTCTATATATAATACAGAAAGGATATTTTTAGGGACACATCTTCACTGCTGCAAACTATTCTCTCAAGAAAGCAATTAGCAATTAATTTGAGAAATTTTCAGGCAAAATATGAGACTTCAGTGTCTGGAATTATTCCTGGTACATTTTAGAAGTTTAACAGGAGCTTTTCCCTATATCCCATTACAACTACCTTTATTGACCTTCAAATAATTGATTATGTGATAGTAGGTACCAATATACTTGTCAAAACAAATATATTCCACATATTATCTGAACAAGACCCCTATAATTGAAAGGTTAATACATTAACCCATGGTGCCATGTACTGTTTGAGCAGCAAGAAAAGTATAAGTTTTCATTGCATATTCAATACTTTGTTTCTAACCTTACTCTGCATGGCAGCCCATAAAAATATTTTAATGTAAAAATGCCTAATTTTAAAAAGAAACTAGTCTCCCTAATATTTTTCTATAATATAGTGTTTTCATTCCAGAAAAAAATAGAAAAGCAAGTTAGCAAAGTCCCATCACATTTTTCATATCACTGCTGGAACATAATAGACTGCATTTTTTCTCATTTCAAAATTATTTGTAATTGCTCCACAAAGTATTAGTTGAATGGTCTTTAATCTGAATCATTAATCTGGATAATTTTTACATTGTTTTCCTGTATTTTCAGAGTCTTAACTCGATCTCCTTTTAATAAAGGTATGCTTTGGTTTTGCCTAAGATCACTTAATTTTCATATAGTATAGTGCCAAGATTTAAGAGCAATTTTAACTTCATTTCCATAAGTGGTATTAGCTTATCAAAAATTTTGCATGCAAGCTTAAAACATGATGGCAAACAAAGGATGAGTTAATTTTAAAAGTTAATATAAAACACACCCTAGGTATAAAGCACAACTGCACATCACTACAGGCTATATACCAAAGTACAACTCCTCATCAGATTATTTCAGTGACCAGCAAAGTGTTTTGCAAATAGGTCAGAATCTGTACAAGTCCTCAGAAACAGTTGTGACCATAAAGGACAATTTTACAGTCCTGCATGTTCGCGAGGTTAATGTAAATGGCAAATACATTCGTCACAGCATAAAATGACCTTTATTGTTTCTAATTGGGCTTCTGTGTCTTCTTCAAGCCAGGGAAAATTCTGTCTCATTAAATCAACAAACTTTTTACAGCCACCTGGCTCTGATGAACAGGAATACATCGACGTGAGAAATGTCAGTGAACTTCAAAAGTACATTTTGCACTTTGACCCTTGAAGTCAAATGTACATGGAAATAAAGCCCTGAAAGGCTTCGAGAAAGCAACTTTACTGGTGCATATTAAAATACAAATTGTAGGAGATTAGTCTAATAATTCACAATTGCTGACCTTAAAATAATCTGCTTCTAATCCCCACTTAATTTAAAACCAAGTATTTTAATAAGCAGACCTTTATCAACTATTTTTTTCCGTGAATATTTCCTCCCTCAACAGCTACATTATTTTTCTGCAGTGCTGATTTGATGTTTTCCCTTCAAGGGAAATAAAGCATGGATGCTGCCAAAGAATCAGAATACTTTTTCACTGAATTATTTATATTTTCTCTACACATTTAACTGCTTTCATACTTTCAGAACTATTTCTGTTCTCCAAAATTACTTATTGCCTTCTTTTTAATCTTTATCTTCAGTGAAGAATTTTAAATAGTAAAAATGTTACAAGCTCTTTGCATCTCAGGTGGAAAAGAACCATGTGTGAGTGGGCACATATGCCTCACTGTCCTAGTTAGTACTATTAAAACCTTTAAAATTAGCATTTTAACAAGTATATTCTTGATTCCCCACTTTTATCTCAACTTGTCAGAAAGCTCTACTCCCCATGGAAACAAACAATAAAAGACTAACTTGACATGTTAAACAAAGGCTCTGTCCTTCAAAGACACTGGGGTGAAGGAGCAATTTAATTAAGATAGGAAAAGAAGCTGCCAATCAAATTTTAAAACACCATTCATTAGATGGGTTAATAGATAAAAAGTGCCACAATTTCTGGAATCTAATCTCTTTCACTGCTGCAAGCAATACCTCACTGAACATGAATTGCTAAAAGGATTGACATTTTTGGGGGAAGGGAAAGGTTAGAAATGTTCACATATTCCAGTGAATAACTCTGCCATAATGCTTGCAAAGTGTGTTCCCCTTGGGCAAACACCTGTTTACGAATTGGGACATATCATTAAAAGTGACTTCACCTTCTTTTATGCTCCATGCGAAATTCAGTACAACTCATTTGGGCTATGCCAGACCAGCATTCCATTCACATGTTCTGGACAATTACTTGCAACCTTCAGTTTGACTACTTATCTAAGGTGTTTAAAACAGGGGCTGAAAACAGGGAAAGAAACAGAAACAGCTTTCAGACTTTCCACCTAAAGAAATCGTGCCACTAGTTTAGTTAACACAAATATACCCTAGAAAACAATGAATGAATAAGGCAAATTATTAACCCACAAAGTGCACAATACTTCTCATTCATTAATGATGTCATTCAAATTTACAGAGCTACCTTTCTTAAATTCAAAATCAAACATGCAAATACACAGAGAAAAAAAACAGAGAAACATTCTACTCTGCAAAGTACTCAAAAGACTAAAAAAAAGCCTTTTGGCATCCACAGCTTTTTTGCAAAATTCCAGTATGGAAATATATATATATATATATATATATCAGCTTTTGCTGCAAATAAAAAAGAAATAATAAATTAAAATGAGAGTCTATCTATTCCTTTGAACAACATCAGTAAGAGTCATGAGTGCAACCTCAGAAATACGTAGGCTACTTAAGTACCATAGATTGATGCTGAAATGCACCAAATCTATTCCAGTAACTTTGGAGAATACAAAAACTCTAAGCAACTTGAAGTCCATTGTTATTTAAGGTACCTAAATAAGGCATGGGAACCTACAGTGGATAATGTAAAATTCAAAAGTGTAAAGAATGGCATTTTAATATTTAAAAAGAAAAATCAATCCATCTGCCATTTATTACTGTACACTCTCTTTTTTATTATTGCCATCAGTCATCTCCTCTTTTGACTGTGCTGTAGAACTGTAGATAACAGTGGTTAGAAATAACATAAGAGATTGATGTAACATTATAAATACACGCCACATCCTGGTTACCAGGCAGATGTTTGCTTTCTGCTAACACACAGTAAATGCATACCATCTAAGCCAAAATGGGGGTCACTTCCTACATTGCTTCATCCAGTATCAGAAACTTCAAAGCAGCAAAGCCAGTTCTGTACCTGCAAGATTCCCTGACAGTCTGGCTGAACTGTCTCTACCATCCCAAGGAGCACAGCAGGTTCTGCACCCTCTCCCCCACAATAAGCCTGGGAGCCGCTCCACAACAGACAGCGCACAAGTAGTCCCAGATGCCAAGATCTCAATGTGCTATTGATGACACCCCCATGTTTAAGGGAACGCTGGAGCCTCTTTCTAAAAGCAATATGGTCACAGAGTCTATAACATGCCCCCAGACTCCATCCCAAGAACAAATGTCTTTGAGTAATTTTGATTGAAACAAAATTCATTTGAAGCCTGTGACTGCAAAATAGAAGGTACAGACTTCCCCAAATCCCCCTAACAGACTAGACAGGTCCTTTTTCTGATGCTAAATATTAAGAGGCAAGATGTAAACATAACAATCAAAGCTTTTCTCTTTTTATGTCAGGTCCAAGGATTGCACATGCAGTATTATTGCTTATGAAGACACTATAGTGATCTAATATTTAAATTCAAACATTTATATTTAGCTTTTTTATGTATTAAGGAAAATATTGATTAAAAAAAATAATCTTTTTAATGAGAAAACTATGGCCAAGCAATTGATAAAATAGATCATCAAAATCATTAATACCTAATTACAGTAATTTCACGATTATAAGCTGCACCAAGTATAAGCCTCACTCCCGGGTGTTGGCAACTTTTTGTTCTTTTGTCCATACATAAGCCGCACCTGATTATAAGCCACACGTTACAATACAGGGTGTGATAAAAGGTATCTATTCTATCACCATCTGTTGAGGGTGGGGGCAGTGAGCCTTATCTCTGCAGGAGATACTCTGCTGATGGGCCATTGTTCTTTATCTTTTCACAACCCATCCTTCCTGCAAAGAGTAATTTTCTGCTAATGGCCCATTGAGTCCCACTGTGGGACTGATAAAATTACTTCATCCCATTAGAAGTTGCTCCAGCCAGGGG
>PYHW01009662.1:1494882-1529188 GCA_013186435.1 Turdus rufiventris | reverse complement strand
CTCCTGCCTTTCTCAGCAGACACCTGTCCTCCAAACTAAAACAGCAACTTTTCATTCTTTGTCCATATATAAGCTGCACTTCTGGGTTCAGACCAAAATTTTAGCCAAAATGGTGCAGCTTATAACTGTGAAATTACTGTATTTTATATCCAGTCTAATGCTGTGGTATATATTAATAAATATAATTATTTTAAAAGCTAAACACTAATTTTAATTGAGTAGTACCTAAAAAAACTCATGTACTGGTTTTGTTTGAATTTTACATCTGTACAAATCCTAACTGGAGACAATGGCACATAAGGAGTCTGTGATCCACCCAACATTTCATTTGCAGAGGCCCAGGCCAGTGCTGTGCTGCACACCCAGTGTGGTCTTCAGGCCTGTGTTGTGTGCCACAAATGCTTTGGCAACTGGACACATGGAACCAATGCATTGTGCAGAGGAACCTGTTGGCGGTTCCACCTCTATACTGGCAATTGCATCATTTGCATGGCCTTATCTTTACCTGAACATGTAGCGAGGTCTCCCAAGATTATCATTCAATTTCTATTGTAGAAATTAAAAACAGTTGTTTGCTTGTTTTCCTAGATAATCCTTTAATAGCTGGAATGACCAAAAGGGAGAATCTTTTCGACAGAGGGTGTCTGCCCAGCACATCGCACATAAGTTGGAGATGGTGCTGGAGTTCCCAGCATCTAAAGGGATGCTTTTTACAGTGTGTGAATATTGTGAATGATGCCTTATGGACTGCAAGTGCCTTTTTTACTGGGACCAGCGGGTTCCACCACGAAACATCACCACGTGTCTATATTGTCTCTATATCTCTACTGCTGGCTCAACACACTACAGCTGGCAAGACCATGGCAGCTTCGGGCTTTACAGTAGCTCCTGATACCCACTACAGACTCAGAAAGCCAAATCCAGGAAAGCATCTAATTGATGCTCTGTATCTTTATGCTGGACCCTCTACAGAGGGTCCTAGGAACTGTGATTCTAGGTCCCAACCCCCATTAATTCCTATTAGGTCCCTAGTCATCAGCATGAAAAGACCCTGGAATGGCACCCACCAAAGCTGGACCCT
The DNA here is from genome assembly GCA_013186435.1 of Turdus rufiventris. NCBI lineage: Eukaryota > Metazoa > Chordata > Aves > Passeriformes > Turdidae > Turdus > Turdus rufiventris. The sequence continues at coordinate 1,528,107 of PYHW01009662.1, read as the reverse complement.
AATGAAGTAGGGAATGCAAAATTTATAATGCCAGAAAATAAATTAATACAAACTGCAAGACAGTGAGAAGAAATATCTTACAATCCACTAAGCTCTTTGGTTATTGCATATCCTACTCTGACCAGACTGAATTCTTTCCCCATAACTGTGCTATTGAATGGAATGCATTCAGATGTAACTACTATTGTGAAGGTCAAATATCATACAAGGTATTATAAAAATCCTTTTTCCTCATATGCTGGATAATATCAGCTGTAGGGGGAGGAAATACCTTAGGGAGTGGGTTTCACTGATTATTGAACCAGCCAGATTACTGAGCCTCTTCTCTGGTTTTTGCATGCACATAGATCCTATAATTAAGATTTTGATTAATTATGGAAATAATAAGTTGTTATAATTTTCTGTTGTAATATATGAGCATGCATGAGCAATTAATGAATTATTTTAAGCTCTCAGTCTACTCAAGCATGTTTCTGAAAAACTGCCTACGAACATAGGCAACGAATCAATCTATTCTATAAAAACTATGGTAAAAGCAAAGAAAACATGAATATATAAGGTTTTACTGAAATACTAACTTATCGAGATTTTCTGTAGTAAATATATTCAACAGCTCACACACACAATTGTACTATAATTAAGACATGGCAACACTGCTGTAAATAACTGCTTTTTCTCTACTTCACATTCATTTAAGCTCTGAAATGTCAGTGTTTTATTGACCTAAGTTCCAGCATGCACATTTCCTTTTTAGAGTAACAGAAAAAGATCTGCATATATAAGACAAATGTCTTTCAGAACACCTAGAGGTTGGTAAAGAATACTTGCCTAGTTATTCTCCAAAAGGTTGAGCAAGTCTTTTCCCCAGCTTCAATAAAGACCATAGTACAACCCTGCCTCTTGGAATAAACTATCATTTTCAATCAAAAATAATCATCCTCCCCTACCACCACCATTTAAAAGCACTATATTTGGCTTCTATTCCTTTGGTGTACTCTTCCTTGACTATTGAATCTATTCCTTTTGTCCCTCAAGCTCTCTGTCTTGTTTCATCTTATTTATTCCTAAAAATCTTTGCCACCCTCATCTTATTTTTTCAGAGCTGTGGGTCCGGTTGATTTGCAAGCTTCCAATTTTCCCAGCAGATCTCCCACCTTTGTACAGGCACTTCCTGTGCACAAAGATAAAAAATCCAAAGAAATACAGTTCCACAGATGTCAACGATTTCTCCTTCATGACATATCTACCTTAAAGCATGGGGGTGTTTTTTTAAGTATTCATGCCAAGAAGAGAATGTTTCCCTGTTTATGCAGCTGTTTTAAAAAATTAAAGTTTGATTAAAAAAATTCTTCAAACTTCTAATTTTATTTCCTTCTTGTTCCATATCATAAGTACAGTAATTTCATGTCCATAAGGTGCACCGGATTATAAGGCGCGCCGCCAGGAGTCGACAAATTTCACAGATTTGTACATTATATAAGGCGCACCGGACCATAAGGCGCACTTTTTTTTTTTTTTTTTTTTTTTTTTGCTGTGAAGATCCGTGCCACACGCAACAAAGTAACGAATTGGTAACGGAATCCCACAATCGTGGAGTTTACTGTCAGGTGCTTAATTTGCAAACATTTTTCACAGATTGGCGTAGCCTTTAAACGCAGCCCCAAGCGCCCTCCCGCCCGCCCTTGGCTGGCGAGGCGGGGCTCGGGGAGGCTCGGGGCTGCCACGGCTCAGGGTGACCACAGCTCATACCTTGGGGTTGCTGCGGTTCAGGGTGGCTCAGGACTGCAGGCGGCTCGGGCCTGCCGCGGCTCGGGGCAGCTACGGCTCACGCCTTGGGGTTGCTGAGGTTCAGGGTGGCTCAGGGCCGCCACAACTCGCGGCGGCTTGGAGCCGCCCGCAGCTTGGGGTGGCTTGGGACCGCGGGCAGCTTGGGGCACCTCAGGGCACCTCGGGGCTGGGCGGGCTTGGATCAGTCCCACTTTTCCCCTGCCGGGGCCAGGCAAGCTCAGATCGGCCCTGCTGCCCCCCTGCTGGGGCTGTGCGGGCTCGGAGCAGCTCGGAACCACGGGTGGCTCGGGGTGGCGGGGGGCCACCCGCTCCCTCTCTCCCCGTGCAGCTCCTGCTGGCCAGGGGCCGCCCAGTCCTGTCCACCCCATGCGGCTCCTGCAGCCGCCCGCTCCCACCCCCCCTCATGGCTCGGCTCACAGCTCGCACTTCTGGGTTGGCAAATTTTGCTACTTTGTCTTTTTTTTTTTTTTTTCAGAACCAAAAAGCCCCAAACTTAAGCATTCACCTGAGCACAGCAGGCCCAAATCAGTCAGCCAACAAGCAGGTTATCATTGAATCTGATGCATGCTGAGCAGGGCCTATTCCACACAAAAAAGAATCCTGTACTAAATGATAAAGAAGCAAGTATTAAAGATATAAATGAAATACTTCTCTTTTTCTATAGTAGATTAGGCAGACCTTCACTAATCTTAGACATGCTGAGCAGTTGGCTTTGGCACATATTTAAATCAGCTCTACACAGAACAATTGACACATTCAAAATTGTGCCCATAGGATCACACATGTAGACCAAAATGCCAGACTTTTTTATCTGAAGGCTGTTTTTAATTCTGCTCTTGCTATTTTTCAATATGATGGGTTTAGTCATTTGGCTCTTCTAAACGCATTAGCTACCAAGGACACAAAGATATAATACAATAACCAAAAATAAATCAGTTCTGATATACTTTCTGCCTTTCACAATTTGGCTTTATAGGTCTACATACACTTACAATTCCCATTTCTTTGGAGAGAAGAAGGGGAACAGAGTTTTAGTGGTATCAATAAGGTGCTACAGTTACCTCTGTCTTGTCACTAAATGTGAAACAGGATCTCAACCACAGTACAGAATTCGCTGTACAAAGACTTCATACAAGATTACCACTGAAGAATTCAGCATAATGTTGGCATTGCTAATGGGATGAAACTAGAACAGTATGAATAATACATTACACACACCAATCAATGTTCCAGTGTAAAAGGCTGATGGAAAATAAATACTCTTCATAAACACCAAGGAAGAACTCCCAAACACAAATATTTTATGATTATACATTTATTATCTTTACTAGAGGAAAAAAAGTCAACTGAGTGACAAAAGTTTAAAAGCAACATAAATGTTGCTCTCCCTCCACCAAATATTTATTATTTCTTTGAAGCATGACTAGCTTCTGTACTTGCTGGGAATTCTTCCCCTCCTCCCTGCTTTCCCTCTCAATCATGACACACAAAATCTAAATGCCCAATCCCGCTTTAAATAATTTATAGGCCTCCATAGATTATTTGGATTTAAACACTAAGATTAAGTTGGATGTGTAAAAATAATTTGCCTCATTTTGTCTGAAAGTTCCAAATTTTCTTCCCCTCTTCAGTGTCTTACCCATCTTTTATCCCAAGTACAATCCTTACTACATTTCTCTGGCCTTCGGTCTTCTTGAATTCTTATTTTCTTACTGAAAAATCACAACCTTTGACACATATGTACCTTCCTTGAGCTAAGATTGGTCTTAGTTTCACTAGCACTGAGAACTTGTAGAAGTGCTTTCCTATATAATGACTTACTTCAAAATTGCCTGTACCCACTTCTCCCTTTGGGGGCTTCACAAATCCACCCAAGGTTCATATCTCCTTCTCTATTGCCCCAGAACCTCAAGAACAAGCACACTCTGTGCAGATCATAAATACCCCCTGCTAGCTGCAACACTTGGAAAAGTAAAAAGAAGGCTGCAGAGGTACTCATATCACGATAACAAAGACATCTCTGTATTCCAGTGTGGATGATACAATTCCTCCAAAGCCATCTTCCCCTGGCCCCTGGAACTACTATAATAGATAAAGTCTCCTAGATACCAAGGCTGAGCCAAATTCCTTGAGAATGTGGTCACTCTCCTAACACCTTGGAAGATAACGGGTTAGAAATTAGTCTGTGAAACTGGTCAGTTCACCTTTAGAACTTTTGACTTAGATTGGATGCTGTTCTCTGTATAAACTTCTTATTGGTTGTAGTTTCAATCCCCCTTGAACCTATAAATATGACTGTCTCCCCTTTGTCTCTGAGAATCCCTGCTTGACACCCTTTGCATGAAATAAAGATTCTTGTGGAACGTGTTTTGACTGGGGCTCTGGTCTTTCTCTGCTGGCTAATGTAAGCTTCTGAGAGATGGCTGATCGATATTAGCACTCTCAGGTCCTGGTAAAACAACTACCAGAGACAAAAATAAAGCTTACATTCCAGGGCCTTGAAAGTCTCTTCTTTCCCTCTATGCTGTTCACATGCTATAGTCAGTCTAGGGTCATATAGTTTGTATCATCACGGAAGCAAAAAAACACAGGCACATCATATTCTCTTGAAGTTATCATTCTGCCTTCTCTTCCTATCTCAAAAAATAAACAAACAAACAGCAAGCATATTCTTTCTAGACACTTTCTTAGAACATTCTTCCCACTTGCTCAGTTTTTGAAGTCTTCATTTCAGTTACAGAAAGTGGTTCGCAAAAACTAAAGACTTTGTCATATATAAATTTCAGAACCAACCTATCAAATCCCATCATGATAATTACCAAGGGGTAATGATTATCCCAAAGACTCCTCAATACAAAAAACTTTTATTATATGTTCAGGCTCATTATATTATTGTTGTTGTTGCTATATCTTTTCAATGATGTATCTGTATCAACCACCTGCAAACTCTGCAAGTTTTTCAAATTGTGATTTCATATTTGACAGTGGTCTTCCAAGCAGAATTCGTGAAGCAACCAGCACATGAAAATACAAATAAAAACTACCTACACAAGAAAGCCCATTCTGCTGGCAGATATACAGATGAGCCTGCCTAAAGGCAAAGTCAGAGGCCAGCTGCTGACTCTAGCCAGTGCCAATTTAAAATACTCATTTTTATAGTATTAAAGCAATGCTTCTGTAAAACAACAAGGTGTTGTTCAAAACTTTATTTTATATCTTTCCTTCTTTCCAATTTCCAATCAGTTAGAAAGTAAAAAATAAGTAAAAGTCCATCAGTGTGAAGGTGCCCATTATGCTACAAAAAGAAAGAGAAATACAGTATTTGAGGCAATGATGGGCAATTTCAGTTTGGACTGCCCACAGAGAAAGGTTCCAACTTGAGTGTGGCCACTGTGCTACCATAAAAGAAATGCTAAGAGCAACAGAATACTGTAAGGCAATACTGTAGTGCCACATGTCCCACACTATTTGGAAAGAATTTTAAACTTTTCTTTGTGAACTGTATTGCCTGTATTTGTTGACCACTCCGTTTACCAAAACTAACAACATACTTTGTAAAATTAAGTATTACTTTCACAGGAATAATGGCCATTCCAACAATCACATTTTCTCTTCAGTGAGTGATTCTTAAATATATTACCCCTTGTCTTCTTGTAAATAAAATCTTTACAAAGCTAAGGCCAGAAAAATTCCAGATGAGCTTTGCACCATTCTTGCTCTGTGAAGTTCTTCTGGTCAGTAACTAATTCCCTTCAGACTACAGACTGAGACAGATCCAAAAATTTAAACAAAAAAACAGTATTAAAAGCCAATAAATGAACAAGATTCATCTTATTGTGTAACAGCTTTCCTAAATACCTCCACATTCTTATCATTCTGGCCCTCATCCTTACCCAAGGATAGTAGACCTGTTAAATTAAAATCTTGGTTAGGATTTGGTGAACTGAAACGGCAAGATCTTTAGAGGGGAAAAGAGAAAGAAAATCTTTATTCTGTGCTTGCTGAACATGCAATACACTGGATTCCTTGGCACTAACTGGAGTCTGTAGGTACTACAAAAATATAATTACTTCGCACTGTATTGAACAACCTAATCAGAATCTAACACAGGAATTTTCAAATTTAACAGAAACTTTTTTTACTGCCATCAGAGAGATCCAAAGTCACAGTAGAAGAAAATCATTCAGCATATCTCACAGGCTGTTACCAACAGATGCTAGGGCCAGAAGACACAGGACAACTAGGGAGTTATTGGTTGCAGCAAACTGAAATGTTGGGATAGCCTCCTAAAAGCCCTGATCTGATTTCTCTCCTAACATCCCTACCCCTTCAGCACAGCAACATCAGTTTCTCAGTACACTACTTCTCTCACTGTGCCCTGGGGAATTGTCCTCATCTGACCAGCGAGGAGGACAGGGAAGGGACTGGTGCAACAAACCCTGCACTTCTACGGGGCAAAAGTGCCAGGGAAGGAACACTGGTGGCAAGAGGGGAAGGGGACCCGCTGACAGATGGGAGGCAGACTGTGAGGTGATGGGGTCACCAGTGCCCACAAACTACTGGATGGGGATCCCAGCAGACTCACTCATCCTCAGTCTCTCATTTGACCTGTTCATGTTGATTAATGAGCTGAGAATGAACTGTTTGGGAACAATTCTGATTTTAACTTTGGCAGTTCAAGGCATTTTGAAACCCAGGATCAGGAGGATCAGGGGATCAGGCTGCAACCCAAATAGTGAAAACATAAGCCTGCTTACAACTCCAAATCCAGATTCTGACATGGGAACAACACTAGAAACTATTAATAAAAACCTATGGCTTGATTCAAATTATACGAATTTTAATGGACAGGTTAAGGAAAACCACATTCCTTTGAGATTTCTCAATAAATATTTTATACATCCATTTTCATTTTCAATTTTTGAATGCACATATTTAGCTAAGAAAATACAGAATATATGTCATTCTTAGACTCATCAATGTGTTTTCAGGCTATAGTTCTTCTTTTCAGTTTCTGAAAACTACTGCTGGGTCTAGTGTTATTAAAAAACTATACTTTTAGATGGTGTCTTCTTCTATATTGCTGCTATCCAGCAAAGTATCCAGATAGTTCTATTTGCATACTAATCTTACTTATATTTTGGAGAGTCACAGCAACTATATAATATTTTCTTAATGGGGTCAATTAAATTAAAGCTTTAAAAAGCTAAAGAAAAATGTTTGCATGCTATAGTGAAACAAAGACCAAAATCATTAGACTTGCAAACTTCTAAGCAATTATGCAGGAAAAAATCCTGCAAAAAAACAAATACCAAAAACCACCAAAGAGACAAATATTAGTAGCTACAATTATAAAAGACAAGGGAGGATAATAGCTTAAGTATGGGGGAAAAGGCAAGAATCTTGAGCTGTTGTTTCAGCTCTTCCATCAGATTGAGGTCCAGCCTCAGATAAAGTACTAACCAGTGGCATCTAGCTACCTACTGTTCAAAGTTCTGCTTTGACTTATGAGGAATGTTTGAGAGGTCTTAGAATTTGCCTAATTATATATTAACACTTCTTTAATGATAATTTTCCTAGTAAATTGTATCTACGTTTCAGGAGGAAAAAAATAGCAGAAAAAATTTAACTAGACTGCAATAATCTTATACATTTCCTCCACAATCTGATATTTTATGTATGATGAGCTCCCTATCAAAGGTCTTTTCTTACAACATACCAACACTTGACAGGAAAGCCAAACATATTTACAATATTTGTCTTTTGCTGCACTCTGCTGGAACAATCCATTTCTCCGCTGAAAGCAAATCTGTTCCATATACAACACAAAAGTTAATAAAAGAGAGAAGCAAAAATCTGGGCAATTCATTTCTTGTAAGAAGTGTACTCCTTTTGAAACACATAGATTGTCAAAACAGAATTTAGACATTTAAAGCCATATTTAGTTGGCCTAATAAAGTGGCCTATTTTCAATGTTAGAGCATCTAAAACACTCCTAGATAGAACAGAATTAAAGAGGGCTCCCCAAGTTTGCAATAAAACTACAATAAATTAAATGCCTCAATAAGACACAGAAAAGCCTCTTGAAACAAAGATTGGAAGAGCCTGGATTTGAAAATGCATCATTTTACCTATCCTTCACCTGATATACATGCTATTCTGAAAAAGCAACATAAGCACAGATATCTAGCACCCTCCATTTGATACACAATCAAAATACAAAAGAAAAAAAAAAAGACTACATAGGTTATTAGGTTATTATAATGTTCACAGAAAATGAGACAAGACTTTGACTCTCTTTTTAAAAGATACTGTGATTTCTTTTATGATATGTTACAATTCAGTCACATTTGTTTCATTCGAAAAAAATGAACAAACTTACCTGGGCTAGAGAGCAGACCCCAGCTTGTGCTAAGTCACGCTATTCATTCCCATGATAATTCTGGCTGAGGATCTGCTCCAGAACCACCATGACATGCTAAACAAATTAAATGTGACCTAGAAAAATGCGTCTGTGATCAAAACAAAGTGTTCTGACCTTTTTCTTTCCTTTCCCCCCTCCTCTCTCCCCAGAGAGTAAAAACACCTTTGCATTGGCCGTTGATTACCCAAAAAAACCCCAAAAAAACCAAAAAACAAACAAACAAACAAACAAAAAAAAACCCAAAAAAAAACCCCCACAAATTTAAGGCAAAGGCAAAGTAAATATCACAGATGCAACTAAACAGAAATATCACAGGCATGTTCTTTCAGTCTTCCAAGAGCAACAAGGAAAAGGAAAAGCCTTTGCTGTTAGACCTGTGCTGGGTGTTGCAAACTCAGACGTTGGCAACAGTCCCCAAACACAAAGCATACTTTTCAATCTTACTAATACCTGCTAAAATTATATTTTTGGCATTTTTGCTAGTAAAGAAAATTAAGGAATGACCCTTCTTATTGCGTTGTAATCCACACACATCTCAAAAACTCTTCTCAGGGAAGGATTTCCACAGAGCTTTTTTCAGTTTTGCACAAAAAAAAAGAAAAAAAAAAATAGTAGCGGCTTAGGCAGTCATTGCCTTTACAGACTTGTTAAATTCAAATCCAAGAATAAATACAGACAGCAAGCAACAAATCACTCAAACCTTTGCATGAATAATTAAGGAATGGTTTCAGAGCTTATGGATACAGAATGTATAAGCAGTGACTAAAAAAAACAACACACAAAAAGAAGTTTTCAGAGAAACTATCTACTTCAAACTTTGAAGTACTTAGCCTAGAATTAGACAGGCCAACCAGTTTCCCTGTAAATGCATTGCTGGTATTCCCCCTATCATTTAACTTTTTTTGAGAAAAGTTTTAACTAATTTTAGGAAGTAAAACTGATTTTTACAGGAACAAAAGTATATGCTAGAGGGCAAATATTTATCTGTTCCATAGAGAGGTTTCCCGCAGAATCAAAAACAAATGAACAAGATGAAGATTTGCATTAATGTGTTTTCTCCATTTGTCCCTGTTGCCTTTGTTAAAAGCAAAGTCAATGATATAACAACTGTACACATAAATGGAGAGTTATACTTCAAATTATAACTATGCCAGTCTGCAATTTTTAATCTGTAATCTAAGAAAACATAAGGGAAGAATGGGTGAAGGAACTTTTTGGAGACACTGCCTTCCAAAAGCAAATGGACAGTCCAGACAAGAATTTAATAACTAGATAAGGAGAACAGTAATTAGGTACTGAATAGGAATCAAGACAGATATAACAAGTTTCTACTACCGTGGATCTTGAGGACAAAAAAAAAAAAAGACACAAAAAAAGTAAAATAGGAAATTAAACAGGACACCTTTGCATATAGCAGGGAGTTCAACATTATGGAATTCTAACTGATTGCAATTATAATCTCTTGTCATGGTTTTTACAAATTAAAAAATAGCAAAAACAAAGCAGAAAAAAGGTAAAAAATACAGTCTAGTGAATGTGAATAAAATAGTGAAGATTAAGTCAACCTGCAAGCTGTAATAACTTCTGCAGTGTAATTTCTGCATACAATTAAAAGACCAAAGAGAAGTGATCTTTAAATTTTTCAGAAAAGACAACTCATCAGATGTTTTAATGAATATTATTCCTTGTGATTTTGATCAAACAATACAGTCTTCCTCCAAAAAGGAGGTAAAAATCTGAAATATAGTTATTGGTAGCCAAGAAGTAATTTGCTTTATATTTGCTTCCACAATGAAAACAGAAATTTACTGTATCGGATGTCTGTAAATGCTAAAAGGAATAATTGTAACTAGAAGATATAGACCATGTTGAAACACAACAGTCTTTTTCAAAATACTTACTTTAAGGCAGACTTTCACTTACCTACTGAAATGCAACAGACAGTTAATGAAATGTTCATTAAGGAGAAATGAAAAAATAAGGAAAATTCAAAGAAGTTAAAGCACATAAAGCACGTCATTTTCTCAAAACTCTGAAATCCTAAACACATTACAACCAAGGCAAGAGCTACTGTTTTCTTTAACATGTCAAATCTATTTAGCTAGCAAATACTTAACCAGTAGCTAGATGATGCTCTTTAAGTACTAAATAATGAGACGCAATTAAGATTGCAAAGGCAAAAGGTTACTAATTTAGAGCATTTCTATGGAGTAGTGTTCAAATTATAGGTTTTATACAAAAGGCATGGGCCAGTGCACAAGAAAAAAATCCAATTTTAATGGAATGCAGAAAAAAATTAACATTTTAACATTATAATTCTACTCAATTGTATAATGGGATTTTGCTAAGTGTCAAAGAACAGAAAACAAAAGTAACACTCCAAGGTACACTTGTTAACCTCTTCAAGCTAAGTATATTACAAGCCTACTGACAGCAGTAAATAGACTCGTAACATTAAAGACTCCGAATTCAAAGGCCTTTAATAGGTGTTGCTTTTTCTAAGTCGACTAACCTTAAGAATATAAACAATGAACAAGATAAAAGTTACATTATCCATTTCAAATACTTTCAAATTTCCTAAGGAGAAATTGAATGATTCCTTTTAAAATACCATTTAAAAAAATCCACTTCCTGTGACATGTAATGTTTTTTCCACATCTCTCCTTCCCATATTACAGGAATTTAACTGGCAAAGTATAGCCTGCAGCAGCCATATATACAGTTTTCTAGGCTCACCAAGAGGCTTTCTGGAAAAAGAAGGATTACAGTTGTTACGGTCAAACTGTCAACTCACATTTCAGTGTCCTTGTTGTCCATCCAACAAGAAATTCAAGCAAAATTTAATTTTAAGAGATCTAAATAACAAGTATGGAAATCTGTATCCAAAACAAATTGCTAATATTAAACCAAGAAATTGGCAGCCACAAAACTTTGTCAAAGAACTCAAGGCAAGCAGGATGGGCTTGAACATTCTATCTAATAAAAGCCTGAAAATATTATATCTGTAGTTATAATACTGATCATTTCTGTCTTCATTCCTGACTTCTGAGCCCCACAGTTCATTATGCCAAATTTTCCTTTATTAACCAACTTTCCCCTTTTCATACTAGTTTAAACTATCTGCAACAGAATAATTAAAGGCCTCACAATTTAGAAATACTTTCTCTGTAGAAGTTAGTAGTTAAGCAAAACTGAGACATACAATAGACCTGTTGAGATGCCAACTGGCAGGAAGAAATGGAGGAGAAACTTCTTTTCTCTTTTGTTTTTGTCAGTTCACAGATTTAACCAACAGTTTAGCTCAAACATAAACTCTACCTTTTATTAAAAAGATCTGAACTGGGAGAATGACCACACAAGTTACATTTTTCTGAAGAAGGGTAGTGCCTAAAGAAGCAGCTCTGAGCTGACTGTAAGGAACACACACAAGGAAACAGATTTTTATTTTTTATTGATAAATCAACTATACTATTTTCAATTTTTTTTTTTTTCAGGAATCCAGAGTCTACTACTATACTATCTCTAGTAAGTAATACCACACAGAATCTTAACTGAGCTGAACACAAGTGTGCAGAGCAAGGGACTGAACATGAGGTCTTATTTCCAGCTCTGACATTGGTCTCTACACATTATTTTGGGCCAGCCATCACCAGTGACTAAATCAAATTTCACACTTGCAAGACTACCCAAGAACAACAGAATAGTCATTCAGATACTCATTCTCCACATGGTAATGGAAATAAGTACAGTAATTTCACGACCATAAGGTGCACCGTACTATAAGGCGCACTCTTTGCAGCAAGGAGAACGCGCGGCGCACAACAAAGTAGCAAATTACTGGCAGGTTCTCAATTTGCAAACATTTTGCCGCCATTTTTCGCCGCTTTTTCGCCGCTTTTTCATGGCGATTTTTCGCCGCTTTTCCGCCACTTCTCATGGCGATTTTTCGACGCTTTTTTGGCCACTTTTCACCACGATTTTTCGCCGCTTTTTCACCGCTTTTCACGGCCATTTTTCGCCGCTTTTTGAGATGATTTTTCGCCGCTTTTCACCGCGATTTTTCGGCGCTTTTTCGCGGCCATTTTTTGCCACTTTTTCACTGCTTTTTTGTGGCCATTTTCAGCCGCTTTTCGCGGCCATTTTTCGCTGCTTTTTCGCGGCTTTTTCGCCGTCATTTTTCGCCGCTTTTTGCCATGATTTTTGGCCGCTTTTCGCGGCAATTTTTCACCGTTTTTTCGCCGCTTTTTCGCAGCCATTTTTCGCCGGTTTTCAGCCGCTTTTCACGGCGATTTTTCACTGCTTTTTCATGGCGATTTTTCGACGCTTTTTGGTTGCTTTTCGCCGTGATTTTTCACCGCAAATTTTTGCCACTTTTCACGGCGATTTTTTGCCACTTTTTCACCGCTTTTCCACGGTGCTTTCCCGCCGCGCTTCTTGGCGCTTCCCCATGGCCGCGCCACTTCACCCCGCTTCTCCCTGCCTGGCGGCCGCGCCGGTTCCCAGTTTCCCCTGCCCGGTGGCCGCGGCTCCCAACTCCCCCCGCACGGCCGCAGCTGCCGCGGGTTCTGGCTCAGCTTGCAGACCGCACTTCCGGGTTCGCAATTTTCTGAACTTTGTCCATCATATAAGGCGCACCGGACTATATGGCGCACTTCCGGGTTTGGGGGAAAAATTTAGTCAAAAGGGTGCGCCTTACAGTCATGAAATTACTGTAGTTGTACCCACCAATATAAAATATTTTAAGTTTGCAGACAAAATAGCTTGCTATTGCTGGGTTTATAATATAGTTACAACAGTAACCAAATCAACTTCAATACCTAACTCATACCAAGATCTGCAAGCATTAGATGAGTAAATAATTTGGTTAATTTGGCCATCAAATACTTACTTCCTGTGTGGTTTTTGGTTTTGTTTTGGGGGGAGGGAAATCTTTTTGTTTGGTTTTAAATCCAAGTTTGGCATAAATTGCTACTGAATTACATTAATTATGTAGCTCTCCCCTTTAGTATTTTTTTGTTGGTGTAATGAATTATATAACCAGGTATTTCGCTGAATCCAAGTATGAAAGTCTGTGAAATATTTACTCTGTGAATTTGAAACCAACATATAGTTGACATCCATCACAAAGTAAAACTGTCATCTATGGTATATCAAAGAAAACAGTATACTTTTTTTGACCTTACAGCAGAAAATTATCTAGTTCAACATTATTTCAGCTATCTGAAGGCACTGTACCCACGTACACACTGGTAAAACAAGCATAGTAGCCACCCAAAGGCAAACTATTAAAATTACGTCCCAAACCACCAAAAACGCTCATACAACTGCATGCAGAAATCAAGCAAAATTGATAATCATGTATTAGTCACTTAATTAATCATAGCTGGACTAATCAATTAAAATGAGAAATTTCAGTAACATCACATATAGAAACTCCCAAAATAATACTGACTTCCGCCAGATACACTCACTAGCTTTTATGTATATATATGTTTATGCCTCAAATGCTTTCTACTGCAAAATTACAGGGCTGATACAGAAAACTTTCTAGGGAGCATGAAACAAGAGTGTTTCTCTCCTTCCATGAAAATGGCATCAATTTTTTAATTCAAGTTTTGATTACACTACTGTGTAGCACTTCCTCCCTTGCCTATGGAGTACATTTCTCCCAGTGAAAGAGACTGTCAATGATTTAAACTTCAACAAGGTTATCCAATAATTCAGATTATCTGATACGACATTTCTTCAAATAAATAAAACTTATCAGTATGCCTTTCTTTGGGGAATTGTAGCCAACTGGTTCCATTTTCACTCATTCAAATGTACACAGGCTCTTTCAGTCCCTATAGAAAGCCCTCATACATGGTCTGGTGACCTCATATTAGGTTGAGGATACAAGATCTACCACTACAAAGGAATGTAATTTCTCCCACTTCAAAAAGTCATAAGCTAATGAAACAAATGTCAGAGAATGTGCCAGAGAATGTTTACATCACAAAAAGTGACAAAAATCACTTTTTACTGCTGCCTTTCTACACCAAAGGCCACAATCTGCCCATACCCCTATGGACTGTACTGAAGTCTGGGGAATCCTTCAACAGGTCACAATGATGCTATACATCTCAAGTGGGAATCCCATCCCAAGAGGAATGGGGGGGAAAAAATTAATAAAAATTATACCTCTGGTCCTTTACTAATTTTAATGGAGCAGTGGGTGTTCAAAGCTGGCTATTCACAGGTTCAAGGGGAATAATTCAGTAGATGGGACTGTAGGACACAACAGTGTAGCTGGAATCCTCCTATATGGAAAATATGACAAACCAGACTGAATGCAATCCAGCAGACTGCAGCTGAGATACTCTTTGCCATATCTATCCACACAAGAACATTTTACTGCCAATCTCTTTCTCTTGTGATGACTGTGCTGTTTCCTGCTTTTACATGTGTCTAACTCCCTTCACATAAAAAAAACAAAACAAAATAAAACCAAATACCTTACTGAAAATGTGACCAATTTTACCGATTTGTCCCACAAACTGACTAACCTGTCAGAAGACTGTCCCACACTGAAGGAAGTAATTGCTGCCACAGACCAATACAGAAGAGTTTTGCCAGTACTCCTAATATATGCTTCCCAAGCACAGCTTACTACTTTCAGACATTTTTGGAATACATCTTCTAATAAAAAGGGGCTTTGATGATATTGTAAGTATTCCACTGTTAAATAAGTCTTAAGGAAATAGAAACATAACACTATTTGAACACCAGTAAAATTGAGAATTTTAATTATATGTAATAGCCAACAAGCTGCTTTTAGTGGCTATGAAAAAAAGACATTTAGCAGAAAGAGCAATAAAACAAGAGAAGTTATAAATATAACTCCTCCAAGGAATATCATATTTATTCAAGCCACAATGAACTAATTTATGGGTATAGTTCTCATTGACATTATCACAGGACAGTGACTGCTACAGGAGAGAGTGTGATATAGCTTGGTATATGAGTCATCCATGATAAACTCTAATGGTTTTGCTTTGAGATAAAAGTCCTTACTAATCAAGTAACAAATCATTCCCAAAATGTCAAGTTCCTGAGGCTTTGTGTATCCGAAGTGCCACTGGAGAGAGAATACTCAATCATTAATGATCACTTCTGAGATTTTTATCAACTGATTAATAAGCAAGGAAAAGAGTTAAGGGGCTTGAACAGAAAGTTAATGGATCTTTAATGACATTCCCTGTGTTTCAGAACATATTGAGTTCTATTTGCCACTGACTACAAATCACCAACCGTCCAAGTGCTCCACACATTGCAAGTGTTAAAATACTGTAAGGAATAGTACTTTGCCTTTCAAAACATTAGAAAATTATATTTACATTAAAAATTGTGATGAACATACTTACTTTGTATTACACCTAAGAGTGTAGTAAATTACAGATTAGAAAAGAAGAGACTGGCTTTCTAATCAGTAGATGGATAAGAGATAAGGAGTAAAATTAGGAGATTATATTTATTCTGCAGTATTTTAGGTGCTGGACCTGTTAGTACCAACTATCACAGAAGTAGAAATCTGGATTTTGTATAGACAATACTAAAAAGACACCCAGGAACAACTCTGAAGACTAAAATATGAACATGTGATGAATTATGAGTAGTTATAGATATGCATGTGGACATGAACTGGAACACTGACATCTAAGGAGGGTAAAAGCATTTGCCTTCAATATATTTTCCATCTTTGTGCTAAAATCATTACAGAAATATCAAAAGAAATTACTTTATCTAACAGTCTGAAACCACCAATGATTATTAAATTTTAGTATTTCCAGCTCCCTTGAATAAACAAAACTGTCTAGCCAGAAACCAGTTCAACCACGTGAGCCTCCAACTAAAAACCAGAAATGACAGATTCAAAAATCAAATGTAAGGGTGTCATTGGATAGCTAAGAACAGATAAAAACGGGAAACAAACAGAAGCAAAGAGGGGAGAAAGGAAGCACAAACATAGCAATGAGATCCAAATCTCTTGCTGAACAGATAAAAATAATTTTTGACCTTCCAATTGGAGAGGCTCTCTTTTCCACACACCTGTCGGCATTTTTCATGATAACAAGACAATTCAAGTACACCTGCACATTTAAAAATTCCTTCACAGAATTATAAATTACTCTGAGGAGAATTCAGTACCAGGAACTGGACAAAGCTTAAAGAGCTGTCACCAGTTTGAGTTAATTGGACTCAAGAAAATTCTGAGCAGAAGAGATACAAGAGCAAACCTAGAGCATATACCAAGAGACCACAAGACAGACAGCCTGAAGTGCTGCTTGGTACAGCACCCAACAGCACAGCAAAAGACTAAAACAGAGCTGCAAAGAATGGTGCAGACGGTCACAGAGGTGTTCCACACTAGCTGAAAGACAGGAGATGGGGAATCATACACACCTGGGAGCCACATAGCTTTATTAGTGCAGTACTATGGGAAGTCATATTAGTACACCTTTTTGATTTTCACACAGGTGTAAAGCCTCCAGATAGCATCCCATCCACATCTAGTGGATGCTGAACACAGGTGAACCAGATGTGTGACAATACCCCCACCAAAACACAATCCTTGGACACTCGGCCAGAATCCCATGTGTTACAACTAGGCTATCAGAAAAGCTGAGGGCTTAAATCACCTAATGATCTCTTCTGAAAAATGATCACAAGTGTTGACAAGGCGGACAAAATATGCTAACCTTCAGGTATTAGTCAATTGTTAACTGTTTTTATATTAAGTGCTACATTTCAGAGAGCAAATCCATGACTTGGAAGGTACAATTCAGAATCAAGTAGTACTCTCAATCGTGTAATGATTTACACCCAAAACTAATTTTGCCTGATAGTGTCAAATACTCTAAAATGGACAAGAACCAGCACATAGTATTTTAACACATAAAATATTGTTTGATAAGGTTTCAATATTCATTCTTAATCACAAACAACAACAAAAGAGGGACATAACATGCATGATCAGTAACACTGGGCTAAAATTCCTCACAATTGTCTGGTTAAGTTCTAAGTTCCTTTAAGTTCTGTCCAAAATTCAGTATAATTACAGTAATTTCACGCGTATAAGGCACATCCTTTTGACTAAAATTTTGATCCTAACCTGGAAGTGTGCTTTATACTCCGGAGCGCCTTATATATGGACAAAGCTTGGAAATTTGCCAACCCAGAAGTGTGAGCTGCGAGCCAACCGCGCAGGGCCACGGGGCTCGGTGGGAGGTGGGGGAGGGGGGTGAGGTGTGGCTCACGCGGGGCTCGGCACGTGTCTTGGTTTGGAGGACAGGTGTCTGCTGAGAAAGGCAGGAGCTTCTCTTTGAAATGGAGAATGCAAACCCCCTCCCTCCAGATTATTATAATTTTGAAATTAAGGGGCTCTCAGGCAAAGATATGGGAATTAGGAATAATAGTTCTTTACTAGAAAAATTAAGATAGAAACATATTACCACAAAGAAACAAACCCCAAACACTGACAAAATGTCTTGGGTTACAATACAGGATGTGATCAAAGTATCTATTCTATCACTATCTGTTGTGACCAGGTGGGGCAGTGATCCTTATCTCCATGGGAGATACTCTGCCAATGGGTCATCCATTGAAACCAGGTGGGACATTGTTCTGTATCTTTGCACCCCCCATCCTTCCTCCAGGGAGTTATCTTCTGCTAATGGCCTACTGAGTCTCACTGTGTGACTGATAAAATTACTTCATCCCATTGAGAGTTGCTCCAGCCAGGGGGAGAGCCAAGCCTTTCTTACCTAGATAAAAACTGAAATTCTAGGATACCCAGTAGCCCTTTCTCTACTGGACTCTAGAAAAAACCAAGATTTCTTCGCATCACTACTAGACCTCTGGAAGGAAACTGCACCATCTACAAGACCACTGCTTCAACTGAACCACATCTGTCACTGCAAGAAGACTGCAGCCACTATTTAATCAAACTGCTAGCAACACCCTGCCTGATGGGGTGTGAGGTTGTACTCTGACTTTGTCAGGGTTTGAGTTTGTTTCTTTGTAGTATTGTATTTCTATTTTAATTTCCCTAGTAAAGAAACATTAATCCTAATTCTCATATTTTTGCCTGAGAGTCCCTTAATTTCAAAATAATAATTAATTTGGAGAGAGGGGGTTTACATTCTCCATTTCAAAGAGAGGCTCCTGCCTTTCGTAGCAGACACCTGTCCTCCAAACTAAGACACAGAGTACAACCTGACACCCCGTCAGGGTGACACCCGGAAGTCAGGGTGCTGGTAGCAGTCCCATTAAAAGGTGGCTACAGTTCTCCTGCAGTGACAGATGTGGTTCAGTTGAAGCAGTGGTCTTGTAGAAGGGTGCATCTCCCTCCGAAGGTCCAGTGATGATATGGAAAAAAAGTCCGGTTTTCCACTGGAGTCCAGGAAAAAGAGGGCGATTTGGTGTCCCAGAATTTCGGTTTTTATCTAGGTAGGAAAAGCTGGGCTCTCCCCCTGGCTGGAGCAACTCTCAATGGGATAAAGTAATTTTATAGTCACACAGAGGGACTCAATGGGCCATTAGCAGAAGGTAACTCCCTGGAGGAAGGATGGGGGGTGCAAATATAAAGAACAATGCCCTACTGGTTTCAACAGATGGCCCATTAGGAGAGTATCTCCCATGGAGATAAGGATCACTGCCCACCTCATCACAACAGATAGTGTCAGAATAGATACTTTGATCCCATCCTGTATTGTAACCCAAGAGAGCACAGCTGGCACAATTGTTACTGATTGGTTACTTTGTTGTGCGTGGATGCTTGTTGCAAAAAAAAAAAGTGCGCCTTATATATGGACAAAGTTTGGAAATTTGCCTACACCAGGAAGTGCACCTTATACTCCGGTGCACCTTATACTCGTGAAATTACTGTACATATTTTGTGAAATCTCAAGAAACATAAATATTTAGTGCACTTCCCTCAGCCTTCTTAATTTGCTCAGGGATTTAAAATATCATCTTTTTCTGCATGCATTTAGTCTGGAAAGTTTGCTATATCACAGCTTTCCTTTTTTGGAGGCTTTTCTGAAAAAAATAAAAAAACACATCAGTTTACTGTTTAACATGAGATGCATGCTCTTTGATCTGCAAATCTGACATGAGTTAACTGTCTGCTGCTCTAAATATTTTTTTTCTTTGAGAAAAAGAATTTGATTACCTAAACATCAACTTTTAGACTAGAGACCAGAACAGATCCTGTCATGTAGTACAGCTACTCACTGTCATTCTGAAGATTATATGGGATTGAAGAGTTCCAAAAGGATCAAAACAGTTGCAAAAAAAAACCCAAACCAAAACAAAAAACGCAAAAAACAAAACCAGAAAAAAAAGACAACAAAAGTAAGGACACTTAAGCATCAATTTTATGCTGCAACATAAAACCATAGGCCAGTCCTAAGTTTTTGCAGCTGGCATTCACAGCACAGTTGCTTAAATCTCATCGCAAAAACATGAGATAATCCATCTTTCTGTTTAAATTAGGCTATGTCAAAGAAACAGCTATGTAAAGAAGTTCACAAAAGTTCTGAAAATATATGCACCTTTCTTCAAGACTTCCATATGAAAAAGGGCAAGTCCTGTGACATTACTTATTAAAAGAACCAGTGCATTCATTTAGAGACACCTGGATTCCAAATCCTTTGCAAAAATTCACTTGTTTCTTCAGAAGTCTCTACTGAATGCTCCAAGATGCCCAACTAACATCCACGGCTGCATATAAAGGAACAGCTCACATCACATACCTCAAGGAAAAGGGCTACGTTTATACATGGATAACGCTTTCTCAGTAACAGGCAACCAATCCCTATAGAGTTTACTGCCATGTAAGTACAGTAATTTCAAGTCTATACGGTATACCCTTTTGACTAAAATTTTGGTCCGAACCTGGCAGTGCGCCTTATAGTCCGGTGCACCTTATATAATGTACAAAGTTGCGTAATTTGCCAAACCGGAAGTGCGAGCCGTGAGCCGAGCTGCAAGGCGGGGGGCACCGCAGGAGCATCGACCCGCAAGGGGGAGAGGGAGTGGGCGGCCACGGCCAGCAGGAGCCACGCAGGGTGGAGGGACCAGGAAGCCCCCAGCCAGCAGGAGCCGCGCGGGGTGGGCGGGACTGGGCAGCCCCCAGCCAGCAGAGCCACGCAGGGCAGGCAGGACCGGGCAGCCGCGGGCAGTCCCTGGCCAGCAGGAGCCACACAGGGTAGACTGGACCGGGCAGCCCCTGGCCAGCAGGAGCCGTGTGGGGTGAGAGGGACCAGGCAGATCCCAGTCAGCAGGAGCCGCGTGGGAAGGGAGGGAGCGGGCAGCCCTGCGCTGCCCTGAGCCATGGCAGTCCCACACCGCCCTGAGCCGTGGGCAGTCCCGAGCCGCCCCGAACCACGGGCAGCCCTGAGCTGCCGCAAGCTGAGGTAGCCCTGAGCCACCCTGAACCGCAGCAACCCCAAGGTGTGAGCCACGGTCGCCCTGAGCCCCGTCTCGCCAGCTGGGGGCAGGCAGGAGTGCCGGGGCCCACTCAAGGGGAGGGCGCTTGGGGCTGCGTTTAAAGGCTACACCAAGCTGTGAAAAATGCTTGCAAATTGAGCACCTGCCAGTAAACTCCACGATCATGGGATTCTGATACTAATTGTTACTTTGTTGCACATGGCATGGATCTTCACTGCAAAAAAAAGTGTACCTTATAGTCTGGTGCACCTTATATAACGTACAAAGTTGCAAAATTTGCCAACTCCTGGAGGTGCACCTTATAATCCGGTGCGCCTTATAGTAATGAAATTACTGTAATTAAAATGGATCCTCCTGATGGAATTGCCCTCTTTATTGTAACATGATGTGTCTACCTGGAAGCGATTGTATGTGTTGATGACTTTTAAGAGACTGAAGACAAAAAACTACACTTACTTTCCAGCAGGGAGAACAGATGAGGGAAGTCACACTGGAAAACAAATCTGTAGGAATCATGTTATTTACTAATACCTTAAAAGAAAAACCCATAAGCACTTCTTGAAATTGGAAAGACTATTTGGAAGCTTTTCCACCTGTTTTTAGGTAAAAAATTCCCATGTGCATTTATCTCTTCAAGATGGAGTTCATATACAGAACTTACAAAATGCTAGACCATGATAAGATAAATACAAACTGCGTACTAAATATAGCAGTTTACTGAATAGGATCAGGAAACCACATTGAAAATTACCTTATCACTACTTACAGCAAAGTATTCCTGAGAGACAGGTTATTCCATACTAATATAAATAAGATGAATACAGAGAAATAGCTGAATTAGAAAAAAATAAAAGAAGCAAATTTTCAGCATCAATTAGTTCTGCTTAGAAAAGTGTATTAGGTCCTTTCATTAATGGAAGATGGTCTCAAATTTATAAAGTACTCGAAGGAAAAGCTGAAATATATCAGTGATATTTTAAAAAGACCATTTTGAAAAATACATATTTCTTAAGTCTACATGTCTAATGTTATGCAATTGTGCTGACCATTTATGTCAGATTTGCTCTGTCAGTCCATTCCCAGTAACTGTAATTTCCAATGACCACACAAAATTTTACAGTAACAAGAAGAGTGAGAAATCATTCCGTTCCTCTATATAGTTTGTTGTTTAGGTTTTTGGTTTTTTTTTTTAATTAGCAGACTGGGAGGAGAGAAACACTATTTAACTGTTTCGACAGAGACAGAGGGCATCATCTGTCCTGTCAGGGTAGTGGCTGCTGCCAGTCAGCACTAATTAATGTGCTGGCTTGACAGTGCACAAATAAGCAACTATCAGAGGGATACTGAGGTCAAGGGTAAAAGATAAGACCTCATCATTAGAAAGCACAAGAAAGCGGTTTTACAGGGTGGGCATAAAGATACCTCAAATCATGGGGAAACCTGAGGTACTGTACAATAGTGCCATCAAAGAATAAGAAGGGAACTATACTATGTATGTTAGAAGTGTGAGGATACAGGGAAAATCATGATTTATTTTGCTTTTTCTCACTTTATTTGTAATACATACCGAAGCAATGTAAGTTAGAAGTGACTGCCTTGTAATTACATTCTTTTTTGTAAACTGGAGCTGCTTATTCTTATCTCAGATTCATGTTTTAAATATCAAAAATTGGTTAGTTCAAGAATAGTTAGTGTCCTTGAAGAACTCCACCCCATATTTAAAATTCATCCTTCTTCCCTGAAAGAATGTAACAGGGTTAAACACAGCTTACAGCTAATATTGCTTATATGCAGTAGGATAAAATCCATGTGGGTTGAAATAAGAAATTGAAGCATCTCATTTTTATGACATTTATTAATTCCAGCTTGTACCTGGAAATCCAAGTAATGTTTGCCAAGAGTCAATGCATGAAAATTATGATTTCAGGGTAAGAAGCTGCAGCTACTGTCAAACTATGAATATTTTTTTTTATTATGACAGAAAACACGTTGTAGACATAAAAGATCATTAAACTGCACTTTCAAGCAATAACATGTCTCTAGTAGGAGAGCATTATTAAAAATACATGCTGTTTACAACAGCTACCATAAAATTTGCTGCAATCTCATTTCATATTTGAAGTCCTTTAAACTACAAAACATACATGGAATCTCAACTACCATTCAATGGCTTTTAAATGTATCTAATTAAAATCCTTTCTTAGTGCACGTGGTAGTAGCAGGTATAAGTGTACTGCTAATTTTTTTAACAGATAAAGAATTTAATAAGCATATAAAGAGCATCTATTGGAAATTGATTTTTTCCATTATTTTCATAGCACCTTCCTACAAATCCTCCTTAAAGATCCTAAGAATTACCTATTTCAAATGTACAGGACTACTATGTACATAACAGCTTTCCTTTTCCTTCCAGAATGGAACATCTGATGTCACTATTTCTTAATTGTTGTTAACACTCACTTAATCCATGTAGATCTAAAATATTACTTTAGAAAGTCAAGTTCTAAATGAAAATCTAAACAGGACTATAAAATCATAAGCAAGCTTTTTGTCATTGCACACACTGATGCCTGCTTACACATTTCATTACTGTCAAGATGGAAAGTAAAGCTTCAGTTTCCTTACAATAGATCAACCAGTAATTTTATTGGGGCACTATATATAGCCTGCTTTGCTGACAAATGTACAAGGACTAATGGAAAAATTTACTTCATAAATATAAATGTTTTTTACCATGGAATGAAATGCAGCTTGATTAATTTTCTCTAGTTTTACATCTATAACTTTGACATGCATTGCACATTTACCTACCTATCACACAAATGCAACTGTTACTTGAAGCTGACAATCTGAAAATTAATACAATCTACTTTAGTTGTAAAATTTGAATCATTTCAGAAATTCATAACAATTTGCCAGTGGGCAAAGAAACCATACAGAACATGTTTACAGCAGGTATTTTTCACACCTAGGCAATGAAACTATGTGAGTTGAATATACATTATTTGATTTGTATTTAAAAGGTTGTTCATATAAAGGTTATACATCTGCAAGGAAATACAGGCAGCAATACAAGGCATCATTATAGCCCTATGGATTTGCAGACGTTATAATACTAAAGCTTCAATTTTTTAAAAAATCCTATGCTATAATAATTACTCTACAAAAAATGTAATTCATATAGCGCCCAAGTCCTGGAGAGTCTGTGTTAAAAAGACTAATAAAATCACACACTCACTAACTGGAAACCCGTTTCTACTCTAGATGAAGAGGTTTGGAATACACTATAAAACCAAAATATAGACATTTCCCTTCTGAGTATAAAAAACAATGTTAAAAGTAACAAAACCTTGCTTTGCACATAACAACTACTTAATGAATACTTAGTGAATAAAGAGGGAATAAAACAAGGCAATATTTTTCTTTTCTCATTATAAACATATTTAACATAGGACAATAAAAGGCATATTTATTTCAATGTCAAAAAGCTACATGCTTAGAAGAAGTTTTGGAGTGAGACTTTGTACTGTTCATATTAAACAGTCTCATTATTCCTTTTCAGAAACACATTTATAGTATTTTGAATATCTCAACTATTTGCATTAGACATAGTTGTTCAAATAAATAAAATTATTCTGTATTAATGAAAACAAGGTATTTTCTAATACAGAAAATGCAAGATTGAGCAATTTCATTTCGCCCCCAGAGTTGAGTCAATATTAAATCCTACCACAGCTCTCACTGTCATAACAATACATGCAGCAGCGGGGTCTCTATGGCACCATTTTACTATACTTTGTTTATAGTGACAATAACAATATTTCTTATTTGGAAGGGGATTCCCACAAAGAAAATAAAAGAAATTACAAAGAAAATCTACCAAGAAACCTACCAAGTTTAAATAATTATGAAAAAATGTAAACATTTTTCTTCGGAAAGAAATCTTTTTCCTCATTCTTCTTTTAACTACATGAACTCCAATGCAAAAAAGCCTACAACAGTAAGATTAAGAAAAGCACCCATCTAATGTTGGTTTAAAGGACTTAATGAAATAACCTTTGGCCATATGCATCTATTTCAATAACTTGACTTCTGCCATATTCTCAGAATTCAGCTTTCAAATCAACTACACAAGAAAACTGTCAAGCACATCCCAGTTGCTCTGAAGTTTAAAAGCAAAAAGTACTACACAGCAAAAGCAGACTTAAGAAAATCACTTATGTTAATCTTTCAGGCTTATTTACTCATGACATTTCAAAGTGCTAAAGAATAACCCATCTAGCACAATACTTAGTATTTATTAAAGCAACCCGAAAATCCCCACTTTCAAACTTAAGTCATCTCATGTGAATTCATGTGAACTCAGTAAAGACTGGAATACTACTGTGAACTCAGTACAGACTGCAATAAAAGCAAATCTGACTTATACATAAGCATACATGGAAAGACAATTTTCTCCAATTTAAAGAAATGTTCTCTTAGATGAAACAGTAGGGGAAAATACTTTTCCTTAATGTCTTTGTATTTTAGTTTTTGTGATATACAGCACTGCAAAGGTAAGTCTTTTTTCCAGTAAGGACTCTTACTGCAACTGAGCTTTTCAAACAAGGCATGTCAGAAAGTAAAATCAGATCCTCCAACAGGAAAGCACAAAACACATTAAATAGCCTCTTTACAAAGGGGACAAATCATGAAAAAGTTACCCTAAAGCAACACAGAACTGAGGCAGGAGAAAAAATTGGTTTACTCTTTGTCCAGTATGGGGATGGTTTGAGTAGGATTTCTTTTTTAAAAACACTGTTCTTCTGCAGATATCACATTCTGAAATTATTAGAACATGAATTCCCATAGGAAGGACATGGTCAGTCTCAGACAATTTTGTTGTGAATGTTACACCAGCCAAAGCATTCCACCAGTTTACAGTGCACCATAAAATATTTACACAAGCTATGAACTATAAAATATTTTTACATGAACTATAAAATATTTACACTATCAACATCAGTTAGGAAAGAATTATGTACTGTCAAGCTGGTATGACCCAGGATTTTGTGGTCACAGATTAAATAAAACTATTGCAAATCATGTGGAAAGTTACAGGGACTATTAGGTTAAACAAATTACTGCTTCCTGGTCTCTTGGATGGTAAATGTAACCAGGAAAGCATAGCTTATGTGCTTTAAGCTGGGTTTTACCAACAAGATAAAGAAAGGTTAGGCTCATAATCAAACTGCACTGACCTCTCTAAATGTTCCTTCTAGCAAGGTGTCCAGATGTTGAAGAGGAGCTGGAGTTTTTTCTTTGAATCGCGTCAGCAGTCGCCGCTCAATAGCTCGAAACTGTACAGCCCTTTCAGATAACAGCTCCTGATATTTCTCAGCATTCAAACGTAGCTGCAATTTAAGGGTTTTCAAGAATTCAGGTTAAGAGTCATATACATTTATGCATGCACATTCCAAATGAAGTGGGAGAAGAATAGGAAAATTTTTGAGACAGAGTGTAATACTCAAATACAATGTCATTTAGGCCAGTTTCATACTTTATACACCTTGCAAAGTTTAGCACTTTCAAGAACTATCATTTGCCACTGAAATCAAAACTAATTGTCAACAGCCATAATAACCTGTGAAAATGCATAAATATCTCATCAAGAAGCCTATTAACAAGAATGAAACTTCACCACCAAGACACAGAGGCTTCTTCTTGGTATGGTGTGCTATTTACAACACATATACAGTGTACTGGACTTGATAGTCATTGCAGTAGAAAGCAAATGGTTATTCCCTTAGAGTGAACAGAAGTACTGAGTTCTGTACTGTTTGAATAATCATCTATTTTGACATTAAATCCTTTTTCCCTTTATCTATATTGATTAGCTAACAGCAACAAAATTCCTTTAAGTGTACAAAAAAAAAGAATATTTAAAAGATAAAACAAGAATTTTTATTATCTGGGCACTTATGTACATTTTCCAGTATATGCCTCAAAAATAAAAAATACTGAAGATGAGCCTTTCAAAAAACTGTGACACCTCTGTACAGCTTACATTATAACTAGCAGAAGAAACATCAAGAAACACAGCTTTCCAAAAGCAAGCAAAAGTGCCCCAAATTGAAGAGAAAAGGTAAGTTTCTTAAATTTACATAGCAAATTATATTTTAAAATAAGCAAATGTCATTCTGTCAGTACATTATTATGAAAAACAGTTCAGAGGTGCTAAGGGAAAAAGAAACACTATGAAGTTTTACTAGAAGTAGTAGAAAAAAAGGGACATCTCAGGTAAGGGATAACTCAGGTAATATTCTCCTAAGCCTGCCAAAAAAACATTTGTTAAAACTAACAGGGATAGAAGCATAAGAATGAATGTAATAAATAATTTGACATTTTTAGACCAGATAATTACAGTAAAAATTTAGAAATTTCAAAAGAGCCAGCTGCAACATAGAGTCCAAATTAGTGCCCCAGAAATCACACCTGTATTTCAAACCTTATTTTATTTAAGCTTAATATAAAGAAACCTAAGGTATTTCTACAGTAACAGTCACTTTAAAAAAAACAACATTTTTACTCTCAAATTAGTTGAAAGAAAATAGAATAAGTACTCAAGGTTGAAATATGGACCAGGATTGATAGACCATCTTTCTGTGTGGTGATAAGTACACCTCCAGATACAGAAAATCTGGCAGCATGAAAGAATGTCCAATAGTATTTCTCATTCTTGCATATGTTCTTGCTTTAGCCCAAATACATGAGTTTAACAGAAATTTTTAAGTAGCTATTCTCTTTCTTTCTTGGAAAGGTATGGGAGAAAGAATGCATATATTTTGATTTATTAGTTATTTCAAAAAGCTAGTTGAACTACTGGAGATTTTTCATTGTCACCTGCATGGCCAAACAGGAAAAAGTAATTACAGTAATTTCATGATTATAAGCTGCACCCCTTTTGACTAAAATTTTAGTCCCAACCTGGAAGTGTGGCATATATTCAGGAGCGGCCAACACATGAACAAAGTTCAGGAAATTTGCCAACCTGGAAATGAGAGCCGCGGGCCGAGCCGAGCTCGCAAACTGAGCACCTGCCAGTAAAACCCGGGATTGCGCGATTGTTATAAATTGGTTACTCTGTTGCGCAGCAGGGGGAGCAGGCTCCTGCTGGCACCACAGGGGAAAGCAGGCTCCCTCCCCCCCCCACCAGTACCACCAGTACCACGGGGGAAAGCGGGCTCCCTCCCTCCCTCCCACCGGCAGTGCGGGTGAAAGCAGGCTCCTTCCCTCCCACCGGCAGCACGGGTGAAAGCGGACTCCCTCCCTCCCACTAGCACCGTGGGTGAAAGCAGGCTCCCGTCGGCACCGCGGGGCAGCGCTGGGCCAGGAAGAGTGAACCCAGCAGTGGTGGTGCAGGCAGTGGGCAGGGGAGAGCAAGCCCATTGGTGGCCATGCAGGTGGTGGGCAAGGGCAAGTGAGCCCAGCAGTGGTGGCAGTGGCAGCTGGCTGGCCATCCCTGCTGAGTGGCGGCAGCGGCGGCAGTGATGGCCAGCCAGCCGGCCCCACTGAGCAGCAGCAGCACCGAGCAGGGCCACCTGGCCCCATTGGCAGCCCCAAGTGGGCCAAGTTCACCCGGCCCCAAGCCGAGCCAGTAAACCCCACGATCACGTGGTTCTGTTACTAATTCGTTACTTTGTTGCATGAGCATCCTCACTGTGAATGAAAGTGCAGCTTATAATCCGGTACGGCTTATATATGGACAAAGAATGAAAAGTTGTCGACACCCAGAAGTACGGCTTATAATTATAAAATTACTGTACATTTCTTTTATTTCTGATCTGGCAAAACTCCTAGAGTCTTCAATGCTACTTCTAGAAGGGCACGGTTTTTTTAAAATCTGAAGGGACGTTCCCTCAGCTCCAACTTTGTATTTTCTGAAAGCTAAATGCCTGTGATACTACAGTTGTAATTGGATTAATCTTTGAAGAAAAATCCAATTTTAAACTAGGAGAACATTAGCAATTCACACATTATGTAACATACCTCAAAATGTCGATCAATTAGTTCAAAATATTCTTGCAGAGGAATTGAACCGGAAAAGGTACACTCAAAATCCTTACAGTTTTGCTTCTTGAAATGCCCTTCTAGTCGGTATATGAGCTCTTTTGTTACCAGCCAAAGATCTTCCAACTGATCACTCTGAATCCTGTATCGTTCTTTGAGTAAAGAACAAAAACAAGACTAATAAACACAGTTTTCAGACACTTCAATTTGTTGTTACAATGGTTTAGCTAACATGCAAATTGAATTTGCTAACTGTATCCAAAGTCTTCAAGAGATTTTCTTAAGACATGCACATTCACTAGCGTTAAAGAAATACTTGTATTTTATTGATTGCGCTATGTTTCACCTTAAATGCAACTAATATTACTAGAATGTGATTCTTATCCAACTACATTCTATGATTTTGTAAAAATGGCTCAGAGTAGAAATGAAAAGTGTTAATAAAAACTGAAGTGAAAAACCAAATCCTGTTAGCTAGTGTTATCCATCCCAGAAGATTCATTTAATGCATCATATTTTAGTGAGTTTCAAAGTACCAGGCTAGTGGAATGAGATTTTATTTCTAGTTCATGTTGGTATAACCCTCTCTCCAGCTTCAAGTAAATCAGAATTAACTAATATTATTATTAATTTAATTAACAGAATTAACTGATATTAACTAATAAATGTTGAGAAAAACACTGAGGAAAATCATGGTAGCCTTTTAATTTTAATTTCTTCACATAAAGCGTTTTCAAACATGTAAATTCCTTACATCTTTTCATTACATATCTGCCAATAACTAACACTAGAAGGATAGGCAGCTGTGAAGATTTGACACAAAATCATTACCTTTTTTTTGCCCTTGTTAAAAAGGTCCACAGTAAATCAAATTAACCAGAATTCTTTTAAACTTCAATGTACTTATTTTAAACTTTCTCAACGTTAGTAATTCAAGATTGTTTGACATTACCACTGGCATCATTCCCAGGATACGTATTTCACTGAATACAGAATGACAGATTCTGTTTATAGTGTAACAGGAAAGAAGCAAGTTTTATTTAAAAACATGCTTGTTACAGAAAAGAACATCATCTGCTAAAGATATCATTCGACCTAATATCCATTTTTTAAATGCTCACAATGTAATGGCTAGACTTAATTGGATGTATCATCATACTTTGCCTTAAGTGATTTTTCCTTGATGGAAATTAGCTCAGATGTTTTCAGGTCAAATCAACAGTTATTCCGTTTATAATTGACATATCTAATACATTAATGGTTTAAAATGGACAAAACTAATTTCCTCCTAATTGCACATTTAGCTTCCGTACACTGTTTGTTGGTCAATACAAACATAATCTAATTTTACCATGGCCTGAATAGAGAACATTGCAATCATTTGCTTTACATGATCTTCCAAGTCTCAAAAAAGACAAATTAGATTTAGAAACACTACAAAATCTATAGTTAAACTAAACATATGCTTTAAACAGAAATACAGTAAAAAAGAAAAGAGAAATAACTGTGCTTCTGTTCATCCCATGCTTTGCTGATGGCTAACGAGCTTGTATTAGCTTTTTGTTAAAATAATCCATTACAGAAAATTACAACAGTTTTTCATCAGAAAAGCAGGAAACTGAGGGGCACGAATAGATTAAATAGGTTACAAAGTCTTTTCACATTTCAACAGGCTGTCCAAATAGCACAACCTACATTAGGTATAGCTGTTCTGCCAGTAGGAAGTTTAGAAGATTCAGTTCACCTCTCAGCTAGAAAACTGACATCAGAAAAAGAAAATACTAGCCACAATTAGCAGTCAAGTCTTCCTTACACTTTTATTAAAAGATAGTTTTAAAAATTTCAGCCAAAAAATCCACCTTAAAGTCTCAATCCAGCTGATGCAAGCTACGTTTTAATATATATTTTCTGTCAAGATGTACTTCAGGCAGGGCTTCTTCTTACTTGACAAGTTAAATAATATGTTCAATTGCTACACTGGTCAAAATGGATTAGCTAATAGAATTAAAAATTAACATGAAAACAGATGTTGCTCCTGTTTGCAGCTTTAGCAATGAAGCCCAGCTGAACCTGATGACCTTCATTGCCACATGCAGCTCTTCCCACTCAAAACTTAAGGTCCATTTGATAAAGAATATTGGAAAAAGAGGTCTTCTTCCACTGTTCATGTTAAACTCCTTTCATGGAAAACCAGAAATAAAGCTTGATCTTAAAAACTTCTTTTTCTTTTCTGAAACACCATTATTTCTAGTCAAAATTTGTCTACATATACAAATTTCCTCTTGAAGAATACTTCCTCAATTAAAATGCTACATAAGCACTTTTACAAAGTATAAGCTCAGTGTTACACAGCAGAGTAATTACCTACCAAATAATACATAATTTCATCTACATTCATCAGTTTCACAGAAGATCTGTTCAGTCAAGCACAATAATTTAAGTATCATGATATTCTACCAAATAATGCTTTTGTATTATCAATAGTCTCTGTTTATAAAAATATTCTGAATTATGCTTGACTGTAAGAGTTTTTACAAATATTTACCTTTAAATAAGTTTTAGTTAGGTAACATTTAAAATAAGCAAATTTCCCCTAAGACGTTCTCTAACCAACCCAGTTCAATGCGGATCCTCAAAACAGGATGCTAACATAGAAAGTGACACCATACAACTCATTTTTCTAAAGTTAGAATTCCCATACACAGCAAATGAGTAGCCATACTAAGAGAAATAGATATCGTGAAGCTCCTTTGTAAAGTAAACTTCACAAATAAAGCAGTGTGGGAAAGTTTATTCTAAGACTGCAAGCGTTACTCCTAGCTGGTGAATAAACAAACCTGAGAGAAAAAGATTGAGGACTGGGGGTAGGGGTGCATGAGATTAAAAGCTATGGCCTTCAGTAGAAGATAAAACATATTCGTTACATAGAAGCAAATTTGTCCTTACAGCAGATTTAACAACTATGAAAGAAAAAGTCCAAATTAGAGATTTAAACTGCAACCCAGGAAAAAGTTATTTGTAAATACTTTCAATTCTTTAGTTTTTAAAACTATCATTGTGCTTCTAGTTTAGTTAAAACTGTTTAAGATCTCCTATTCAAAGAAATATTAAAAACAAAGTAACAATAAAACACCATGTAAATAATACACACAAAAAACAATATGGATAGATTTTTGTCCTTAGAAATGTAAAATGATTCTTGGTGCAATGAAATTTATTCTCCAGATGGTTTCTGTTTTTAACACATATGATTACATTATAAAAGGCATTACATATTATCTTACAGCTCACAGCTGGCACCACCAACATTTCTACAGCCCATCACAAATAAGGATTTCTGAAAACAGTAAGGAACATTATCTCAGTGTTGAAAATATTTCACATCGACAAACCAAATTGTGATTTTTCACTCAAAGAAGTTTCCACAAAGCATTCACACAGTGTTCCAACTGAACCCTCTGCAGTGCACAGTTGCTTTTCTACCTTTTCAATTTGTAGTCTGCTGTATTAAATAAAGATTTTGTGCTCTGCTGGTATGGCAAATGATAAACACAATTGAACTTATTTTACTCCAAGGCATATGCCAAAAAGAGTTTAGCAAGTCAAGCAGTTGTACAGAGCAAGACCATAAACTCTTGAAAATTAAGAGAACATATCTCCTTCAAACAGCACAAATTCAGGTGGTTGGAACAAGACTATTTAAATCGAAAACTGCTCTACGCAAGAGATACTGGACCAGGTAACAGCATATCTGCATGTATGTTCATACACTCTGTAAACACAGTAAGAAGGATCTTAAATCCATAATCTCTTATTTACAAAGATATTTAGGCACCTAAAAGGAAGAGACAGGCATTTACTTAGATAAAGAGAAGAAAGTAGGGTTTGATGCCTAATTTAAGTCAAGGATTACAGTAATTTCACGAATATAAGCCGTACCATTACGACTAAAATTTTGCTCCCACCCCTAAATGCGGTTTATATTCAGGGACGGCTAATATGTGAATAATTTTCTGACATTTCCAATCCTGGAAGTGACAGCCAGGGTGCCAAGCCCAGCACTGGCCAGTAAAAGCCGGCTTTAGGCGATTGTTACACATTGGTTACTCTGTTTCGCAGTGGGTGGAGCCAGCTCCCTGCTGGCAGCACAGCAAGTGGGGAAGGCAGGGGAGCTCCCTCCTTCAGGCAGTGCAGCCAGGGGGAGAGATGGGGCCTCATTCCTGCTGGCCCCACGGCCTGGGGGGAAGGCGGGGGGCTCCCATCCTCACCTGCCACCGCCCCTGCAGGAGCAGGCAGGCTCCCGTTCCCGCCTGCCGCGGGAGCGAGGAGACTCCTGTTCCTTCCTGCCGCTGGAGCGGGCAGGCTCCTTCCCCTCCTCCTGCCACGGGAGCAGGCAGGCTCCTTCCCCTCCTCCTGCCACGGGAGCGGGCGGGCTCCTTCCCCTCCTCCTGCCACGGGAGCGGGTAGGCTCC
>PYHW01009662.1:1471152-1494832 GCA_013186435.1 Turdus rufiventris | reverse complement strand
GGGAGCGGGCGGGCTCCTTCCCCTCCTCCTGCCACGGGAGCGGGTAGGCTCCCGTCCCCTCCTCCTGCCGCGGGAGCAGGCAGGCTCCCGTCCCCTCCTGCCATGGGATCGGGGGGGGCTCCGTCCCCTCCTCCCACCACTGCCGCAGGTGCCGGCGGGCTCCGTGCCCCCTGCCACCGTGGGACAGCGCCGGGTCAGGGCGAGTGAGCCCAGCAGCGGTGGCGGCCGGCCCCAAGTGGCCCCGCCGAGTGGCAACGGCGAGCTGGGCCACCTGGCTCCGTCGGCAGCCCCGAGCCCTCATGGCCTGAGCTGAGCCAGTAAATGCCGCCATCCCACGATTGTTACTATTTGGCAACTTTGTTGCATGCGGGTCCTCGCTGCCAACGACAGAGCGGCTAATAAGCGGGTGCGGCTTGTGTATGGACAAAGACATGAACTTTGCCGACACACCTGAAATGCGGCTTATACTCTGTGTGGCTTATATTCGTGAAATTACTGTACTCAAACTCAGTAGGAAGTTAGAAACTTGCCTTTTAATCCCTTTCAAAAATTTCAGTAGGTGACTAATTCCAAACACAGATGTTGAAACTCCTTTAAAATGAGGGTTTTTTTCCCTTACTATAATGACAGCATTAGTTTATGAATAAAAACATTCCTAAAAGCTTTAAGAAAATCCAATTTCTTCAGAAAACTACCACTGTTATGTACTGTATTTGGACTGTGATTTTTTGTTTTGTTATACAATTTTATACTTCAGAGGAGGTAAGAAAGCATCAATTAACACTTTGAAACTTCTGTGTTAATTTGCAAACACTGGTTATCCTTCCTTGTATGGTCCACATTCTCATTTTGTGCATGTTCTAACTGATGATGAGACTTCTTTTATTTTAATACTGATAGAACTTACGTGATGTTTTTGAAGCCAGAAGAGTGGCTTTTGAACCAGTTATAAACTGAAATCCCAGAGCGTTTGCTTGGTCACCCTCAGATGGATCAACAAAGTCTGAAAAAGAAAGTTAAATACCATTTTCTGTAATTTGACACTGACATTCAGCAAACCTCAATCCACAGCCGGGCCTATATCAATCTTTGCACAAGCAGATGAATTGTTTCCCTTCTTAGGGTTCAAAAGTAACAAATACCAGCAGTTTGGTACACCCTTCCTTCATTCGCAAGTGGAATGTGAGCTACACATTGTTTCCCTTCTCCAGCCTTAAAACAAAAGGTTAGTTTCCCAGAGGTTGAGCCTGTGCATTCTAAAAGAACTAGTGTAGAGTCCAAAGACTACCACCTTTCACCAGATGCAAGGTCACCTTTAATTGTAATAATTATGCAAAACTTTTGCAGAAATTATAATCAAAATGCTTAAGCCCAATCTATTTTTAGCTTTCAGCACAGAGCAAAAAAAAAAATCTAGCTTGCTAAAACTAGCTACAGTGCAAAGTCCATCCATACCCACTACTACTCCTGAAAATAAGGCAAAACAGGGAGAAGAGACACAACTTTTATTGCATTCACCAATAATTCAAAGTTTGTTCACAAATTACATCATAATAATAAATATAAACATAATAAACAGCATACTCTTTTTGTTTAATCACTGTAAATGGAATTAACAGAAATCAGAACATTTTAATGCCTTCTCAGTCTTATACTTTATCTTGTACTCTCAACAATGCATCCCTAAGTTAAAAATAAAAAACAATGTGCTATTCTGAAAGCATTATTGATTAGGCATAATAGAAGCCCACTATTAAAACCTCAAAAAGAGACTCTTAAAAAAATGCTGCTATGTTTCAAGTATTACACAGCACATCCAGTTCAGAGAAAAGTTATATTTAGCTTTAAAATGAAGAGAATCATGCTACAAAAGAAACCCTAAAAAAAAAAAAACAAAACCCAAACAAACACACCAACAAAGCTTACATCACTGTTCTCAGACAAATCTATTATATAAGCTTTAAAAGAGATGCAGCTACTCCTTAAAAATACAATAGTAAAGTTGTTGGCCCATACAGTTTTCAGCAAATTGTCCCAGAACCTTAGTCATCTGAATTTCAAAAACTTAATCACTGCCAGACTGAAATTACTCACAACCACTTTATAAGCCCTATTTATTAATTTCTTCTTGTGCTAATATGATCATTTGGACCCACGATATAGCCACAAAATATTTACTGAAGTCAACTGTATTATTTCTTTTGTCTGTGTATTATTAAGCTATATGAGTCACTTTCTTTTAATTCTCTTGAAATCTCTAGATAACATTTTTCTACACTTTTGAGTTATACACATTATATTTTATTTAATATCAGCAACTAGCACTCAGTTTGCCAGTGCACAGTAACATGATATTGGTTTCCTGCACAGAAACATTTTGTGTAATGCATCCTCAATTTTTATTTGTTTGCTTACGATTACAAAATATTGTATGACAGAGTATTCCTGTGGTAACTTCCACCTCCTCTCTCTACCAAATTTTGAGCACATGATTACAGTAAAATTTACTTTCTTAACATTAACTTTACAGCACTCAATATCATTCTTCTTTTCCCTCTCCTAAGTGGAACTGAACTTCTCCATCATGCTACTTTAATATAATACTGAATAGAGAACATAGCCTGGCTTTGCACATCAGAAAACTATGCTATGTTCAAGTCTTCTTTTTGGTCCAAGAAGGCTACTGAAACTATTAAATAAAATCAGATTCAGGCTGATACATCAAATAATCTGCAAGCAGTCCTCCAAAGCAACTGTACTCTTTCTGTACAACACTCGCCACTTCTGCTTTGCCCTGTACACCTTTTAAATGAATACCCAAGCTTTCCCGATTACAACACCACTTAAGCAATTTTACGTAAAATTATTGTCTGCATACACAAAAATTAGGTCTATACCATGCAAAAAAATCTACAGTTTTACCAGAGGCAGGTATACTACCCTTGGTGTATTATTATTGAAATATTATGCCATGATTTCTTTCAAAATATATTTTTCAATATACTTACATGAGCTCTTTTAACTATCTCATTACTTCACATGGACAAAATTTCCTGTTGGGAGCTTCTAACACCTTTTACATTTAAAAACCTACCTGGAAAAAGAGTGACAAAACTGATGGGAGGTTTGTTGGTATCAATAGTTAGCTTGTGGTTTGCTGCTTTTGAAGGTTGAGCTGGAAAGCAAACTAACTTCAAAGGCAGACTGAAGCTACACTGTGAAACTCTTGGTATTCCTGAAATGAAAGAACACAAATTAATTTCTCATTTCCACATTCTGAATTCAGGATACTTCATAGCACTGTCCTCAAAGAGGTATAACAAGATATTTAATGTACAGTAATTTCACAGTTATAAGCCGCACCTGATTATAAGCCGCATGTCCGGGTGTCGGCAGCTTTTCGTTCTTTGTCCATGTATAAGCCGCACGGGAATATAAGCCACATTTTCATTCACAGGGAGGACCCGTGTGCAACAAAGTAACAATTTAGTAACAGAATCGCGGGATCGCTCGCCCTGGCCCGGCGCTGCCCTGCAGTGCCAACAGGAGGGAGGCACAGAGCCCGCTTGCACCTGCAGCGGGAGGGGGAGAGAGGCACGGAGCCTGCCTTTACCAGCAGTAGGGGTGGGGGGGAAGTGGGGGGGAAGGCACGGAGTCCATTTGCACCCGCGGCAGGAGGAAGAAGGAGGCATGGAGCCCACTTGCACCCGCGGTGGCAGCGGGAAGAAGGCACGGAGCCCCTCGCTACGGAGCTGGCAGCACAGAGCCCCTGCAACCCCCCCCCCCCNCGGAGCCCACCTCCACCCGCCACACAACAGAGTAACCAATTTGTAACAATCACGCAATCCCGGGTTTTACTGGCAGGTGCTTGGCTCGGCACCTCAGCTTCCAGTTCCGGGTTTGGAAATTTCAGAACCTTTTTCATATATTGGCCGCTTCTGAGTGTAAGCCGCATTTCTGGAGTGGGTGCAAAATTTTAGTCAAAATGGTGCGGCTTATAATCGTGAAATTACTGTAATTAAGGAACGTATTTAAACCAAAAATATAAATTTCTCTTTTTTTTAAAATTTTCCACCTAAATATCTTAAAATTTGAATACATCTAATTACCTTCTCAAGTGAACATTTTTATATGGATGTGAAACCAAGAGCTATTAACAGCACTACTGCACACTGTATTTATACTAATTAATATGCAATGAAGATTAGTTTTTTTTAATGCTCTAGGCAAACAATAGCACTTTAACACAAACAACATCTGTGTGATTACTCCCAATGCTTAAAATACAGAACTGAAGCATCAACATTTTCATCAGGAATATCACAAACTAAATGCTTTTTATGATTGTATTTACAGTAATTTCACGACTATAAGGCGCACCAGATTATAAGGTGCACTTCCAGGTGTCAGCAAATTTCCAAACTATTGCTGATATATAAGGCACACCGGACTATAAGGTGCACTTTTTTTTTTTTTTTTGCAGCAAGGATCTGCCACCGGCTCCCTCTGCGCGGTTGCTGGCTGAGGCTCCGCCTCAACCCAGCAGCCATGGCACTACGGGCCCCCCTGCACCCGGCAGCTGCAGCGCTGCGTGCCCCCAGGCTCGCCTGCACCCGGCAGCCACAGGCCCCCAGGCGTGCCTGTACCCAGCAGAAGCGGTGCCACGGGCCCCCGGGCTTGCCTGCACCCGGCAGCCACGGGACCCCAGGCCCACCTGTACCCAGCAGGAGTGGCACTGCGGGCCTCTGGGCTTGTCTGCCCCCGGCAGCCACGGGCCCCTGGGCTCGCCTGTACTCGGCAGAAGTGGTGCTGTGGGCCCCCAGGCTCGCCTGCACCTGGCAGCCACGGGCCCCCCTGCACCTGGCAGCCGTGGCCCCACAGCCCCTCCTCCACCTGGCAGCCGTGGCCCTGCCGGCTCCCCCTGCAGCTTGCAGCTCACACTTCCGAGTTGGCAAATTTCCGAACTTTGTCCATATATAAGGTGCACCGGACTATAAGGCTCACTTCTGGGTTCGGACTAAAATTTTAGTCAAAAGGGTGCGCATTATAGTCATGAAATTACTGTACTCTTTTTTTATACACTCAAATAACATCTATGCAAACTTCATATTGTCTGTCAGGGTTTTGTGGCTTAGAAAAAGAACGTAGTCGATGGAGGTTATTATCCAAATGTATATTAAATTCTATCTTTCAACTTATTGCATCATAATAAAAACAGAACTGTAAAACAAACTGGCTACTGCCTTGAGTATTGGGATCTACTATCACAAGCAATTTCATCAGAAGGGTGAAGGAAAAAAGAGGCAGTTTTAACACTAAGATTTAGAAAACACATTTGAACATGTCAAAAATTTTCTCGGATATAAGTATTATTTCAAATTGCTGGCATGTCAGCAATTGCCTGACATGTTCTATGCAAAAGGCAAAAGTGTTCATTGCTATGAGATATAGAGTACTTGCTCTGTTGAGAAGACAGACTGTGGGGTTTTTAAGGACAATTTTTTGATGAAGCACCTACAGGAAAACCTTGTTTAACAAAATATATTTTTAGACACAATAAAGTAAATTACTGTCAGAAAAGTCATGAAACTAATAGCTACACAGAGGTA
Organism: Turdus rufiventris; assembly: GCA_013186435.1. NCBI lineage: Eukaryota > Metazoa > Chordata > Aves > Passeriformes > Turdidae > Turdus > Turdus rufiventris. The sequence continues at coordinate 1,489,223 of PYHW01009662.1, read as the reverse complement.
TACGTAGAGTATAAAAATTGAGCTCAAACATTCAATAGCCATCGAAGCAACCCTTTCTGCTAGTAATTTTGTTTGTTTGATGCTTCTCAGACGTCTTCTAACAAAAAAGAAAATATTTCTAAGACTCGTCTCAGGAAAAAAATACTACCATAAGGCTCAGATTATTCTCTGTGGCTGTCAATTCACAAGCTGTTTTGGTTGGTTGATAATACCTCGAAGTAACTATTCTGCAGCACTTATAAACATAAAATCATAGCAAATTGAGCAGAAAAATCATTCAAATTGAAGACAGGACTTCAAAATTAGAGTATCTCCAGGTTCCAAGGAAAATTCCTAAAGGAACACTTGAAAATAAACACATGATCTTTCAGAATGATTCATTAAACTGCATCTTCATCACCTGATGGAGAAAGCAAAATTTTTCTTGATGACAGCATAACACAAACATCTTAGTATTTAATTTAGATATGGAGACTTATCAACAGGAAAAAATTAGTAGCAAAAGTAGTGTCCTGGGGTGACTTTATGATGCTGAATTGTATCCCTATTCATCTGTTTAACCCAGAAATAAGTTTTGAACCTTTAAAACTAGATCTGAGAGTGAAGTGGGGAGAAGGAGAAGTGGTAGAATATCTGAGGTGTTTGCATTCAAAAACACATAGATAAGAGCTTCAGCTTTCCTTCTCACAGACTGTGTTGTTTGCAGCACACACAGCAGAAGAGAGCTCTCCTTTACTTTTAAGTTTGGTGGCTTTTTAGTTAGCTGAGGCACAGACTTGCCCCAGATCGTGGCTTTTTCTTGAAACTTTTCAAACCTGCTCTGAACTGAAAATCCAGAAAAACACCAGGAGCTCGCATCTGTGGCCCACCAGAGCCTGGGATGTGGCATTTTCCAGAGCAGGAGGGACTGATAAGAGACTGAGAGAGCCAACCTAACCCACAACAATGACTTTCTGAATTTGCCATCTCTTCAGAACAGTGAGAGGTTTTATTGTTTTATATTATTCATTTTTTATGCTTGAGAATACTTTGCTTGTTAAATAAACATTTTTTTACCCTTTTCTACAAGACAATCTTCCCGAACCAGTTGTGGGACAGGTCACTTGAATCTGCTTTCTAGAGGGACCCCTCTGGAAGTTTCCTCCAAAATTTGCCCTAAACCAGGACAAGTAGGAAAAAAGATTTTGATTTTTTTTTAATATATTTAAAGCAAGACATTTTTCTTGCTTTTTAAGACCAGTTTTTTCTATATAGTCTGCGGTCAGTCTGCCTCACCATAAACACAACTTTTCAATATTTCGGACAAAGGTCAAATCAAAACAAAATCAAATATTATCTAGCTTCTGGAGGAGACTGGGGAGATTTCTAGTCAATTAATCCGAAATAGCTGCGTATAAGAAAAGCAAACCAAAAAGCTCCATCAATTTATCACTACAGTCAAAACTAGCTGGGAAATGTTTCAGAGTATTTCAGAATTTCAAATGGTAGTAGGGAAACAAAGTATTAGCCATGTGTGGGAGTCAGAATTTCCTCAACCTGATACTCTGTCTAGCAACACATCACACTTTGTAGGAAACAGAAGGGTAGAAACTTCCACAGATACTAAAGGGTTTCATTTGCAGCCTTGGAAGAAGCTTGTATTGATGCAAAAATAAAAGTACACAGACATTAAGCAGAGAAATTATAAATTTATGTTTCTATAGTTGTAAGTAAGAATATGCCTTAAGTAAGAAACTGTATTACGTAAAATGGGATTAGGTAAGAAGGGTTTTTTAGTGTAGTAATGTAATTGTATAGAGTAACTGTAATTGTAATTGTATAATTGTAATTGTGTAATGGTAATTGCAATTGTATAGAGTAACATTTCATTTAGAGTGATACTTTCCATGATATATAATTTTTGTACTATACTAAAGAAAAAATAGAGGAAATAAAAATTCCGATTTTCCTCTAATCTGAAACAAAACAGATGTCTAACCTTATCTCATAAGGTACTAGTATTTAAAGGCATGCTATGCACTTACTTGGTATAAGTAATAAAACAGTCACATGCCCTGTAGATACTATTTCATTTCCAAATTCCTCATGCATTCATTTAGTTATATTTGAAACAAAACATTAATGTGCATGATTACTGAGTTTTGATACTCAGATCTCCCAATTTAGGATTAACCATTAAGAATATTTAATATTAAATATTCAGAGAATTAATATTTGTTCTGGTATTGATGACCCTGAGTTTATGTAGTTCAGTGTAACCTACAGTAACCAAAAAATATTTTTGTCACAGATAATTCTACAAAGTTTACTGTGCTCTACAATGACGGCAATGGAAATGAAGAGACAGGGTCTTCATGATTTGCTTGCAAGAAGCCAAGAAGCCGTTTATTGATCCACAATGCAAAGTTTTTATACTTTTTCTACTGTAGCTAAAAAAAGCGCACCAATAATATTAGTGTAACTAAGGTATATTGCTAACTTGTAACTAAATAACATTGCTCAATCTAGGCCTCCTTTAAGCTAGTCAGGTAGATATAATATTTCCTGTAAATCCCCATAAAACTGCATGCTAAGCACCCTGTACCAATCACTTTCTTATCTCTCACATTCCTTCTCCAAAATCCTGCTTGCTTCTGCCAAGGCTTGCGGCCTACTTACTACTGCCAAGGCTCGCGGCCTACTACAGCTAACAGATCCATGTCGGTTGTGACAAGCAGAGCAGTACTTGCAGTTCTGCTCTCCAGTTGTATTCCCACAGTGCAATATTCTCTTCAGGATAACATTTTCATCTTGTTTCGATATTTAAAAAAAAATCCCAAATCTTCATTTTTAGAATAGTATTCTTTCAAAATATATACACTTGTATTGATATTGCTTATTAATTTTTTTAATTACTTTGTCTAGAAGAAACACACCACAGTGTAACAGTTATTCTTGTCAAGAGCAATATCTTATTGAGATATTTCAAGCATCTATTTCCTGTATAACACCTGAAGTTCTGCTGAAATATCCAGAAACCAGAAAAGGAGGGGAACCATAAAAGTTACCTTCCTGTTTCTTTCACTGTACTTAGATTGAAAGAGCACAAGTATTGAAAAATGAGACTCAAATATACATACATCTATAACTTTGTTTAGGAAAACTGCAAAACTGAAAACTCCATTTTAGTTGAACTCTAAATGTATGACAATCAACCTTTTTACCTTCCCAAAACACGAAGGAATGTGTACTTAATACATTTCTTTTTAACGTTCATAAAGTATCTTCCACAAGCACAGCATCTTTTCAACACATCTACAACTACACTGCAAAACTACCCTTCTCTCTACATACACATAAGCTAATTTTCCAGTCTTTTTTTGACTCTTAATTGTACCTTTTCCAAGAATTATATCTACCACAATCACAGCTAAGTTTTGTACTGCTGGTAGTCTCAGATAGAAAGCAGCCTTGCAGCCTTGAATAAGATGCTTCCAATAAGAACTGGAATGAAGACATGTTGTGACATCATTCTCAGAGCTACTCAGCCCAAACAGAATAAATGCCTAATACTTGTTTCAGTTGCACCGAAGATCTAATTTAACTGCCTAACTGCTAAAACTGGGGAAAAAAAACAGAAAAAAAAGAAAGTATAATTATTTCAAATTTCCAATCTCAATGTACAATGAACTTAATACTTTGAGAAATTCATACATATGAGAAAACTACATATGAGAAAGTTACATATGAGAAAGTGCAATATGCTTCAACAAGAAATGTCCTTATGACCTTCTATTCTCTATATCGATACCTTTATAGCATCAAAACAAGAATAAGAACTTATAGAAATAATAGGCAAAATAAAGCTCCCTTCCAAATCTGTTTAATTCAGCATACACTGCCATTCACTCACCTTCAGGACTGAGCTCTGCCATATGAGCAGCAACAGGACAAAAGGGGGAAAAATACATGAGATATTACTCAAATTTTAAAAAAGGAAATGTAACAGGGTTTCAAGAGCTTAAGACACATTTGTTAAATAGACAATACATAAAGACATAATACTAGCCAAAAACCAGATACAAGAACACATTCATCAATAGCGCAACCTCATCCAAGTGACTGACTCATCAAGCTTCAGCTGTATGAATCCCACAGAGATAGAGTGAAGAGTAATTTGGCCACAAATACAGATATCTCAAGTAACTAAAGAGAAAACAGTCTCTGTTCAGATAAAATAAAGTCATAAAAACACTTGAAGTTTGTTTATTAGCATATTACATTTAAAGATTTGACTGCCAAGTAACACTAGTATTTGTAATTCCACAGAATCATCTCAGATTAATAATTTAAATAAATATTTGAAAAATTAGTAGGTCCTAGTCCTAACCCTAATTATGTTCCTTTACTTAGAATTCTTTGAAATTCAACCACCAAAGATAAGTTCTTAAAATTTATTCTTCTGTTTCTGTAATTCTGTTAGATGTCATGTCTGCTTGTTCTTTTTTCAATACCATATAAACCATCAAACATATTTAAGATGCAAGATTTTCTTACTTCCCTAACCAAAAGGCTTGCAAAATCCAACAATATCTAAAATACAAATGCAATTTTTGTTAGCATTACCTGAAGGAAATAATACATTTATTTTCTGGTCGTATGAAGCAAAATTACAAAAATGAGACCAGCAAAAAATAAAAGCAAGCTTTCAAAATCAGAGGATCCAAGACACTCACCAGTGTGCTACCTATTCTGTCATGCCAAAAATCTGTCCAAGGCCACATCACTAATTTGGACAGTTATGAATGCACAGCATCTCATATACAAGGAATATGCAGTCAGAATCACAGGACAGAGGAACTGAAGTTGTACAAGCTGTTCATACAGGCTCTCAATCAAAAGAGAGGGCTTCCTTTTCTTTAAAAATATGTGTTTCATTATTTTTCTAGAAATAAACACTGCAGTCATGCAACAGCCCAGACTACCACCATAAACACGTTTGAAGCGCGAAATGATACAAAGAAAATATTTACATAAATGTGCGGATAGGATAAGGTACTCAAGACCACCATCCTTCACAGAAGCCCTTAGTACACATGCACTTCTTTCCTGCCAGTCTACTCCATTTGTGCTGGCACAGCTCTGTCCTTGCATAGTGAACCAAGTCAGCAAATCTGATTGAGAAACAACTGATGATTGTGTAACCACAACAGGGGAAAAAGTGCAGGAGCAAAGCTAAGCAGCAAGAAGTGAAGAACTGACAGCTTAAACTGGTTTATGCAACATTTAACATGGAAGCCCTGCCTAAATATAGCTGCTCAGTGGCCTGACACATTCACAAGGCTGTGTGTAGAACGCTAAGCTAATAAACCTTCAGTTATGGATAGGTGAATAAATCTACATATTCTATCACTAGGACACTCTAATGTCAAAAAATAATGAGTTGTTTTCTTTTCTTTGGGTTAGTTTTTTGTTTGGAATGAGTTTGGAATGAGTTAATCTGTTAAAAAGGGAGTGAGGAATAATCACTCCCAAAGCTTATTCAGATCTCATTCTCTCTGGGGAGGCATTATTGTCACATTTGTGGAGAAGGGTGAATACTCATAAAGATGTAATCAATTTCTCACTTCAAGAGGTGGAGCAGAACAGAAGCAAATTGATAGGACAGGTGAGAAAGCTGGTACAGTTGTTTCCCAAGCAATAAGTTTATGATTTTACCTCTGTAAGATCAATTACACAAACTGATGCAAGAAAAATGTTAACTAAAACTGAAGACTAGATAAACATTATTTCTTTAACTACTACTGCCTTTAGTATATTTCAAAATAACATTTATAAGAAATACATAGGGGAAAAGGCCTCAAAAAAACCCAAGGTAGATCACTTTCAAGTCTCCAGTAGCTTACCTGTTGCTATATTATATGAAACCATGCAAGTTCCTTCTAGTTCCGGTGGAGAACAATTCTCCTTCAAAAAGACAGATAGGACCACAGTTTCAGATGAATCTGGTTCTAAAAACAACACAAAAATAAATTAAGTAATAGGAGCATCCAAATGAAAGTAGCATATTTTCTAGCACTTTGAGAATTATTCTACTAAAATATCATAGTTTCCCTATTAGTTCACCTTTATCAAATCACTGTACAAGCCTTTCTTTTATCCTTAATTTGTAAAAGGCAAACTAGGGCCTCCAAGTATCCTGAAGCATAACCTATAAAACAATTCAATATACTGATCATGGAGAACATAAAAGGAAATGAGATTTACATTGCAATTTTAGTATTTACATTGAAATTTTAGCATTTTACAAATCCATTTGCTCCTATCACATGTTGAGAAAAATTTAAGAACTGCCCCTTCAAATGAGAGCAGCAGTCAATAAAGCCCTCCTTCAACAGGGACTATTCTCTCTTCAGAGCAGAAGTGGCTTGCAGTTCCAACTGAAGCAGCAGGCACACGTCTGACCTTCAGCTCCACATAGTCTTATATGCAGTCCCACCTACAGTCTTACCAACTAAGTTGGAGAAAGGCTAAGATCCCCAAATAGTTGATGCTATGTTGGGAACAGATGCTAGACTGTCCCCCAGCTGACAAACTTGCTGTCCCTATTTGTAGATCATGACTAGTATTTCTATATAGAGAGAAATGTCACTAAAACAAAATAACCCAGCAGAAGTACTACAGAATAATTGGGGTTTTTTTGCCTCCATCATTAAGCTGCCACCTTGTCTCTCTTCACCAGTCACACATCATACCACAAACAAGGAAACAACTCCATTCCTATCTACTTCATCTTCCTCCACCAAGCAGTGTCTAAAGCTGTGGAGTACAGGCAAGGCAAACTTGTAATTGTTTAACTGCTGTGTATCTGCAACAATGCACTCACTGGAGGCTGGGCTATACGTTTTCAAACCTCAGGAAAAGTAATAGTATACAACAGCTTTATTGGTATCACCATAATTTACCTAAATCATCAAAGACAAACTGATCACAGCTCACTGCTAATGGAGCTTGCACACAGACGACCAGGCTTGGCTTCTGTGCAGTCACTCTGCTCTGGATTGTTATCTAGATCAAGGGACACAATAAGTATTTAAATGAAGCAACTAATTAATCTCTACAGAGAAAAAAAGTTCATAACCAACAGAAAGATACAAAAATCTGCACAGACCATTTGAGGAACAAGATTTAGGGAATCAAAATTTCAACTTCAAAACCAGTATTTTCATTTTACAATTCTTATTTACTCACAGCCAATAATGATATACTTTAAGGTATAAAAAAAGTTACTATAAAGTAACTTGAAAGATTACAAAAACCTGAGGGGACTTCTCAAGTTCTTTGTAATTTTAACCTAAGACAATCTAAAGCTTAAGTAATTGAATGTTTATTGACTGTTAATTGAATGTTTAATACCTTTCAAGTGTCATGAGCATTCATGCTAATCCAAGCAAATTAAAAATATTGCAATTTTTAGGTGATTATAGTGGGGGAAAAAAAAGAATAATAAAATCAAAGATAACTAAAGAAATTATATTCTTTAACTGAAACAGTAATGCATAGTCTTCTGAATACCTTCAAGTTTTATTTGTTTTTCTTTACTGCAAACAAAATTTAAAAATCAATATACAGGCTGCTCAGCACAACAACTCCAGATAATGGAAGCTCAGCTAAACATAGAGTAGCCCTCATTGCTTCTATTGTGCACAGTTATTCCACTGCAAAACCAATGGATATCAAAACAGTGTCCCTAACTCATACCTAAAATGAAAGTATAGTGGTGACTGAGATCTGAAAGTGGTTTTCCATAGACAGAGACCATATATCTAATATCATCTATTTTGCATTGCTGGTCTACCAAGAACCTCACTACAGCCAGGTTAAATCAGTTTAGAATATTATTACAGTAATTTCACGACCATAAGGCGCATCCTTTTGACTAAAATTTTTATTGAAACTCACCAAAGTGCGCCTTATAATCTGGTGTGCCTTATATATGGCACCTTATATATAAAGTTCAGTAATTTGCCAACCTGGAAGTGCCATGAGCCAAGCTGCAAGGCGCGGCGGCTGCGGGAGCCAAGCCGCAAGGCGTGGTGGGCGCGGGGGCCGAGCTGCAAGGCGTGGTGGGCACAGGGGCTGAGCTGCAAGGGGTGGCAGGCGGGGGACCGAGCCGCGAGGTGCGCCGCGAGCCAAGCTCCACCAGTCGGCGCTGGGGGCAGGCGGGAGTGCCAGGGTCCGCGGCATTGGGAGGGTACCTGGGGCTGCATTTAGAGACTACGCCAATCTGTAAAAAATGTCTGCAAATTGAGCACCTGCCAGTAAATCCCGCGATCCCGCGATTCCCTTACTAATACATTACTTTATTGCTGGCGGATCCTCGCTGCAAAAAAAAAAGTGCGCCTTATAATCCGATGCACCTTATGTATGGACAAGGTTCGGAAATTTGCCGACACTTGGAAGCGTGCCTTATAATCTGGTGTACCTTATAGTCATGAAATTACTGTACTTATAAAATTACTCGAATGTTAGGAAACCACTTTGACTACTTTAACATAATTAGCATCAATATTGATTTAGGTTTAACAATACACCAGTTATAGGAATTTATCACAGAAAAGAGATTCTATTAAAAATTGAATTCATGCTAACTCCTACATTTACTATTTTTGTTTCATTAAAAGGTACAAGATGCATAAACAAAAAAAGAGAATGGGAGATTAGGTCTTCCCATTTAAAAGCTTATGAAATCTTATAAATAAATAATTCATATGAACCTTTTTGAACAGACTTATTGCTGACTTTATGAGAATTAGCAGTTTTAGCCTGCATCATTTTTAGCACTTAAAAACGCAGAAAAATATGGACCAAGTACAAGTAAACTCCACTAATCTGAGGGGATCTGGTTCAAACAGTTCAGTTACCCTTCTCTCTAGACAGAAAGAGAACTTGCAAGGTTCTCCAAAATGAAACTCTATTGATATTCTTAGAAGATCATCCTCAAAGTCAGAAATAAAAATCATGATCCTTTTTAGGCAATACTGAGGAAAAACCACACTTGTATGTGCATGCATGCACACACATACACACAATCAGCTTTACAATCAGCTACAGGCACCAGCTCTCATGTGGAACTGTAATTTTCTAATTTTTTTTAATTGCTAAAGCTATGAAAGTATTTTTTTAAAAGAAAGTCTATTTTTGCTTATTGATAACTAAAAAGGTAGTTGAAAATTACAAACTTTCCATTGACTAACCAAACATTTATTGCCACTGGAAAAAATATTCTCATTATTTCCAAAACTACTTTATGCCATCCTAATAATTTTTCTGGGATGGCTTATTGATAAACCTATCGAAAATAAAACTGCAATCACTTTTTGACTGTAGCAGAAGGCTTGCTAGAAGGACACCTTGTCATACTAAGGAGGAAAAAAAATCAGTACAGTAATTTCACGACTATAAGGCACACCCTTTTGACTAAAATTTTTCCCCGAACCCAGATGTGCACCTTGTAGTCCAGTGCGCCTTATATGAAGTACAAAGTTGCAACATTTGCCACCCCGGAAGTGTGAGCCGTGAGCCGTGAGCCGTGAGGGGGCCGGCAGTGCCGTGGCAGCCGGGTGGAGGCGGGCCCGGGTGCCTGCAGCACCGCCCCTGTCGGGTCTGAACGGGCCCAGGGGCCCATGGCTGCCGGATGGAAGTGGGCCCAGGGGCCCGCGGCACCCCCCCTCCCGGGTCTGGGCGGGCTCGGGGGCCCATGGCTGCCAGGTGGAGGCAGGCCCGGGGGCTCACGGTACCGCCCCTCCCGGGTCTGGGCGGGCTCGGGGCCCCGCGGCACTCCCCGCTCCCGGGTCCGGGCGTGCTCGGGGGCCCATGGCTGCTGGGTGGAGGCAGGCCCGGGGGCCCGCGGTGCTGCCCCTCCTGGTTCCAGGCGGGCCCGGGGGCCCACAGCACCCCTCCTGTCGGGTCCGGGCGGGCCCAGGGGCCAAAGGCTGCCGGGTGGGGGCGGGGCCTCGGCCAGCAACCTCGCGGGGGGAGCTGGGGGCAGAGCCTCGCTGTAAAAAAAGTGCGCCCTATAGTCCGGTGCACCTTATCTGATCTACAATGTTGCGAATTTTGCTGACTCCCAGCGGGTGCGCCTTATAGTCCAGTGTGCCTTATAGTCGTGAAATTACTGTATATATTGCATTTCAAACTTCACTCATTTTCATATTCTAAGTGAAATACACAGAAAGTGACAGGCTTGGTACAATTTTACTGCTACTCAAATGCTACTGTTTGAGTTAGACACCGTACCTTTACTGTGACTGATGGTACTGCTCCAGCTTTTACCTCACTGTCAATGGCTTGCTGTGAAGAAAAAGATGAAAACAGTAAATTTAATGTTCCACATGAACCAGGAAACACAATAAAAGCAATAGTACTTTCCTACCATCAATTTGGTAAACACAGAATTAACATTAAAGGACTTATCATTCCTATGACAGATTAAAACACAAAGTACATTTATGAGTTCCTTCTGAAAAAATGAAGTCTCTGTTTGAAATTCCCTGCAAAAAGGATAGCAAAAGGTCATTAATATTGTATATATAAGAAAGTAATACACTCTGATGTATATGCAAATACAATCTGTTTTGTTTGGCACACTACTTTTCACTGTATATTTATTCAAATTCTGGAAATACCTTCTGCTATTCAGGGAAAGGTAACTTCCAATCTGCCAATATATACACAACATACTATAAAATCATCACACACTATTTTATAATCAGAAATATACCTGAAACTTCAAAAGAAAATTCTAGCAGGTGCATCAATACTCTTGCTAATTTCTATTTCAATAGACAATTCCATCTACTTCAAAATTTATCTTGATCTTGCAGTCTATTTTATTTTATGCTTATATTTAATTTCAAAACAGGTCCGTCACTACAGTTAAAGAAAATGTTCACATTTAAACTAATATAAAGAAATACTTTTCTCGCTTCTATTATAATACTAAATTACTGAACTTATACGTCCCCATTATAAAAGTGTAAATTAAAAACAGCATAAGGGCCACATCTGCAAAGTTCCTAAGAAGTCAGGGAGCTGGTAGGCTCTCTGGATTCTAGAAGTAGGACTTTCATTTGTACATTGTGCACCTTTCTCAGCAAAAAAAAGACACAGACTTTCATACTGGCTTGTCACACTCTCTGGTGACGAGTGGTTGATTCTGAAACAGTAGAAAGGGTATAAAGATACATAACCTTACCATATTCAGCTTTCAGAAATCACCTGGATTTTCTGGGTCAGAGGTCACACACAGAAGGTGGTGTTAAATAACAGAATGGTCCTCCACTTGCTTAGCTACACAAATTTAATACTCTATATTCTCATTGCTTTTATGACACACATCACAATTTAAATATTTTCACAAGTGCACAAATAGCATCGGAAATCCTGCATTTCCCAAGGTAACTGCAGAAGCCCTAAAATCTTTCCAACACTTGCTTATTGATCCTTTCTCATGAAGTATCTTATCAGATTTTTTCTTCCCAGGCAGCTACTGAAATAACCCATAGGAAAGCTGACCACACAGGAAACAAGGATATATGTGCAGATAAAGATTCAAGGCAGTGGTTTGATTGATAGACTGAGCTACTTACATATGAAATAGACCAGCTGCATCTGGAAGGTTGAGAAAATGAGCACAGCAGCATTACAGCATTCTGTGCACCTAACAGCTCCAAGTGTTGTGAGCAGATTATTGCAGCTAGCGAAGACCAGGTCACACTGTTCTTTTTTCCACAGACAAGCACTAGGACACTAAAAGAGGTCCGTTCATCAAAGAATAGTATCCTTATGAATTTTTTAAACAATAAATAGCTGTGAAAAGTCAGTTTTTCTGAAACTGGTGACCAGAAATGGAGAATTAGAGATGTTATAGGGCAACAAATATGTTCTGAAATGTTTAAAGGGAAGAGTTTTAGGAAACAGTATAAGCTCTCCTAAATCTTAATTTGAATAATTTTTGTAAACTACGTATATATACAGTAATTTCACAACTATAAGGCACACCCTTTTGACTAAAATTTTTCCCCAAACCCAGAAGTGCGCCTTATAGTCCGGTGCGCCTTATATGATGGAGAAAGTTCGGAAAATTGCGAACCCGGAAGTGCGATCTGCAAACTGAGCCAGGACCCGCGGGAGCTGCGGCCGTGCAGGGGGAGTCGGGAACTGCGGCTGCCGGGCAGGGGAAACCAGGAACAAGCGTGGCTGCTGGCCAGGGAGAAGTGGGGGGAAGCGGCACAGCTGCGAGAAAGTGCCAAGAAGCACCGCGGGAAAGCACTGAGAAGCGGCAAGAAAGCGCCGCGGAAAAGCGGCGAAAAAGCGGCAAAAAATTGCCGCAAAAAGCGGCCAAAAAGCGTACAAAAAGCACCGCGAAAAAGTGCCGAAAAAGTGCCGAAAAATCGCTGTGAAAAGCGACTGAAAAGCGGCGAAAAATCGCCACACAAAAGCGGCCGAAATAGCTCCAAAAAAGCGCGGTAAAAAGCAGTGAAAAATGGCCGCGAAAAGCGGCCAAAAAGCGGTGAAAAATCGCTGCGAAAAGCGGCCAAAAAGCATCGAAAAATCGCGGTGAAAAATTGCCAAAAAATCGCGGTGAAAAGCGGCCAAAAAGCAGCAAAAAATTGCAGCGAAAAAGCACCAAAAAAGTGCTGAAAAATCGCCGCAAAAAGTGGCGAAAAAGTGGCAAAAAATCACGGCAAAAAGCAGCGAAAAATGGCCGCAAAAAACGGCCAAAAAGCGCTGAAAAATTGCTGCGAAAAGCGGCCAAAAAGCGGCTGAAAAGCGGCAAAAAATCGCCGCGAAAAAACGCCAAGAAAGTGATGAAAAATGGTCGCGAAAAGCAGCGAAAAAGCGGCGAAAAATGGCCATAAAGCAGCGAAAAATGGCCACGATAAAGCACCAAAAAGTCGCGGCGAAAAGTGGCGAAAAATTGCTGCAAAAAGCGGCTGAAAAGCGGCAAAAAATGGCCATGAAAAAGCGGCGAAAAATTGCCACAAAAAGTGGTCAAAAAGTGGCAAAAAATGGCCATGAAATGTTTGCAAATGGAGAACCTGCCAGTAATTTGCTACTTTGTTGTGCACCGCGCGGCTTCTCACTGCAAAAAATAGTGCACCTTATAGTCCGGTGCGCCTTATCTGAGCTACAGAGTTGCAAAAGTTGACAACTCTTGGGGGTGCGCCTTATAGTCCAGTGCGCCTTATGGTCGTGAAATTACTGTACAACATGAATAAACTAATTAGGCTGCAACACCAAAGAATATTGAATGACAGCTTGCTGGAGAAAGATTATTTCTTACAATGCAGCTTGAGTCTTTGTAAGATCCAAGGATGACACTTCAACTGTTTCCCCCAATGTTTACAACTGCTTACCAGTACAACTTCTCACCATGACAAAGTTATTCTGGACCCTAAGTTCTTGTTCACTTATGTTTGCTTAGCCAAGAATCTAAAGATCTCCAGACAGAAGACAAATAAATAATTTTAATAATTCTAGTTTAAATCTTTAATAAAAGTGGGTTCTAATTGATGGAAAACTGAAGGCCATGAAGCTCAGTCACACAAATATAAATAGCAATAACTATGCATGATCAATCATTATTTACTTATCTGAAATAATTGGGTTTTTTCAGAGTAATATGTTTTTTATACAAGTACATACAGATTCTTCATCCAAATCAGGTGAAACCTCTGCTGTGACAGTTAGATCTCTCTGTTTTTCAGATTCAGGTAAAATATCTGGGGGGAAAAAAAGGCAAAAAAGCAAATCAGTTCTTCCTTAAGAAACATTTAGCTTCATTCCTAAAAATAATACAATTTCAACAGCATCAAGTCTCAAAGTTCCATCTCTACACCTACCAATGTAAAGAACAAAATAGCAATGTGCATGATTTTGCAAACTACCAAAAAAACTTCACAATTTTATTAGATTTCTACAGACAACCTAAACTTGGATCTCATTCTGAGTTTCTGAATTATGTATGAAAAAGGATTTAGATGCATTCTATAACATGATTTTACACCAAATATCCATGATCTTCAGAGATTGTAAGGTACTTTTAAACTTTTGTCTTCACATGTATATGACAACATACAATTAATAACTACCTCCAAAATAACACCACACATCTCATGGCAGTTTCATCTAAGTTATTTGGTAGTGAATATATTAAACAAAGAAAGATTCTGTGTCTAACAATCTAATCTTCATCAAATTCCTCTGCATTAGGGGGTATATCAAAGTTTTATGTATAGACCATTACATGTAGTTTGATTAAAATAGGTCACCAGATGATTTCCAGGTCTGTCAAGATTCAAGGCAAAAGAATGCTATGAACTCACTTATATCCATTATGCAAAACCTTATGCTGATTCATACATGTAAAAAAAAAAAAAAATTAAAGCCTTAAAAACCTTCTCTTAAGAGTGCAGAAGTACAGCTCTAGGGTATATGCATTTTCTGAAGAGCACTTCTATTTTTTAACATACTAAATGTATTGGAAAATTAAAAATCTGAACAGGAAATACATAGTTCCTAGAGTAATGAGTAAAGAGTTTATGTAAAGGGGCAATTAACATATTAATTGAATAACTGAGAGCATGAGCACATTCAGAAAGCTGCAAGAATTTTATTACACACACGGTTGTGAAAATGACCTAGAACTAGTAAACAACACATTATCTCTTTCTAACAAGAGGATCAAGGGAAAAGATTTTGATGAAGCAGAAAAAAAGTAGTCATTTTCTTGCACTCAGAGAGAAATGCCTCCCTGTAGTACAAGAGACAAAATCAAAACCTAAACACATTTCTCCAATACCACCTAGAAAAGAAGTTTAGGCCTGTTACATACTGTAATATATTGGTTCAGCCAATTATAGTAATTTCACGATTATAAGCTGCACCTGATTATAAGCCGCACATCTGGGTGTCGGCAACTTTTCGTTCTTTGGCCATATATAAGCTGCACTGGATTGTAAGCCGCACTTTCGTTCGCAGCGAGGCTCAGAGTACAACAAAGTAACGCATTAGTAACAAATTGGGATTGCAGGGTTTACTGGCTCAGCTCGGGGCCAGGCAGGCTCGGCCCACTTGGGGCTGCCAACGGGGCCGGGTGGCCCAGCTCAGCACTGCTGCCTGGCTCACTCGCCCCCACCTGCTGCCTGCACCGCCGCCGCCAGGCTCACTCACCCCGGCCAAGCGCTGCTCCGTGGTGCCAGCAGAAGCCTGCTTGCACCCACGGTGGTGGCAGAACAGAGGGACGGAGACCGCTTTCACCCACGGTGCCGGCAGGAGGGAGCCCAGCCCGCTTTCCCCCGCCACACAACATAATAACCAATTTGTAACAATCACGCGCTCGCAGGTTTTACTGGCAGGTGCTCAATTCACCAGCTCAGCTGGGCCTGCCACTCACACTTCTGGGTTGGCAAATTTCAGAACTTTGTTCATATATTGGCCGCTCCTAAGTGTGTGGAACAGCACTTCCAGGTTGGGACCAAAATTTTAGTCAAAATGGTGCGGCTTATAATCATGAAATTACAGTACATATAGTTCAGCACACTCCATTCTTTTTCTATCCCTTTTTAACCATTTCTACTTACTTCTTCAAGCTAACTATGATGCAAACTCTGTCATACAATTATTTTTCTATTAGAAGTACAACAGAGATCACAATCGAAGTTTACATATAAGTATCAGCCTAGTGATGCAAGTAATATTAGGTTTAAGTTAGTATAACAGTTAAGATTTTAAAATATTGAATCAGTTTATACTGTAAATCCTTTTTCCTTGAAATGTATATAAAAGCTTAAGTTCAACAGTTTAATGGTTAACACTGGACAGAAATGCAAAACATTTATGGAAATAACTACTCTAAGGTTTTTTTAATACTATGACCTAATTCTAAACACCTTCCACATTTGAAAGTCAAAAAGAAACAAAGAAAAACTATTTCTATATAAGGGTAGATATTTTCAAAACAACACAAGCTGTTACTGCACCAGCATGAATCCAAAAGACAAGGAAGTCAACTGGTCATTTAAGATTGTGTTTAGTAACTTAATGCCAACCAAAGTTCGAGCTAAAGTTTTAAGAAAAAAAGCCAAAATGAAACAAAGCAAAAACATCCAAAATTGACTCGTATTATTCATAGGTAAAATATTTTGTTGCATAAAAAGGTTCTCGCACAAGTTAAAGCCAGTTAAAGCCAAACGCATCATTAGAGTATCTCTCCACAACAAAAAGAGCATTTGTAAAAATTTATCTGAAAATACCACTTAGATCAGATTAGATAAACTGAGGAAGAAAAAGAAATTAAGAAAAAAGAATGGTGAAAAAAAATCAAAAATATTCATAGCAAATTTATCATTCATACCATGACAGTTATAAAATTTTAAAAAGGACAGCTATAGTCCTTTTCTCTCTCTTCTTAGATGTTCCAGACACCATGTTGAAACTAACAAACTGAAGTTGATTCACTTCAAATGGATTTGTTCTTTATATCATGCTTTTCTTTCATTTGTTATGAGACAGACAAAATTGTCAAATACAGTAATTTCACGATTATAAGCTGCACCATTTTGACTAAAATTTTGGTCCCAAACCGGAAGAGTGGCTTATAATCAGGTGTGGCAAATATATGGATGAAGTTCAGAAATTTGCCAACCCGGAAGTGCAAGCCCACAGCAGCCCCAAGCCAAGCCGGAGCCTGTCCAGCCCCGGCAGCAGGGCAGTGGGACCGATCTGAGCCCGCACGGTGCCGAGCCAGTAGACCCCACGATCCCATGATTCTGTTACTAATTGGCAACTTTGTGAAAGTTGCATGCGTATCCTCGCTGCGAACAAAAGTACAGTTTATAATCCAGTGCAGCTTATATATGGAAAAAGAACGAAAAGGCTGCTGACACCCAGAAGTGCGGCTTATAATCAGGTGTGGCTTATAATCGTGAAATTATTGTATTTATAAGGATGGATTGTGGTAAAAATCAGTGAAACTTACTCACATCTATATGCTTAAGTAACACACTACTGGATCCAGAAAATTAAAATCCTGATACAAATCTACCATGATAGTGGATGAAGTTACATGTACAGTAATTTCATGACCATAAGGTGCACTGGTCTATGAAGCCCACCCCCAGGGAGTCAGCAAATTTTACAACTTTGCACATTATATAAGGCGCACCAGACTATAGGGCACACTTTTTTTGCAGTGAGGATCCGCTCCCAGGTCCCCCCGTGCGGTTGCTGGCTGAGGCATGGGCCTCTGGGCCTGTCTGTACCCACAGGAGGGGCACCACGGGCCCCTGGGCCCACCTGTACCCGGTAGGACAGGCGCCATGGGCCCCCGGGCCCGCCTCAACCTGGCAGGGCTGGGGCATGCCTGTTGCCACTCCACCTCGCATCCCTGGGGCCAGGGCATGCATGCCGCTGCTCCACCCCGCATCCCCAGGGCCAGGGCATGCCTGCTGCCACTCTGTGCCGCCTCCAAGGGGTCAGGGCATGCCTGCCACCACTCCACCCCATCTCCCCGGGGCCGGGGTATCCCTGCTGCCGCTCCACTCCACCTCCATGGGACAGGGCATGCCTGCTGCCGCTCTGTGCTGCATACACGGGGCCAGGGTATGCCTACCGCTGCTCTGTGCCACCTCCACAGTGCCGGGCTAAGCCCACCACTGCTCTGCCCCGCCTCCCTGGGGCCGAGTCAAGCCCACTGGGGCGCCGCGGGCCCCAGGACCCCTGCACCCGGCAGCCGGCTCCCCCTGCGGTTCGCAGCTCATACTTCTGAGTTTGCAAATTTCCAAACTTTGTCCATCATATAAGGCATACCAGACTATAAGGAGCACTTTCGGATTTGGGGGAAAATTTTAGTCAAAAGGGTGCGCCTTATAGTCGTGAAATTACTGTAATTACAAAACAAAGAAATATTTGTGTTGTAGAATCAAACTCATGCCTGCAGATAAGTACAGTAATTTCACAAATATAAGCCGCACCATTTTAAGTAAAATTTTGCTCCCACACCGGAAATGCGGCTTACATTCAGGGGT
>PYHW01009662.1:1457174-1471102 GCA_013186435.1 Turdus rufiventris | reverse complement strand
GGGAGGTTCCTCCTTCCCTCCTCTGCCACAGCCCGAGGGAGAGACGAGGGGGCCCCGTGCTGCCATCCCCTCAGCCCATGGGGTAAGCAGGGGACTCCTGCCCCCGCCTGCCGTGGCAGGAGCAGGCAGGCTGCGTCCCCGCCCGCCACAGGAGCAGGGGTGGCTCCGTCCCTGCCTGCCGACGCCACAGGAGTGCTCTGTCCCTGCCCGCCACTGCCACAGGAGCAGGGGTGGCTCCATCCCCACCGCCGTCGCCTCCATGGGAACAGGGGTGGCTCCGTCCCAGCCCACCACCCCCATGGCAGCGGGGGTGCTCTGTCCCTGCCCGCTGCCATGGGAGCGGGGGTGGGCTCCGTCCTGGCCCCGTCAGCAGCCCCGAGCAGGCCGAGCCTGCACAGCCTTAGCCAAGCCAGTAAACACCCCCCGCCATGCCGCGATTCTGTTACTAGTTGGCAACTTTGTTGCACGCGGGTCCTCGCTATGAACAACAGAGCGGCTTATATTCGGGTGCGGCTTATTTAAGGACAAAAAACGAAATGTTTGCCAATACCCAGAGATGCGGCTTATAGTCCGTGCNGCTTATATTAGTGAAATTACTGTAATTTTTATTTTCTAGGAATTTCAACCGCAAGGTTTTTCACTTTTTTTTCACATAGAAAACCATGACTATTTCTTGAGTGCATTTAAGAACATGTTTCCTATTATCGAGAAAAAAAATTTAATTTCTTCTTTCTATTTGTTGAAGATTTTTCCATAGCTTCTTGTAAAATCGCATGCTTCCAATTCCCTGCACAAGCCAGGCTTTTTAAAAATACAAACTGAAGGACCTCTGTAAAAATTATGTCCCCAAACTTGAATAAAATCAATGCAATTCATTAGCTATGTACATAAATTCCTGAATTTATCATCTTCAGATATTCTGTCCTATAAATATGTTTTTGAATAGTTAAACCAACAGAAAAGTTGCCTTTAAAATGTAGTCATTTGTCAATTTCATAACTTAAAGATCATTTGTACTGATAAACAAAATTTGGCAATACTTTTTCTCACTCTGAAGCTTAGCCACATCAGACTGTTGAAATTCTTCAAGTTTTCTTGCCTGTGGGTAGTGCATGCACTGTCAGTTTTTATCCTGAATCCTTGTACTAGCAAGAATTATCTGCAACCTGATGTAGACATCTTTACCCTTTCAACCGCATTATGAAAATACAAAGAAAAAACCCTTTATCCTAGGGCTTTACTGACTAGGGTTTATTTGCTTATTTTTCTTAAATAATAAATGCTCAGAAATGTAACTATGGATAAAGCCTAAAAATAAAATATTTTAAAGCATTAAAAGGAAAGTCAGGTTGACAAAGGTACGTAAAAATACAGAACAAGAATAAAGTACACCTTGTGTTTTTGTCGCCTCCCTGATGATTCTCTGAAGTTCTTTAATTTCAGCATTCATTTCTTCATAGTTTATTTCCCTAGAATCAACCTTAGGGGCCTGGAAGAGTGAAGGATCAGTTCCAAGGTATGAACATTGAAGATGCCCATCATCACTCAGAGTGACTATAACACCCTTCAAGTCTCTGCAGACAGAAAAAAAGAAAAGGGAAAAAAAACATTAATAACATTAATAATAATCTTTATTCCTTAATTCAGATGTCTTCATTAATATTACTCTCAGTGTAATCATACGTAAGAATTGAGTTGCCGCATATGACTAAATGGCCCTCAGAATCTGTGAATCTGTACAATCAGGAGAGGTAATGGAAAGGATCAGAACAAACAAGCTGAATACACCGATAACTGTAACCTATTTATTCATCTAAGTCCTTTGAATTTTGTGATATTTATGTTACTACACAGGGAAGGGGAAAGGGGGAAGGGGGAAGGGGGAAAGGGATCATGAACAGATGGAAGATGCTCACAAAGAAGACAGCTTTAGGGCTTTGACGGTATCAATAGCTCGACTAACCAATTCTTTGGCTACCATTGCAGCTACTGTACTGGCTTCAAACCCTGGCTGGCTGCTCCCTGCAGTATCCATCTGAAAGGAAACCACATGAATCCAGAGCAGTCTCCTCACACTCCTCTGAATCAATACAAATGAGTGTTTGATTAGCTGCACTATAGTCTCTTTTCTCTCAAAGAAAAAGTACTTCATTGCTCCTACAAAAATCTCACTCCTTTTTTTATCTGATCTGTACAAAGCAAATGCAAGATTTAGGAAATTATTTAACAAACTGAGAGACAATAGGGACTACTGCCAGCACTTTGCTTAATTTGAAGCTTATTCCTAACAGAAGAGAAAATGAACGGTAAAGACTGGCATAGAAATTAACAACAAATGCTAGGAACATAAGCTTTCACTGTATTTTTTTAAATGTCTATTTCTAATTAAATTAAAAGTCTGTATTCACTTTCATAATCATGTTACACATTCATGCCAGTAATCTGCTCTTACTCCATCCTTAGAATACCTTATAGCAGATACTGCCTTTGCATCAAACACAACTGCCACAAAAAGCAAAGATACATCAAATTTAATTTTTAGACATAAAAAGTGATTTGGACAAGAATGCTTAATTCACTATCATACTAATTAAACCTTTGTAAAATCCTGGATTTATGTAAGTGTTCAAGCTAAAATTCATGGAGAATTAACACTAATTCTTTTAACTTACACACACTGATACCTTTCAAATGCCTCCTCTAGTACAATAAAAAGGCAGGCAGCTATATAAAAGAAATAGAATTCTCTGTTTTCCTACATGGTCTTGTAGCGTGGCTCCAGAACACACAGATAGGAAACCTCAATCCAAAATTCTCCATGATTACAAAAGCCAACAGATGTCACAGATTAATTTTGATCACTGATGGTCCAATTGTACTGTTCAAAATGTCTTTTAATAGCACACTAAGGCCACAATCCCAGTGGTGGTTTTACAGCTGCAATCAAATAATCTGGAAAAACTATGCTGTAAATGAGATCATCTGATCTCTGTACAGTTATAACTGCACACAGAAATTAAGACCCTACTGGGCACTATACAAATAAGCAATTCCTGTAGGTAAATTTAAGCCTTCTCTTTCAACAGAAAGCAAATGTTACTCAGTGAAAGAAGTAAATCTCCTTGTTGAATTATCAATGTATGGAAACTGCTTGTGAGGGTTTTTTGGACAACAGGTACCTCCAGTCAGCCCTTCACTGAAGCTGGAACATGAAAATCTGAACTGCTTTCTGGAACAGAACACACATAAAAGGGCTCAAACACAATGTTCCCCTTATCTACCATATAAACTCATCTTAAACAGAAACAGTCTTCTTTTATGGGACTACTGCCTACTGCCACTGAAACACTTCCATCTACCGCTGCAATTGTTAACATGCAATTTTTCAGCCTTCCCTACCGAAAAGGTAATAGGAAGCTGTCTTTGTGAGCACCATAAGGCTGGAGATGCCAAGACTCCCCCAACAAATACTTGAAGAAAAGGAAGTGGAAGACTTAATACAGATTTTCAACTTACATATCCAGTACCATGCCAGCAGCCATCCTGTGAACATCATGACCTTTTTGTGACCTGAGCTTGGGGTTTGCATCCTAAAGTGACTTTCTGACAAACTGTAAGCTATCAGCAAGAGTTGGAAGTAAGCATGAGTCCTGGTTTCTCTCAGTACTTGAATATTTGTTGTTGACTTTATTTGGTTTCCTTGCTCAGGACTGGGTCTGTTGCTTTAATTACATGCAGAAGTGCCCATCCAAATTTTCTTATGTCCAAAAAGCTCTGTACAACACAAACCTGTGCTACATTTACAGATTTCTCGATGGCACATGAAACAAATACATCGGGCTAACCCTGAGTTCTCTTATATAAACAATGCTAGGAGACAGACTATCATGAATTCTTGCACCACAACAATCTTAGTAAGGCATGCAAATAACATCTAATGGACTGGATTTTGTCAACGCCTGCCAAATGTTTGCAACCAGCTTTCCTGATAGTCATGACTTCCTTGAAGTCTACACTATCTCAAAGGCAAAAGCATGAGCTAAAGAAAGCAGCATTAAAAATTATACTTTTCCTTTGTTTCAGTTAGTGTTCTGCTAGGTCCCAAGAAGATTGTTCAATATGAAACATATATAAGTATAAAAAAGCCTTTCCCAGTAATCTTTCCTTGTTAAAAGTGGTCCATGAATTTGCACATCAATAGAACCAATAAGAAAAATATGGGTATGCAGTTCTAATATACTTTTTATAATATATTAATTTCTCTGTCAGAATGTTAATGCAGTTTTGACTGGCTGATGATTTTCTCAATCTTTTTTTAACAGTGGTTAAGGACAGCAGGGGGAGGGAAACCATATTTAACAGTTTTATAATACTTTCCCCACAGCTACTGCTCTCACACAATATTCCTGCAAATACATTACTTCATTTGGCACATTTTGCATACAATCTGGAATTTCAATTACTTATTAAATTTCTTTTATTGTAAGCTATTTTTTTTATTATGTATTGCACAATAGCCAGAGTAATTCTAAGGGGATATTTTAACAGTGAGGAACTCAAAGTAGAAAACAAATTATTCTGGTATCTAAAATAACTTTACAGTACAAAGCGGCTCCTACACACATATGGTAATAATTTGAAAAACTATCTTTTATTGGATTCTGTGGAATAATAATGGTATATGCTTTTTGTAAGTCTTCTCTTACTAAACAAATTGCTCACGACTTAGTTCTTTAATAAATTTGCGTGTTTCCAGTTATATGATACCAAACTGATCACTCAAATGACTTAGAAGTTCAATCTGTAGTTCTGAGTTTTACTTGAATGACACATGCTAAGCTTTGACAACTCTTAGGACAAGGTCTCATTATTGATACCAGTTGAAGCTTTAATTATTTATACTTATAATAGCTCATAAAACTTCTACTTCCATTTCAGAAGTAGTCTTAATTGCTGCTACTCAAACCAACCATTTTAGAATGCAAGATTCTCTGCAATAGTACTTTCTATTCCTTGTAGATAATGTATTATTTTAAAAGCACTAAATAAGAAAAATAAATCCTGGAATTGTGCTCAAGCATTTTGAATCCATTTCTCTCTTCATTTTATCACCCCTTCAGATAATTAGAGGTAAGAGCATATCTCAATAGCACTTTTTCAGTTTAGAGCTTTTTGAGAACCTAAATTATTCTAACCTCACTACCATTTCAGTGTCATTTTAAGCCATAACTATATGAAGTATTTGATAAAACACTGAAGGAAAATCAGACTAGGTGTAACTAACTATAAGAATTTTCTAACATGAACTAATGGGAATAAAAGTAAAAATCCCATCTTACTCTTATTAAATGCACACTCCAAAATCTCAAGTACCCCCACAGCTGAATATTCAAAGTACATCTGATTCCTACTGATTCCAAACTGTCCTGCACATCTGTGGAGCACCCTCAGACTTCTTTGAAATGCTTTCCTCAGTAAAAATTCTTGGTTCAACTCACATTAGAATCAATGCTCACATGTGTAAGCCTTCCCCATTCTGCTATTACACATGAACAGACAATCTAATAACTTTCAAAAACTAAAATTCTTTTTAAACGCTTTATATAATATACTTAACATGCTTTGCACACTCTGCAGAGGGCATGCAAACAAATAAGGCAAATATAGTGCTCAAATATAATTGTTTAACAATATGTAACTATATTAAGTAGAATAAAGTGGCTGCTTTACAGAAAAGCATTCTTCATCTTTCCCATTTGTATGATACCTTTGGATGGTTGAACTAAACAGAATACCAGATACTAATCTAGTTTAAAGGATTATTAAATTTTTAAGAAGAGGAAAATGAAACACGATTTCATCTTGATAACCAATGGAAAAAGCAGTTTAAAAAATGGAAGTTATGACTTGTACAAGAACTTAACATTTATCCCCTCTTACATACACTGATATGAAGACAGCCAGAATTGAGTAACACCTGAATGTAGCCATTTTAAATGGCTGAAGAATTCTCCACTTTTCAGGTCCTATATGGGTACTTTTGCTCCATACTTGTGAGTCAAGACATTTCCACAAGCAACTTTCCATAGTGACACTACACAGCAAAACAACAAATCAGCCAGCACCAGGACAAACTCTAAATCTCACCAGGCTTCAGTTTTTGTAATTCTCCTTGTGTACAGTAATGTCACGACTATAAGACACACCCTTTTGACTAAAATTTTGGTCCGAAACTGGAAGTGCACCTTACAGTCTGGTGCGCTTTATATAATGTACAAAGTTGCGAAATTTGCCAACCCGGAAGTGCAAGCTGTGAGCCGAGCCACGAGGGGGGGCGGCACTGCAGGAGCACCGACCCGCAAGAGGGGAGTGGGAGTGGGCGGCCACGGGCAGCCCCCGGCCAGCAGGAGCCACACGGGGTGGGCAGGACAGGGCAACCCCTGACCAGCAGGAGCCGCGTGGGGAGGGAGGGAGCAGGCGGCCCTGCGCCGCCCCGAACTGTGGCCGCCCTGAGCCGCTCTGAACCACAGCAACCCTGAGGTGTGAGCCATGGCCGTCCTGAGCCGCGGCAGCCCCGAGCCGCCCCGAACCATGGCAGCCACAAGTCGCAGCCACCCTGAGCCCCGCCTCGCTAGCTGGGGGGACACTTGGGGCTGCATTTAAAGGCTACACCAATTGTGAAAAATGTTTGCAAATTGAGCACGTGCCAGTAAACTCCACGATCGTGGGATTCTGATACTAAGTTGTTACTTTGTTGCACACAGCACGGATCTTTGCTGTCAAAAAAAGTGCGCCTTATTGTCCGGTGCGCCTTATATAATGTACAAAGCTGTGAAATTTGCCAACTCCTGGAGGTGCACCTTATAATCCGGTGCGCCTTATAGTCATGAAATTACTGTAGTTTTCTCTTTGAAAGAGACGCTTTGCTTAAAATGCCATCCAGCAACCAAATAAAAAGGACCATTTTCCATTTAAAGAAAAACAACCAAAAATAACAGCAACTACAAAACAAAAGCAAGAACTACTGACAAAAGTTTGGGTCAGGGGTCCTTTCCGTCAGAGTACTACTGCCACCTATGGGGCAGCAGAGCTTTCGTACATGTGAGCCCTGAGAGCTACATCACACTATGTGAAACAGATGTAGGGGTTTTTTACCAGTGTTAGAATAACAACTTAACAGTTATTTCCTTAGCACAAGGGAATTTTACCAGGCTCATATTTAATGGTGTATGCCCTGGGACAGACATCCCTGCATGAGACAACCTTCTGGTCTCTCCAGGCAGGAAACACACACACCACACACTAATACAGGCATGCTAGGCATGAAATTTAAGCTCATGCTACAAGTTGCATGCAAAATGCAAAATCTTATCTGAAGGACTAACCAACTTTGTTTCTTGTTGTTTAAACTATAAAATCAAAACTATTTCAGAAGCAACAAAATTTTTATTTAAAAATTAAAAAATAGCTATCCAAAATGCATTTTTTAAGCAAAACTAGTATTTGTCACCAAGTAGAATAAAAACATCATATTCTGAGTGATGACATAGGCCTCCAGATATATATGTTCTTGCTTTAAGCAAAAATATATGAAGAGCACTGAAGCATAATATATTCAAGGAAAAATTAATAATTTACACATTGCATTTCTTAGTATAACAGTTCCATATCTAAGATGCTTAGTGGCATTAGCAGAATTGAAAATTAACATCAGGACTGACAAGAAAATCTGATTCCTTTACTAAGAGTGCAGCCTATATGTCAGAGCTCTAAATAGTAAGAAACAAGAGAAATTGCATTGTGATTTCTCTGTGACAGTACCAGCATTAGCAACAAGAAAAAAAAAGACTAACTGTGACATATTGAAAACATCTCTATGCTTCATTCTCTCTTAGAGCATATTTCTGCATTTGTACTTCCTTCGTGTGAAATCCACAATCTGTTTCAAGCCCAAGCTCCCGCACTAGCAGACAGGTATATAACAGCTTTTAAAGGGTCAAAGGTTGTACTAACAACTATGCCATGTGGATTTATGATATGGAGAGTCTCAAAAGTTTATTGTTCCTCTAAGCCTTCTTTTCTCCCACTTCAAGACAGTGGTTAGAGTCCATATCACTTCAGGCAAGCTGGAGAGGTCCCTAGAATCTCTGCTTCCAACTTAAAAGAGATGCTTTACTGATAAAAATCTATACTGTAGTAAGTTTATCATTTTAGGTGAAGCTTATTCTTAATTGTTAGTTTCCTATAGGACAATGCTGAGAGGTACACAAAGAAAATTAGACTATGCACAGATTATAGAGGTTAACAAGAATAATGTGTCTTTGAAACACATTATGAAAAAGCTTGAAGAATTACATAACTTTTAAAACACTCAAATTAGTTTACATCTCTTTCTCCTCACAGTTGCCTGCAAGTTCCAAAATTCAGTATTCAGCATTTCAGTAAGGAAAATGTGTGTACACTTTCTACTATTACTTTTAACAATATTTATAACTGTGCCCACACTGTCTGGTAAAGAACAAAGCTGCTTTCTCAAAGTATCTCTAGAGCACTTTGCACTGCTTGCTGCCTCTCAGTTCCACACCTTGACATAAATGACCTGTGTGCTCTTCCCTGTATAAAAAAAGTCTTTCAGGTTAATAACATAATAATCAAGACATTTAAAATCAATAGACTGAAATTTTCATAAAACTGTTTTTCAAACTAGACATCCAGCACATTCATGGATAGATTGTCAGAATACATCTATAAACTGCAACCCACTGCTCAATAACCAGCTCCAAGACTTTAAGTTCAGAACCTGATACAAGTTATAGTCCACTCTGTCACAAAAACTGGCACAGACAAATAGTGGGTTAGCCAAAAATACCCCTATGATATTTGTTTAAATGCAAGGATCTTATTTAAAATTCTAGAGGGGAGTTACTTGCCTTCTTGTTCTTGAGAATTTTCATTTTTAAGGTTTTCTCTAGAATCACAAAGGTAGGAGTATTTTAAGTGTTATTTAAAAGTTGAAACCCTCACAAAATCATATTACTGTAAAAAGTAGTTTTTTGAAAAAGCAAAGAAGTGACATGCAATAAAATTAGGGGAACTGGCAATATGGGCATGTGCTTAGCATCACAGAGTAAACACCATTTGAAGACAGCTTGCTAGAAAAGCCAGGCCTGAAACCCAGTATATGCTGAAGACAGTATGTGGCATATATATGTCTTTTTCAGGATCAGAATCCTACTAAATCAAAAGAAATACAATCACATTCATATTTTGAGGCTAGGATATACATTAAATTTATCTCTACAAAAGACCTTTGAAAAGGGTCATATTTTCTACTCTCAAAAATCCGGTGGCAAGTCAGCAATGAGAAAAACATGCAGTCTTCTTTTTTTTTTCCTTAAAAGAATTTCTTTAAAATGAAACTATGTTTAAGTAGAAAGATTATAGAAATCTCTGCATTTACCTTCTCAGATCAGGCAACATTCTTACAGAACACTCAAATAAAAATTTATATATATATACATGTATATAACTGAACAGCTCACACCATACATCATAACTGGCAATGCCTCTATCACAGTACTACTATACAGAAAAGGAAAATCTTCCAACAAACTATAAAATTTGATTCCTGCAGTTTTCTCTCCATAAAACTTTGTAACAAGTGTTAAGTTTTGCTGGGTTTATATGTAAGTTTTGCCATTTTTATACAATGATTCTTTAACAGTTGTGGTAGCTGTGGTGATTTCAGTTACAATAAGGAATAACAGATGGGCTGGAATGAAGAACAAAGTATTTTCAAGCATCTGGACAGCTAAAAATTCAATGAGGGGAGTTTCATTTTGACTCCACCTACTATTACCATATATGTGGTTGCACTTCTACACATTATATACTTAATTCAACTACAATATTTCTCCCTGTTTTTTCCAGTTAAATTCAATTCCTGTTGCCTTTCTACTGTTTGGAGAGCCCAGCTACATAAATCATGTCCATCCAACCACTCAGCATATTACAATTCTGTGCTGAAAAAAAAGTTTCAATTTCAAGTTCATATTTAAACTAGGCCAATACTTTCTCATTTGCAAATTGTTTGCAGATTTTAAATTCTTTTTGAAATATTGGAAGCTAAAATTTCATAAAAGCACATTTCCAACCAATGACTGTGGCTATCTGCCTCTGGCAGATTTCTGCCACAAGGCCTGTACGTACTGCCTATCTAGCCAGATGGCACCTTACTTAAAGCCTTCTCAGCAGACAGAAAGAGACCGGGACAAGCGCAAAGACGATTCCACAGAAGTCTTTATTCCTTCTGCAAAGGGGGTCATGCAGCAGTCTGAATAAATGGGGAACTACTGGTATTTTTATAGGGTTCAGGTGGATTACAATTATAACCAATAGAAAGTAGAATTCAAAACACTATCCAATCTACATCGAAGTTCTAAGACTAAAATACCCAATTACAAAAGTTAAATTTTAACCAATTATCTTCTAAAAAGACAAGCAGGGGTCTAACATTTTTCTAGCATTAGTCATTCTAAGTAATTAGGTTTTCTTCTCTTTCACAGAGAGTGCCAAGAGGCTCTCACCAGGGGTATCTGTAGGGGAATCTATATCCTCTACAAATGACTATACATCAGAATTGTGAATTACAATTTTTTTATTCATCTATCTTATTTAAATTAAATTCATCAGTCTATTGGGCTATATATGAGTTCAAACCTGGGAATTAATCCTGTGCCAAAACAATTAATTTAAACCCTTGTTTATGTTCTCTTCTTTAAGGAGATAAGTTGCTGAATTAGTGACTTTTTATACAATTTTATTCAGATAAAGTGCCATGAAGTTACAAGAATGTTAACTATATCAGGCTCAAGCTATTACTCACTTACAAGATAAGACAAGATAAGTCTTGTTCTATGAAACCACTGAACAACAGGGACTTCAAAACTCATTAGACCAGTAAGTATACAAGCCACACATTTCTTACCAATCATTCCAATACCATGAAATACTAATAAATCAGAAAATCCCAAGGGAGCATTGTATTAAACATTTTTCAAAAAGGAAAAAAGTGGTTCTCTCCATTCAATGCATTAACTGTGACATTATTTATTGTTTGATGTTGTGGGAAAGATGGATTTGGTTTTAAATGCAATAAACACAATTAACATCTCTTTCAGTAGTGGTCCCCTTCAAAATGCAAGGTGATGGGAAATCCTGAAGTGCAGCAGCGCATGTCATTTGGCTTAAGCTTCAAGTGCATTGGAGGTGGTGTAGGGACAATTTCTGTCTCAGTCACCACTAATTCTCAGCCTTTCGTCTAGCTGCAGACTGATAGGGAGAGACTGGATAGGAACAGAGTACTGTAACACACAATAAGGTACTAAGTTATAAAACTCACCCAACCCTTCCTCACATATTCTTTCACACCCAGGATTAAAGCATTGAGAATTTTTCTGCAGGCACTGATCATTTTAGTGAATGGTTATTAGTAGAGTTGGAGCAAAATGATAACTCAGTATACATCAAGAAACTATTACTTTAGTAAATTAGAAGTCACTGTCTTTAAAACTATTAAAATATTGTAAAATCTTCTCCTGCAATGCACCTGTGTAACTGTAAAACAAGAGGGAGTATCCTGAGACAGGAAATTGCAGTAGTCATGGCTATCAGCACCACATAGGACAATGCAATATTCAAACACTTATTAACATGATTACATAGAAAATTAAATTTTAGTCCCTTCATTAGTCAAATAGTCTCTGCTTCTTTATTACTTATGCAAGGGGAGAGACTCATACAAGAACAACATTACAAATTTTATTTGCAATGATGCACTTTATTTTCTCTTATAAGTACAGTAATTTCACAACTATAAGGTGCACCCTTTTGACTAAAATTTTGGTCCGAACCCAGATGTGCGCCTTATAGGCCGGTGCACCTTATATGATGGACAAAGTTGCGACATTTGCCACCCCAGAAGTGTGAGCCACAAAGGGGGGGCGGTGCCGCGGGAGCGCTGAGCCGCAAGTGGGGGGCGGCAGCGGGCAGCCACAGCCAGCAGGAGCTGCGCGGGGAAGGAGGGAGCTGCCGCTGGCCCCAGCCCTGGCGCGGGGGGAACGAGGAGGTGCCAGGCGCCGCCAGCCGTGGGGGGAGCGAAGAGCTGCTGGCCGCAGGGGGAGCGAAGTGCCAGCCGCCACGCAGCCACGTAAGCAGAGCCACCATGGCCCCAAAAGCGCCACCGCTGCGGCCCCAAAAGCAGCGCTGGATGCCATCGCTGCTGCAGCCCCATAAGCAGTGCCGCCGCAGCCCCAAAAGCAGCACCGCCGGCCCTGTAAGCAGCGCCACCACGGCCCCAAAAGCAGCGCTGGCCGCCGCCACCGCCGCAGCCCCAAAAGCAGCGCCAGCCCCCACCGCGGCTGCAGCCCCGAGCCGCCTTGAACTGCCACCGCCCCAAGCACTGCCTCACCAGCCAGCGCTGGAGGTGGGCAGGAGTGCCAGGCCCCATGCACAGGGCTGCGTTTAAAGTCTACACCAATCTGTGAAAATTTTTTGCAAATTGAGCACCTGCCAGTAAACTCCACAATCGCGGGATTCCGTTACTAATTTGTTGCTTTGTTGGGCATTGCACGGATCTTTGCAGGGAAAAAAAAGGTGCGCCTTATAGTCCAGTGTGCCTTATATAATCTACAAAGTTGTGAAATGTGGCAGCTCCTGGGGGGTGAACCTTATAGTCTGGTGCATCTTATGGTTGTGAAATTAATGTACTAAGAAAATCAGACACTACTATAGCAACTTAAATCAGTAATTTTTCAGAGATTCAGTAAGCTGCAGCATTTCCCGCATCTCAGCCTACACAATGCAACCTTAAAGTAATAAATTTTAATCTCTAATTCAGCAAAATCAAATACAGAACTGCATATGTCAAAAATTAACCCAAATAACGTATGGGTAGCTTGTTTTAAGAGATAGCTGATTAATATATTACTATCTGGCACAGTCATAATGGGCTCATGGTTCATGTACCAACATTAGGAGTTCAGGCATGACCCCAACAGTCAAGACTGCAATGATCATACTTGGAGAAGCAGTACGTGCAACTCACAGATAGAAATCACTTCCTGATTGCAAACTGAGCAAAACAGAATCAGTGATGATTCTGTGAGACCTTATGATATATTTATGGGATCACTGTTCAGAATAAACCTAGGCAGATTTGAAGTTCATGAAGAGCTGAAGTGTGGATAAATCTTGCTAAGTAAACCTGCTTGTCATCTTGAACATATAAAGTCTACTTTATTTCCTGACTTTTCAACAGTTACTTTTGTTTAAAAAGGATTTTTTTCCCCATCTCAAATAATGAAAATCTATTTACAGTAATTTCATGACTATAAGGCGCACCCTTTTGACTAAAATTTTCCCTCGAACCCGGAAGTGCGCCTTATAGAACGGTGCACCTTATCTAAGGGACAAAGTGGCAAAAGTTACTGACCCGGAAGTGCGAGCCGCGATGGGGAGTGGCCCCACGGCAGGGCCGGGCTGCGAGGGGGAGTGGCAGCAGGGCTGTGCCGGGCTGGGAGGAGGGAGTGGCCCCACGGGGCTGTGCTGGGCTGGGAAGAGGGAGTGGCCCCGCAGCAACGTCGGGATGTGAGGGAAGAGGGGCTCCGCGGGGCGGTCCTGCCGGCATCGGGGCATCCCCCACCCGGGGGGAGGGAAAGCCACCAGCATCGGGGTGGGCCCCATGCAGCATCGAGGCGTCCCCGGCGCGGCATCGGGGCAGCCACCCCATGCAGGGGGGAAGGAAAGCCGCCGGAATCAGGGCAGGCCCCATGCGGGGGCAGGGAAAGCCACCGGCATTGAGGTGGCCCCGGCGCGGCATCGGGGCGGGCCCCGCACGGCATCGGGGCAGCCCCGGTGCGGGGGGAGGG
>PYHW01009662.1:1405966-1457124 GCA_013186435.1 Turdus rufiventris | reverse complement strand
CTCCTGCCTTTCTCAGCAGACACCTGTCCTCCAAACTGAAACAGCAACTTTTCATTCTTTGTCTGTATATAAGCCGCACCTGATTATAAGCTGCACTTTGGGTTCAGACCAAAATTTTAGTCAAAATGGTGCGGCTTATAATCGTGAAATTACTGTAATTACGTGGCATACATCATATTTAAGGCACTACAATCTTTCAGCAATGTAAGATTAAGAACTTTATGCTTAATAAAGTCCTTAATATTATTTATGTTACAATAGTGCTGTGCTCAGAGGCCCCAGCTAGGACTGAGGTCTCTCTTGAGTACATGAAAATCATTATCACATTGAATCACAAAGAATTCCCTTTCAAAATATTTTTAAAAGCCACATCAAAACACATATGCCCTCTCTAAGCCAAATCACTATCTCTACAGGCTTTACTATAGTTTTGCTGTTCGGCTTTTTTTTTTTTCTTTAAATGCCAGAAGGCAGTACAAGCATACTGCATTTTTTCCAATAGACAGGTAACAGCATAGCTCAGAAACACACAGCACTCGACCTCTCCCTGCCTTTCAGGCCATTTGGTATAGGTACACAGATGTTTCTTCATTTACCTGTACAAAGAGGTTTGCATAACTAGATCGCTACCTGCTAAAGAACACAACCTCAAGTCAAACCCTGGCATTTGTAGGTCTGTGGGAATTCTGAATCTAACTAGCAAATTGACCTGGGACAGATTTTAGGCTCTCAGAATTTTCCCCAATATCAAACTGCTGAGTGTTGAAGTTCACAGGGAACAGACAGAATCTGCATAAATGTTTTAGACACATTACTGAAACAGATGGCTCAATATACTGGGTTTCCAAACAACTAATTGTATATACAAATGTTAGTACAATCTGCTATTGTAAACATTAATGGTTTTTTTCAAATTTTTGTAATACAAATATTTTTCCATACTTCAAATGCTGTACTGTCATATCCTGCATAATTAAATTCTGGGTTATAACTAAGTGGCCCATTGAGACTGTTCATTATATTTCACTGCTAAGATCTGTTGAATGAAAGCCAGCTAACTTTCTCCAAAGTCTAAAAAAATATAAATTATTAATATATTTTTTTTTAATTTAGCTATCTATTAATAACAAACAAAGCACAAACATCCCTCAGATTACTCTGCACAACTCAGTAAAACTAGTTAGTCAGATGTTCTCTTTCCATTTGTTTAGAGGTAAAATGCTTGGCTTATGATCAAATGTTTAGCAATCCAGTGTATGTTGGCCTAGCAGCCATCAGCCTGCTGAAGATCAGAAGATTTACATGACAGGAACACTCCTACTGCATCCCCTATGGTCACAGGCACCCAGCCCAGTTATTGGGGCGCACATAGTGCAGGCATAAACTGGATTGTATAAAAACACTAGCTGAACCTTTCTGTAGTTTCCTTATTTCAATGACAGTCGCAGTACAAGTTATAACCATGTCCTACAACCTCTTCGCCCAATCCCCCACCCAATCAGTTTTCCCTGATTGATCTGTCCTACGCTTCTTTTACAAAAAGTTTTGGTCTGTTGCAGTGCAGCCCTCAGCAATTTAAACAGTTCCTTAATTTCCATAATTTTACACTGGATTTTAATAATCTGTTTCAACAAATCATCTCTGGAATGCATATCCTCTTAAATGCTTAATGAAGAACAGATTTTCACTGAGATTCCCTATCTTCCTGTCTCAGGGAAGGACCTTGCCAAATTGCAGAAACACTGTTTTCATTATTTTCAAAAAGAAGCTACTGGGCTGGAACTATGAGACTGCAGGTTCAAACTTCACTTAAAAAAACAGAAAACCTAAAGCACAATAGAGCAATTCTACTATCGTTCTATTATACTCATTAATGAAATGAACATTTTACAAAACAAAGGAAAAAAACTTAGAATTTTCATTTTAAAAGTTAGCTTATTTGTTACATACCTCAGAACTGTTTGTTAGGATTAGAAGCAAAACACACACCCAGAGATGAATCTAAGTATAAAGTAAACTTTAACAAGTTACTTACTGAAAATTCGCTACTTTTATGGATACAGGAATGCAGGGAAGTTGAGTGGCCCATTTCAACGTAACATCTTGATAAACATTCAATATTTTACTGTGGTTTGCAATTAAAGTGTTTATTGTTCCTTCTCGCACTGTTCAAAGATTAAAAAATAATTTTAGGATGAAGGATTTTTCAAAAGTCAGTACTTTTCTTTAAGGCATATATAATTATGTTTTATTTATAAGCCATTAAATGTTATAAATTAATTTATTATAAAGTACCAAAAGTTAGGAACGTTACACTGACACTAACCGAGGACATATGTGATTAATTATGGATACCAATTTCAATTGCATATTACACAATACATACCACAATTTTATAAGGTTCTGGTCAGACATATTTGGTAATTTAAAACATGACAAAGACTCATAATGGCCATATTGGCATGCCAGGAAAGATATGACAAAATACACATTGATTAAATATCTGCTACTTACACTATTCACTATCTTGTGAATACCAATTAAATGCTTATGCATTTATAGGGTTTATATTTAGTATGATTCAAATGAGAAAGTATAAAATGGGAAGATTGCCAAGATCAAATTTCTACAGATTAAAATGATATTTTAAGTTCAAAAGGAGACATACTGTCAAAAATTTATCAGATAGTTTTTTGAAACATTAAAAAATAATAAGTATTAAGAGTCTATAATTCTAACTTGTTTCCATCAATAAACTAACAATACACTTTGATATTTTTAAGAATCTGTAAATATCAAGACGCCATAGATAAAAAGGTCCTCAAACACCAGTTTACTCTTCCAAAGACTCATTTTTCTGTGTTTGTTGCTTTAGTAGCCTGGGCACCAGACAAGTACTTCAATTTGATGATAAAAAAATATTTTGATTCTAGAAATTATGACACTTCACAAAAAGTAACATTTGAAAATATACCTGACTCATTCAAAAAGAGAGCTCCAAATTCTATTATTCTACAGATCATAGACTCACAGAAACATAGAACGGCTTGGGTTAGAAGGAACCTTAAAGATCATCTAGTCCCAACTACCACTAACATGGGCAGAAATGCCTCCCATTAGACCAGGTCACTCAAGGCCTTAGCCAACCTGGCTTTCAACACTGCCAGTGTTGGGGCAACCTGTTCCACTATCACCCTCACAGTAAAGAATTTCTTCCTAATATCTAACCTAAATGCCATGGACAGGGACACCTTGTATATCAGGTTCCACAATGCCCCATCCACCCTGTTTATTCATAAAAATATGTTTATTCAGTGGTAACCAAGCTAAAGTTAAATCTTCCTTTTACAAACCTGAACAGTAAGGAACGAAGCAACTTGGACTGTAATCAAGCTTTTTCATGAATCGTATTTGTCCATTATCCTTTAGGCAAAAGAAATTTCTCTCGCCAAGCACAAAAACAGAAGAAGCTCCTTGATTAAATGACACAACACATATATCCAGTGCTTGCTCTCCGATGTTTAAAATCCAATCCACCTTCAAAAGAAAAAGCATGCTCCAGAAATCAAATGGCAACTGCATATTAAAGACAAGACTTAGAGAAGGCTCAGAACTAGTCAAATTACATATTAACATAGATAGAAAAGCAAAATCAAGATGTTTATTTGGATAAGAATTATCCTCTTATTCTGAGGGTAGTCAGTAACTTTCCTTAATGTGACTCAAGCAGTAAAAAGTCTTCTTTTTAAAATAGTCATTAATTGTTGGCTATGTAGCTCAGTTAAGTACATTTAGAATTTTAAACACACATGCTATTAAAAATGGAGATGCTTTATACTTTAATTAATGATCTTATTTTCATCTGTCTCTGTACATGAATTTGATTACTAAGGACAAGGATAGAAAGCAAAAGGTGACAACTTATTCTACTAATA
Source organism: Turdus rufiventris (assembly GCA_013186435.1). Classification (NCBI taxonomy): domain Eukaryota; kingdom Metazoa; phylum Chordata; class Aves; order Passeriformes; family Turdidae; genus Turdus; species Turdus rufiventris. The sequence goes on along the minus strand of PYHW01009662.1, from coordinate 1,453,189 downwards.
CATGTAAATGGAAAACCACACAAACATTTTAGGCATATAAGCCAAAATTTATGCTTGCAGTCACTCATGTACAACCTTTAATCTGGCGAATGCTCATGCCATAGTTTACTTCTCCAATTACATGCATTGATATAATAAGCAACTACTTAGAAATCCTGCCTCACCTGTCTTTAAGCAATACTACGGCTTATTGACACATTTCATTGGTTTGTTTCTTCAGCTCCTCTGAGAAATTTCAACTAAAAAATGCTTTTGACTTCTGCCAAGCTGATTAAACAGAAATTTAGAATTTTGAAGTAAAAATAAATCAAAGTTCAACTGTCAACACTTCCTATACAAACAGCATCAATTATTTTGCTTCAAGAGCATAAAATGTGTCAGCTAATATCCTGGCATACCTGACATGAAACTGGAAGTTCCATTTTAAAAGTTAAAGGGAAAAACCCAGCTTATTACACTTGTTTTCATGCATGCGTCAAGTATTAATTTTTAAAAACTGTTTCATTTGCAGTATATATGATAAGGTCTCCAGGTTTTTTATTTATAAATTGTCTTCTCTTACTTCCATATGTAGGATTCAGCCTATGTATATTTGAAAAATTCTACAATTAACCCATGGAAGGAAGATTCTCTCCCAATATTTCACTGTTGTACCTGAAATATAATGATTTTGTACATGCAGTTTATTTAGCAGGCGAGCAACTCTACTGCAGGACCCCAAAGAATTAAATTCTCTTCCTTTTAAGAGGAGGTAGCTCACATAATAAACAAATTAGTGACAGGGACCTCCAGAAGGCTATTGAATCCACGGGTTTTTAACAAAAATAGTTCAGGACACTATTTATGGAAACATTTCACTGTGAAATTTTCTCTGAGTACGAAGGATGCCCCAAGGAGAATGAGATTAATTTTCTACAATGCAAAGTCACAATCAAACTTAATTTAAAAACATGAGCAATAATTCAGGTGTACCTATTTATCTATTTTACTGTATTTTTCTATATTACAAAGATTACCTTGGAAATAGTTACAGTAATTTCACGACTATAAGGAGCACCCTTTGGACTAAAATTTTCCCCCAAACCCGGAAGTGCGCCTTATAGTCCGGTGTGCCTTATCTGATGGTCAAAGTTCAGAAAATTTGCCTACCCAGAAGTGAGAACTGCGAGCCACAGGGGAAACTGGCAGGGCCATGGCTGCCAGGTGGAGGTGGGGCGGAGCCCCAGCAGGCATGTCCCAATCCCGTGAAGGGGGGGAGGAACCCCAGCAGGCTTGCCCCAGCCCTGTGGAGCTCCGCCCTGTCTCCACAGGGCTGGGGCATGCCTGCTGCCGCTCTGTGCCGCCTCCATGGGGCCGATGCAAGCCTGCCGGGACTCCTCCCCCCTCCCCGGGGTTGGGGCAAGCCTGCCGCGACTCCTCCCCACCTCCATGGGGCTGGGGCAAGCCTGCTGGGACTCTTTCCTCCCTCCACAGGGCTGGGGCATGTCTGCTGCTGCTCCGTGCCGCCTCCATCGGGCCGGAGCAAGCCTGCTGGGACTCCTTCTGGCCCCGTGGAGGCAGGGTGGAGCTCCGGCAGGCTTTCCCCGACCCCAGAGAGGTGGGGAAGAGCCCCAGCAGGCTTGCCCAGGCCCCCTGGAGGGGGAACGGAGGGGCGGTGGCCACAGTCTGGCCCCGGGGAGGCGGGGAGGAGCAGTGGCAGGCATGCCCCAACCCCGCCGGGTACAGGCAGGCCCAGGGGCCCGCAGCACCCCCCCTCCTGGGTCCGGGAGGGCTCGGGGGCCCATGGCTGCTGGGTGGGGGCGGGGCCTCGGCCAGCAACCTTGTGGGAGGAGCTGGGGGCAGAGCCTTGCTGCAAAAAAAAAAAGTGCACCCTATAGACCGGTGCGCCTTATCTGATCTACAATGTTGCAAATTTTGCTGACTCCAGGGGGGTGCGCCTTATAGTCAGGTGCGCCTTATGGTCATGAAATTACTGTATTTCCACTGCAGTTATTTTTCTTTCTCATTAGAACAACATCAAGTTTTAAGGCCCAGCCTTAAATAACTGAGGCCCAAAGAAACCTTAATTGAAGTCTACTCGCGTCTTTACATTGCCTTTAGCAGCAATTGGATCAGGTCCTTTGTCAGCAGACAGTGTTTCAATTCGTTACTTAGCACCAGTCATTTCAATATGTGTGCAGTGTTCATACAGGGTATGTAAAATAAATGGGTTTTACCACAAGTCTTTTTCCAGAACTGAGTTTTTGCTGCTCTGTGTCTTGTCTTTCATCAGCATCTGTCGCAAATGCCAGCACTTGGTATCTGTTACAGGCAGTTTAAAATATTTTTTAAGAATTATATCTTTGTAGTTAACAATTCTGCATTAAGTAAAAAATAAAATATAATTATCATGAGTATACATACACAGTAAAAACGACGTCTAAAAGGATGGTTAGAAAGCCTACTGCAACATGTCTACCATCAGCAAAGATGTTGAGGCTAATATCAGTGTAGGATAGCAGTTAAGGGTAAAGGTAGAACTTGAAAAAAGCATTTCAAGTCAAATTTTATGTGGAGTTAAAATAAATTCAACAGTCTAAATATTAGTAGATAGAAGTACAGACCACAAAGATAGAAGAAATAAATTATCAAATTGTGAAATTGGAATTCTAATTTAAAAATTACTTTTTTATTTGCTCTTATAAAGCTTTTAAAAAACTTCCTAAACCACTCAGAATCACAATCTGCTCTATCTAATAGTGAAACCTGCAAGCACCTCCATTAAGTAAACTAAGTGGCTCCAATCTAAGAGACCACAATAACCTGGAATCAGTAGGTAGGACATTTAACAAAAGTTAGAAGGTTTGGGGTGGTTTTATTATTTTAACTGCCAACAAATGATACCAAGAAAAACTGGCAATTAAGATGTTTGAACAAATTATGTCAACTGCCATAAAAAGCTCTGCATAACCATCTGTCCTCTTTACACCTATGCAATCCTCACTGTCCTCATTTATTCTTCTGTAACAGTTTCCTGAATTTGTGCTGGTATCATAACTCACTGATCTACCCCATTTCCTGTGTATGCACATAGATAATCTGTGGAATACTGAAGGTTTCTACGTAAGTGAAATAAACAAAAGAATAAGACCCAACAAACTTATCCATAAAGACAGCATTTAATTCTTGAAGTTATGGAGTGCCATCAGCTCCAAAGCTTAAACCAACAGAATTCTGAACATTCCAATTCAATCTAAAATAGCAGTACATATTTGTCATCATTGTCAAAGTTGGAGATTCAAAATTATGACAACAATGTTACTCACATTTCATGCATGTATTGTGGTGCAGCAAAAGGAAAAGGCATAATGGCCATATATTAAATCGCAAGAAGTTCCACTTCAACATGAAGAAAAATTTGCATTGAGGGAGGTAGAGCAGGTGAACAGGCTGACCAGGGAGTCATGGAGTCTCCCTCCCTCGAGATAGTCACAGCCTACCTGGATATTACTGTGTCATGTGTTCAAGGTGACCCTGTCTTGGCAGGGGGCTTGCACTAGATGATCTCAAGAGGTCCCTTCCAAACCTTCCAACTATCCAGTAATCACTCTGCTTGCTACTGAAGGATTTTAGTTTCTAAAATTGTTTTACTTACAATAGCAAACTATGTACTTGGAGTAAGAAATCTAATGGTTTAATGTGAATGCTATGACCTAGTGAATAAAATGGAGAGTGCTGGTTTTAGTACACAACTAGGATGTCTTTAACTGTCCTCTGTATGAATGAATTTACTTCCCTTTTTCAGCTTAACACATTTATAAGAGAAGTTGCAGATTCACAGAATCACTGAATAAGTTCAGTTGGAAGGGAGCCAGAAGGATCCTGACCTAATCCTGACCTAACGAAATTTTCTCTTCACCATATTTTACTGGTAGTCTTGGAAAGCACCTTAACATTTTATCAACCAATCAGAGACCTAATACAGAGGTTTCAAATCAAGCTCACATCAAATAGTAATACATACTGATATTTAAGTATCAGCTACCTGCATATAGTCTTTCATGAAAAAAACCTCAAGATATAGACAACCAACACAAACTTTCAATTCAGCATATCAAGCACATAAGAGGCACTTTGCTTCTAGATCTTGAAAGAATTCAGAATCGACATAGTAATAACAGCTTTTAAATTAAGCCATTGGTCTGTGAGAGCTATAAGAAGGTGAATAATTTGAAGTTTGACAACTTGTTCTGCTAAAAACACTAGACAGAACTGTTGTATTTTTTATTAAATACATTCAATAGACTGATGAATAATTGTAGTGACATTTTTTTGTAAAGGTCAAGAATCTGAACATAATTTAAACATATGAGTTGTTAATTTTAAAGGAAGAAATGATTCTTTATTCCTTGAAAACATTAATAGATTATATTATAATTTTATTCTAATATTGTATTAGATTTTTAATTCTAAATTCTTTGGAAAATTATGAATTTTCTATGAAATTACTTTTACTTCCAACACATATATCTTGTTCAGTTTTAAGAAAGCAATACATGCTATCTATCATCTGATTAATCTTAAGCTGCAAAATAAAAAGAATATTGCTTGAGAGCTACAGGTGACAGAACAGGGTAGTGCGACAAAGCATCATGTTCAACTTACATTCCCTGGATTAGATTCCCAGGGAATTATTTATAAAAAGGGGCATTATTACTTTCTTTAATATTTATTTTAAGCAATATGTATTATGTAATGTGTATTTTATTTAATATGTATTTTTACCTCTGAAAAAAATCCTTAACATACTTGCACATTCCTTCAGCCTCATGAGATTCCTCTGAATGGCAGCCCTATCTAACCTTTTTATATTAGCCACTTCCAAAAATTTGACATTGTCCTTGAATTTCAGGACATGCATTCTGTCCTTCTATCCAGGATGAAGATGTTAAAGAAATACTGGCTCCAGTATCACTCCATTTCTCTTTGGATGTTGGTTGGAACTGTGAACAGCTACTGCTCTGTAAGCCTGACAGTTCTGCCACTTTTTCATCCATTTTAGGGGGTGGGGATTTTTGTCACCATAGGTAGTAGCTCTGTCCCAAACACCACGCCATCCCAATTTACTGCTAGGGAGAGAAATTCAAGAACCCTGTTAGAACAAGGGTCTGCAACAGAGAACTGTCTTGTTTGAGAAAGACTCCACAGCAGACATCCACCATAATGTCCCACTGCCCAAACATCCACCTGATTCTAAACAGATGGATACTTGAAAAACTTCCAACATGGTGGTTGCTTCAAAGAGCTCCATGGATTCAAGCTGCTCCTTCAAAGGAAAAAGAAATGCTCCCTTGTCTGTCTTTCAAAATCTTTCACATTCTCTTTCTTATTCTCTATTAGGTTTGTGTCTGGTAAGCCTAACAATACATAGTCCCTGTGCTTGAAGGAAATGGAAATGTCTTGCACAGTCTTTACTTTCCATATTGTTCTATTTTTCTAAATGTTGAACCCATAAATTTAATATGGTCACAAACTAAAATAGCTCACAACAATTTCATCCACGTTCCAATGCTGAAAGCACAAAGTAGACTAAATTGAAGCAAGGAAAAAAACTGGCACTTGGGAGAAACAGAGCCTTGATAAACTAGTAGACTTACTACCTTTATAAAAATAAAATAGGACCATAAAGTCCTCAGGACTCACAGCATACTTTCTTCTGTGACTGTACTGACACAGTAATCACTCAGCAAAATATAACATCCTTCCTGCAACTACTTGCTTTTGGATACTCCAGTAAAGGCATTAAAATTTAAACAAAATTACTTTCAATGTGTTTACCTAGTAAATGATACCACTGAAATATACTATAATTACTAAACATGAACACATACTTGTAACTCTCAACCTGCTGACAAGAAGACACTGTAATGAAAGAGTCTGTGCGAGAGCTGTAAGCCAAGGGACCAGGCAGAAGAAAACCCTGTAAAAACCGGCCAAAAGCGTAACTTTCTTGTTCAAACAACATGAGCATCCCATCCATGGACTGTATGCAGATGAAATCTCGACCTAAGGGAAGAAACAGAAACACAAACGAAACAAAGCAATGTTATTTGTGTAGTTTTAATACTAAAACTGTGAGTAAATTAAAATTGTACTCATAAGTAATCCCAACAAAAGTAAATTTTCATTTATGGGAGTATTTACTATGAGGAAAAACACTAAATATTCCAACCTCAATAAAAGCTTACTTTCTAAAACAAACAAATTAGATTGTATTGGTTGAATAACATTCAGAATACATTTTAATTTTTTTTTAAAAAAGAAGCAGCAGCAAGATATTTTATTTCAAAACAAAATTCCTAAGCATATAACTATTACAATTTCAGTTTAAAGAAACGTTTCAATATTCCCAAAACACCAAATTATTCTGGTTCCTAAATGCTTCCATACCTTGCAAGTAGTCATAACAACTGTAGTTTGAAATAACCATTTCTATTCTTTCAAGTCTACTTAAGGAACGTAACAGAAAGTCCTACGAATATGTATTATTGTGAAAATAATACAATGGCAATGTGTTCCATGTTTTACATTCTCATTTTCTGTCTTCAAGGAAAGAAAAAACAAACAAAATCCAACTCTGTATTACCAGCAAGTCTAAAAAATATCAAAATTTTAAAAAATTCAGCTTGGAGTAAATTACTTCAAGCCTCATGCATTATTCAGCAACCATAAAACATAACATAAGGCATGGCTTCTCATGCCAGAAATACACCAATCTAAATCCTAATTCTCATTGGGAAGATTTCTGAGATCCAAAGCTGATTATAAACTTCATATGCAAGGGTAACAATTTTCACAAAATATATATTTTTAGGCATTCAAAGAGTGCTATACCATTAAGACTAACACTTTCTGAAGCTGATAGATGTGTCTCTCCTGCATTCATAGATAAGCTCTTACCTTGCAAACACTAAATGAAATATTCAAATGTCTATTGTCTATTCAAATGTAATTCAAAATATCTATTCACTGCGATTAAAATACTAATTTTTTTTCTCAGGAATGATTCTGTATGCATGAATGACCCAAATAAATTGTCTGTTTACTAAGTTCCACCCTCAGTCCTTTAAAGTTTTCTAACATAAGAAGGTGAAGCAAAACAAAAATAGACTAAAATTTCTTCCATAGAGTTCCATAAATGCAACAAAAGTAAAAAAAAGCGCTGGGGGGGAAGGCAGGGAGCTCCCTCCTGCTGGCCCCGCGGCCCGGGGGGGATGCGGGGGGCTCCATGCCCGCCTCCCACCAGCGCCGCAGAAGTGGGCAGGCTTCGTCCCCACCTGCCGCCACCAGAGCAGGCAGGCTCCATCCCCACCTGCCGCCACAGGGCAGTGCCGTGTTGGGGCTAGAGAGCTCGACAGCGGCAGCAGCAGCAGCCAGCCCTAAGTGGCCCCGCCAAGCGGCAGCGCCGAGCTGGGCCACCTGGCTCCGTCAGCAGCCCCAAGCGGGTCGAGCCCACCCAACCCTGAGCCGAGCCAGTAAACCCCACGATCCCGCAATTCTGTTACTAATTGGCAGTTTTGTTGCATGCGGGTCCTCGCTGTGAATGACAGAGCAGCTTATAATCAGGTGCAGCTTATATATGGACAAAGGCCTAAAGGTTGCTGACACCCAGAGCTGCAGCTTATGATCAGGTGCAGCTTGTAATCGTGAAATTACTGTACTTAAAAATAAATAGCAGTGTAAAAGGCCAGAAAATATGTCATATTACTCGTCCTTGTGATTGAAATACACAATAAAAATTTAGCTTAGGGTAAAAACAGAAAAAACATAATTAAAAAGAAAAAGAAGGAAAAAAAGAAGATAAAGCTGCAAGGTCCTTCCCTCCTCCTTCATCTTTTTCAGATTTTTCCATTTTCTAAAAATTAAGAACTACCATCCTTTTTTCCTAGATTCTGTATGTAATTCACAACATGTATCACAAACCCCATTGCAAATAACAACCATGTGATAAGAAGGACATTTGAAAGTGCAATTCATGTTGTTCATTTTGTTGAGGCAAAGTTGAATCTTTCAGTCTCTAGTGGAAAGACAATAGTAAGACAGACTCTTCTCTGTGGCATCCACTTATATAGGACTAAATAAACAGTAACAAACTGTATCACATGAAATTCCATCTGAACATAAGTTGGAGGGGTTTTTGATGGTTTTTGTCGTTGTTACTTTGGTTTGGTTTTTTACTGTGAAAGCCATCAAACACTATAGCCCATTTTCTAGAAAAGTCTTAAACTCTTCTCCCATAGACATGCAGAAAATACAACAGAACACAATCCTGAGCAACTTCTAGCCTAACCTGCTCAGAAAGTGTGATGTATTATACTGTATATTATCAATGTTAATGATACCCAGCTTACACTTCCTAACAGTTGATGACATCATCATCACACTGCTAATGCAGTCTAGAAAGAGTATGAGTGAGCCAGCTGTATTAAATAATGATTAACCAGTAAAAGTTCCCTCAAAAACTAGCTCAAACACTGATATTTAGTAAAAGGTGCTAGTCCACTGGTTGCCACCAGACTGTCTTGGGTGTGGTTATTTTAAAGTATAGTTATTTGGCTACTACAAATAACTTGTGGCATATTTGTTTGACATGCAAGAAAACACTGCTTCGTAATCCAGGTGTTTTTGTGACCACAGTCATGCTGTGGTCACACATGCTCTGTTATGTCAAAACCACGTATGTTCACATTCAGCATCAGGCACACTGCACATCCTCTCAACACTTTACGGTACCTAACTGTTCAGTTCCACTTCCAATTTACACTTTTATGAAGAAGGCAATCCTTGAGGTAAGTCTGGATATAGACAATCTTCAAGTCCCCTTCCAAAATCTCCTATGAATTATCATATCATCAGTAGTGTGCTACAGAGGAAATCTGAAGCTGTCTGTCAGCTGTATTTCCTGAACTTTAATTTTCAATGTCTAACTTCAGGGGAACTCCCTGGCACCTGAAACCTGAAGACAAATCAATTATAGATAGCAGGCTGATATTTAATTTTAAAGGGCATAGTAGTAGAACACACTTGTACTTTGTGGCTTTTAAGGCTTCCTGGTTTTCATCTTTCCTGCCACCAAAAGATATAAAGTCATGGAAAAAAAAAAAAAAAAAGAAAGAAAGAAAAATTAAAACTGTGAATAAAATAAGTTACAGAAAAAAAACAACAGCAATGTTATGTATGTTTAGATGTTTACCATGTTGCTCTTTCATTTTGAAAAGTTCTAAACATTGCTTGATATAAGATCAAAAATAAAAGACATTTATTTGCAAAGTTAATGCCTTTACTACCACAGAAGTTTTATTTATTTTGTAATACAATCAAATTTCAGGTACTCCTGGTTATACTGATGCTAGTAAGAAAACTGTCTCTTAGACAACTGCTGACCACAATCTTTAGGGTTTAAGCTTGTCTAACAGATACAGTTAAATTGTTAATTTTTACTCTTCTGATGAAAATTATACAATTGATACAAAGTGATAATCTGTGGGCAAGTGTCAGAGCCTAGGAAAAGTCCAGCCAGGTTTTTTCCCAGGTTGCTATCAGTTCTGATTCTTTTCCAGGAGAAAGGTTTCAGAGAATTCAATAATATAGGTAAACACCTGCTAGAGGACGTATTGTTTTTCACAGAGCATGCTTCTAAAGAGGTGTTGCTCCTCTGCCCAATGAATTGTCTCTGGTTTTGTTTTGCACGATGTATATTATTTAAACCCATGATTTCCTTGAATAAAATTGCTCTTTCCTGCTCCTGAAAGAAAGCTGCCATGTTACTGTCTCTTTCACTGCTCCAGAACCACATACACTAACAATAATCTAGTAGACGTATGACAATTCAAGTAACAGGAAAAAGTAAAAGTCATTACAAACATTGAGATTACTACTTAAGTAACAAATAGTAATAGCTTCTGTTCTTGTTTATATTATAAATATCAATCTTATTATTACCAATTCCGTAACATCATGAAAGTGATGAAGAGAAAAACTACAGAACTTCCTGCAATATATATGAAGCTACAAGTCCTGCCAAACATGGAAGCATTCATTTTTAGTATGCATAATCCCCAATCCCATCCCCAACCCCAAAACAATGCAAATATCATTGTTAAAATCTCTCCTGTTTTAACAGTAGTGACACAATTGAATGTGATGTGACATAATATGACAAGTTCTCTAGACCACTCCAATGATCTTCAGGAACACTGCAGTACTGAACTGCACTGTCTAAAGAAACAGAGGCATGAGACTGAATCAGCAATCACTCTTTTGGCTTTTATAAGCACAGTAGCACTTCTTAATATACCCACCACTTTGTTCATCGTATTTGCATTATTCCTACTCACTGATTTTCAAATTTGGATTTTAACTAGCTGGCATTAGTGGATCAAACTCCAGTTATCCAAACTCTTACCCACTAAACACAATTAAAGAAAACTAAATTGTGTATGAACTCTTATTTTCCTGCTTTTTATAGGTCAACTTATTTTCTTCAGCCAGCTGTTTTTAATGCGTGTCTAATGAATGGCGTTTTTATGTTTTACTTTGAGAAATCAAGTCCTCCAAACATTCAACAAGACATGTCCGTTTCAAAAAAGCTTTTTGCAGCCACTCAGTCTTACCAGTGACACATTTCTAAAGTGGAAATATAAACCACAGTGTTTACTGCAGATCAGATGGAATCACTTAGTGTACTCTACATAGTTTCAGCAGCTTGTATCTTAAGAAGAATGTCCCTTAGCCACAAAGTGCTACTTTTAAGCACAAGTCTAGCTATTATTGTCTTCTAGTTTTGTTATGAAAAATATATTCAGGATATTAATATATTTACATCACACTTTTAAGTCACAATGTATTTTTTGAGCTAATGCAAAAATTAAGTGAGAAGCAGGTGGTAGTTCTTTGAAATAAGCTTCTAATTATTTTGGAGCTTAAGTTTTTTTGCATGTTAATGATTTCCTGTACTCTGACTGCCTTCAGTGGTAATCAAATGCCTCACTACAAAAGCTTCATGTGGAAGGAGACATCAATGAAAAAAATTAAAAGATAAACTGGCATTTACAACACCCTTAGGAGCCTAAAAGCCCTTTAATGATACCTGGGAAATGCTTTCCTAATGTGATAAAAAAGTCACCAGTGAAGTGACACACATAAACTATATTCCCACATACAGGAAAACAAGTTCCTGTCCTGACTTGAAACAAGCATGTTTTCCTTTTTCCTTAACATTGCAATTTGCCCCTGAAACTTCTCACAGCATAGGGAACACAGGCTTCTCCAGTTCAAATCTATTTCAGAAAATTCTACTTGCTGCTGAGTGTAGCTCTTTTAGAAAAGTAGATCTGGGGCAACCGTGAGAAAAGAACTTCAGAAATCAGGTCTGACAAATGAAAAAACCATTTGAAAATTACTTAAGCAGTTCTTCAAACAATGTATGCCTAGTAAAAGGCAAGTTTAACATTACTTTACATTATCTGCAGGAAGCACGTGTCAGTGTACACTCAGAAAGGACTCTAAATTTACTAGCTTGGTGGTCTGGTAGCTGGTCTTTGCATAACTACAGAAAGAATCAAAGTTCAGGGCTTCAGCTGTGGCCATTCATCCTAAGCCAGGGGATCTGACTGCCAATACCCTGAACACAAGCAAAGAGGATTTATAATGACCACAAAATGATGCACAAAGCGTACACATGTTCCAGCTGACATTGACTGGGTGCTTTTCTGATGGAATTAACAAATCACTCCAGTGGGAAGGAAATAAAAATAAGGTAGTGGACAGGAAGATAAGAACTTTAAGAGAAACAAAGTGCTTAAGGAAAATACTAAGTCCTTATTCTACTGATGTTAGCTTTAATTATTTCCTAAACCATTCTGAATATTAAAGCCTTGCAGTAAAACATATTCATAAGTCCCAACACAAGGGATGCTTTCTCTGTAACAGCACTCTCTGTAAGGAGCCTCCCTGGTCAAGTTATAGTAAAGCATGGAGTCAGAGCTGCCACAAGAAAAAAAAAATCCTTGTTTCTCTCACCCAGTATACTGTATTCTAAACTCTTGTAGATTTCTGCCTGCCATAAAACATAAGGACAATTTCAGATGGAAAGTACATCTTGAACTATTCAAATACCTCCAAAGGTCAACCCACCCTCACTCACACTATTAATCCCTTAGAGACATGTGATATGCTCCTTTGTCATACCACAAAAAATGACATTCGGTAATTTCACGATTATAGGCCGCACTTTCGGGTCTCAGCAACTTTTCGTTCTTTGTCCACATATAAGCCGCACCTGATTACAAGCCGCATGTTACAATACAGAGTGTGATAAAACGTAACTATTCTATCACCATCTGTTGAAGATGGAGGCAGTGATCCTTATCTCTGTGGGAGATATTCTGCTAATGGGCCATCCATTGAAACCAGATGTGGCATTGTTCTTTATCTTTTCACAACCCATCCTTCCTGCAGAGAGTAATTTTCTGCTAATGGCCCATTGAGTCCAACTGTGTGACTGATAAAATTACTGCATCCCATTGGAAGTTGCTCCAGCCAGGGGGAAGAGCCCAACATTTCTCACCAAAATAAATACAGAGGTTTTGGGACATTAAGGTAGCCCCTTTCTCCACTGGACTATAGAGGAAAATTGGATTTCTCTGCATCACCACTGGACCTCCAGAGGGAAACTGCACTTTCCACAGGACCACTGCTTCAATTGAATCACGTCTGTCACTGCAAGAGGACTGCAGCCATCATTTAATGGGACTGCTACCAACACCCTGCCTGACGAGGTGTCAGGCTGTACTCTGACTTTGTCAGGGTTTGGAGTTTGTTTCTTTGCAGTACTGTATTTCTATTTTAATTTCCCTAGTAAAGAACTGTTATTCCTAATTCCCATATCTTTACCTGAGAGTCCCTTGATTTCAAACATAATAATTTGGAGGGAGGGGGTTTACATTCTCCATTTCAAAGAGAAGCTCCTGCCTTTCTCAGCAGATTCCTGTCCTCCAAACTAAAACAGCGACTTTTCGTTCTTTGTCCGTATATAAGCCGTACCTGATTATAAGCCGCACATCGTGTTCGGACCAAAATTTTAGTCAAAATCGTGCAGTTTATAATCGTGAAATTACTGTGATTAAATCATGTTACTTGGCAATGATGCCTTTAAATCTTATATCAAACTGAGGTGGTGGAAGGACCCTTAGGAAAAACATTAGTATGGTTTAAAGGAGTAGGATAGACCAGCATGCAGTACAAAGATCCCAAAGTACCATAGCTGCAACATACAACACACTAAAATTCCTACTGAAAGAAGCACAGTACTTGGCACTGTGCACACATGACAGGTAAAGTCTTTTCCCCTAAACAGATTATAGTAAAAAAAATGTTTATTACAACCTCCATATTAAGCAAATAATTTTTTCTACAATTAAAAATGGATGTTTCCACCTAGTGCAAGAAATACTCTCAATAAAAATGTTCAGGCAGCTGTGAACGCAGTGTCACTCAAAGTTGTTCTCTTTTCTATTGCAGAAGATTAATTACAGACAGCATAAATACAGGACATGTTTAAAATGGCGGTATACATGGATGTAGACTGAAAAATGACAATTCATGAAGAGATGGTAAAATTCTTCTCCTTAAATTCTATTTGCTGCCATAACTTGTTTAGTAACTACTTTTCAGGCCCTAGTAGCTGAAGAAATCTTTTAGGAGCCTTGCATTCATACAGGCATTACAACACTGGCATATACTTTTTCTAAAGCAACTAGGAGAAATTCCAGTTTGTGAACCCTTCACCTCTCATCTGAAGTTATATACCTATCATACATTATATAAACATTTACAGAACATCTTACTGAACTGGAAAATCTCCCACAAACAAATACTGTCATCAGTTGCTCTTCAAAATCAGTAATATTTGACTGAATAGTTCAGGCACATGGATGTTTTTAGCAAATCATAAATCAAGCAGGCCTTTCACTGAGTTAAGCTGAAGTTGAATACATGCCCTCTTTTTCAATATTATTTGTACTTTCAGAAGTTATCAGTAAGATCTTGTCACCATCATAAATCTATCAACTTCAACATTCCATTTAAAACAGATCTGAAAACTTAAAATGAAACAGAACTACATGATCCCACTGTTAAAACCCAGTGAAATTCCCTATCTTTTCTCCTACTTCTTTTATAGTCTCCTTAGACGACGAAGTTTCATGGCTGCTAAGCACTTCCCAAAGCATTTTGATGTATGAAGCTGTGTCTCAGGGAGGATGATGAGTGAGTCAAGAGTTATGGGTTAGGATTAAAGGGCAAACTATTAAGGGTGACACTGTTGTGTGTGATTGTTACAGGCTCCCTGAGGGGGAGTAGGAAGCAGATGAGGTTTTATATAGACAGCTGGAAGTAGCCTCACAGTCACAGGCTGCAGTTCTCATGGAGGACTTCAACTACCTGGACATCTGCTGGAGGAGCCACACAGTGAGGCATAAACAACCCAGGACGTTCTTGGAAACAATAATTTTCTGGCACTAGTGGTGAAGGAGCCAACTAGGAAAGGTGCGCTGCTGGACCTTTACTAATAAACATAGAATGTATGGTTAGAGATGTGAAGGTTGGGGGCAGCCTTGGTACAGGGACCATGAGATCATTAGTACCCTGGGAGGAAGAAGCAGATCAGTGAGTAGGACCACAACCCTGGACTTCAGGAGAGCTAACTTTGGCCTCTCCAGGGATCTTCTTGAAGAATCCCAGGGAAACATGCCCTAGAAGGACAAGGGGTCCAAGACAGCTGGTCCAAGCAGTTCTGTGGAGAAGGACCTTGCTGTTTTGCAAGATGTCCATGAGCCAGGAGTGTGCTTCTGTGGCCAAAAATGCCAATGTTATCCTGGGATGCATTAGGAAGAGCATGGTCAGCAGGCTAAGGAAGGTGACCCTGCCCCTCTACTCAGCCCTAGTGAGGCCACATCTGAAGTACTGTGTCCTGTTCTGGGCTCCTCAGTATGAGAGAAATATGGAGCTTCTGCAGCAGGGCCAGGGGAGAGCAACAAGGAGAATTAAAGGATGAGGTAATCTCTCCTGTGAGGAGACTGAGGGAGCTGAGCTTTTTAGCTTCAGGAAGATGACTGAGAGAACCCCTCATAAGCGTGTATATATATGCAAATATCTGAAGGGAGAGTGTCAAGAGGATGGACTGAGACTCTTCCCAGTGGTGCCAAGTGGATGAGAGGCAATGGGCAGAAACTGATGTACAAAAGAAGTTCCATATGAACATGAGGAAAAACTTCTATACTGTGAGGCTGTGGCTGAGCACTGGACCAGTCTATCCAGAGGGATTGTGGAGTCTTCCTCTCCGGAAATATTCAAAAGCCATCTGGAAACAACCCCAAGTAACATGCTCTAGGGACAAGCAGGTTTTGTAGCCCTGATGACCTCTGGGGTACCTTTCAACTTTTCCCCTTCTGTGTGACTATTTACTAATTTTTGAGCTAAAAAACTGTTAAAGATAAGTGCTGAAGAAAGATCTCCAGAAAAACTGTAGTCACATCTAAAGAACTCATTGAGAATATTTATGACAAAGTCAGATGGTGAGAAGCTTACAACACAAAAGTGAGAGTTTACTGTACAGAGTACCACATGAAAGTCCAATATACCTTCAAGAAGTTTCAAACATACCCTAAAAAATTAGAAATAAACACCTTGACTTAATTTGCTAAAAAAACACCAAGGGAACACAGCCACTTTTCACATTCAAGTCATTTGTCTATATATATCCTAGGCTAGCAACCAACACACAGAAAAACTTAACTCTTACTTTGTGGTCAAATGAGTCAATGAATTACATCTCTATCAAAAAAATCACCTTCCTATTAGTTTCCTTCTTGGCAATCTCAGAAAAGACATCACTGATTTAACAAGCAGGATCAATTTGTTATCCTGTATTTTATGACTGTTGGAAACACACTGAGATCATTCAAATGAAGAATTCACTGTAAAGGGGCTGATCGCTGATGGGGGCCAGGCTGAGCATCAGTCAGTGGATGGTGAACAACTGTACTGCACATTATTTGTTTTTCTTGGGTTTTATTTCTCTCTTTTCTTTAGTATTATTATCATTATTATCATATTTTATTTCAGATTGTGAACTGTTCTTGTCTCAACCCACAGGTTTTACCTTTTTCTGATTCTCTTCCCCATTCTACCAGGATGAAGTGGGAGAAAGTGAGTGAGCAGCTGTGTGGTACTTAGGGACTAAGCCACCACAATGATGTAGTAAAGCGCTTTTTGATAGGAATAATTTGCACGAAACATAATAACCCAAAATAAAATTAGTAATAAAGCATTATAGCTTGTAGAAAATATATTTCAACCCTCCAGGAAAAGCAACTAATGAGGGTTTGGTGACTCTCCAAATAAATTCCTACAAGTTGGAGACTTCTTTTTTAATGGAGTGATCATTGATGACCACTGGAAAAATAAACAAAAGCTACATACGCACATTTCTGAAAGATCCTTTGAGAAGACAAAATAGACTAAATAATTAGAAACTAAAATGGCATTCTTTTGGAGGAAAAACTATAAGGCAGCAAACACATCTTAATGACAAATGCATTCACATGAAATGCTGGAACATTTAAATAAGAAAGTACATATGTAAATAACAAAGCTGGATATAGGTTTGAAGTAATAGAAAATTCATCATGCCAAACTATTTATTAGATAGGGTAATAACATATACTACACTTCTAAACTTTAGAGACAGCATTTCAAAACTGAAATAAAACATCTGATGTGATCTCAGACCATTGACTCACAGGAAACTAGAGAATGGCAGGCAATAGCACTAAGAAGAAGAGTCTGGAGATTAGAGTAGGACAATGAATTAAAATGAATCAACAGTATCTCATCAAAAAGACAAAAGACAGATTGGGTCAATATTAATATACATGTGATATTAAAAGCATATGAGGTTATTATTGTTTTTCCTTGGCACCCACTGACTCTTGGCAGGAGCACTGCAGAAGCCGTAACTCCACATGTAAGATACAAAACATTTTATACTACCAGTGCACAGTGACTGGACACTTTTGGGTACCATACCTCAACAAGGGAAATTAGAAAAAGTGTCATATAGAATTTACCAGTTTTGAAAAACAAGTCTTTCACTTACGTATTTAACTGCTCCCAAAGTTATGTATTTCTGGAATCGATTTTATTTCACATAAATCATAGCTCTTTTTTAAAACAAACTGCTGATTAAGAGATTTATCTAGGAATTCATAACTGAGGCAAAGTTCTAGCATATTGAAGGCAATGCGAACTTTTATGTTAGTTAGGCTGTGATCATTAGGCTACATTCATTACTGTTAAGAAGAGCTGAAGAAGGTAAAAGGAAACGGATGGTAAGAGATTCAGAGAACATTTTCCTTGATTATTTTTCCATTCACTTGTTCAGTTTAGAGAAAAAGTTCTAACTCAATTATTAATAGAAAAAGAAAAACAAACAAAACACTAACAGTTCTCCAAAGCTGAGTGAGAAACCATTTAGTAGTCATCAGTAGATCTATTCCATTAAAAAAATTTCAAAGCCCAAAACCTTTCCAAAAATCTGTTCTTATGCAGAAGCAATTTAACAGGAAGGCAACAGTTAAATATTCTGCTCCTTAACAGAACTAGCCAAAAAATCAAAGTCTGATTTTATATTGCTCCAGTATTTAAACATGGTCGTAAGAATCATTTAACCTTAAAGCATAAAACTCAGCTGATAATTTTTTTCTAACACCTAATAAAATTTATTCTTGCAGAATTGGACGAAAGTTAATCACAGTCTACCTTCCTCACAAAGTTTCCTGTTACAAGGTTGAATGATTCATGCATACGTTGTATTTCAGTATTTTAAAAATTCCTCCATATAGCACCCTCTTTGTTGTAACACTCAAACATACTTTGCCTCTAGGCCAGTGCTATAATAAAAGTAAAATGAATTCAAGGCCATTTGCTGAGAAAAACATAGGTTCAAAGTATTTCACACTTTTCTGCTTGTAACATTTTCATGTCAAAGCTGTACTTTCTTTTTTCCTTCCCTTTGCTATTGCTTTATTATCTGCCTTTATTGGTAGAGTATTCTTGAAAAAGCTTGAAATAAATCTGAACTACTCGGGAAGCTGACTTAAGGCATTAAGGTTTCAGATGAAAATGTAAATTTCAAAGCCTGTGCTTATTAGGGGGATCTAATACTAAATCATATATCAACTCATTTGAAGAGTAATAGAAAACTGTGGTTAATTCACTTATTACTTAACTATTAGACAAAGCAAGTGTGATTACACAAATCAGTAACAGTGCTTTTGCAGTGCAAAACCATCATCTGTAAGTAAACACCATTCAAAAAATAATTCAGCAGCTAAGAAAGCAAAGTTATTAAACTATGATTTCTGCCTGTCACTAAATAAAATTAGTATTCTATTCAAGAGCAACCCGATGGATTGTGTCCCCCACTGGTAAGTTATCAATATGCCATTTCTTTAGTTCTTAAGAAGATGAAAAAATCCTTAAAATTGAAAAAAAAAATAATAAAAAAGAAAACTGGAAGTATTCAGTGTTTATATACCCACCTTAATGTATCACTTACACCCTGAAGAACAATCACACAACTCAATCCTCAGCTGGGAAAGGACATCCTCCTACTAGAGCATGTGATCATTCACACACTTCCTAAGCACTTCAAAGAGCAGCTCAGGAAACCTGCACTTTATAGAGCAGCTCAGGAAACCTGTACTTTATTCACCAGTCATCAAAGCAGAGAACTTTAGTATTCACTCCTTACACACTGTTGCTTGTTTATGTATGAGCTACTATCCTGCCCAGCATTCAGTCTAATGCATAACTGACCACAGGAAATTTGTGTGATAATCTATAAAGCTGCCTACGTTTCAAGTAACAGTGGCTTTGTTTTTACTTTAAAGCCCTTCTCTACTCTTCACATTACTTCTGCAAAAAATTATTGCATATACTTTCCTCAAACATAAGTCACATCTGACTCAAGGCAAACAAGGCAAAGAATGAAATCGTGGCCTGATCTGCAAACTTTTTCTATTTTTTATTTCCATTATAAAAAGTATAACGCCATTTCTCATAAGCAGGCTCCACATCAGTAAATCTCTCCTTTTAAGAACAGTCAAGCACAAGAAGTACAGTAATTTCACGACTATAAGGCACACCTTAAAGCCTAAAATTTTGATCGAAACCCAGAAGCACGCCTTATAATCTGGTGCACCTTATATATGGACAAAGTTCTGAAATTTGCCGACAACCTGGAAGTGTGAGCCGCGAGCCAAGCAGCGAACTGACCCGCACGGGGCCACGCAGGTCCATGGGGCTCGGCCCGGCTCGCGCGGCCCTGCATGGGTCAGCAGGGCTCAGCCCAGCTCGCGCAATTCCGTTACTTATTGGTTACTTTGTTGCATGTGGATCCTCGCTAAAAAAAAAAAAAAAAAAAAAGTGCGCCTTATAATCCAGTGCACCTTATATATGGACAAAGTTCATAAATTTGCCAACATCCAGAAGTGCACCTTATAATCTGATGTGCCTTATAGTTGTGAAATTACTGTACATTGACTGTTTCTCAAGATCTAGAAGGACTTAAGCTAACAGTATAAAGTGGCTAAGTCCTAACCTCTCCAACAGAAAATGGTATAGTAGGAGTAAGAGTTGTTTTCCAAACTCCCAACTTCTTTTTTAGATTTCTCTAGAGGCAGGAAACATACCACACCTAAATACCTTCAATATGGACGTGACAAAATCAAGGTGGGGGTCAGAGTTTATTCCGTAAATTGTAGGTACAAAATTAAGATAACTTCAGCATTAATTATCTAAATATCCTGTTAGGAAAAGACAATAAAAATTATGAAGTAATATGAATTTATTTGTACTGAGTAAAAAATAAGTTTTGTTTAATGCCCATTCCCTGCAAATCTTTTACTGTGCCAATATGTAAATTAATGAGATTCTCAAGCAGCTGATAATTATCTCAACTAATCTCTGTGTGATTACGTACCTATAAGGAGTTTTAGTATTTTTATATGAGGATAGTTTACTATTTCATACAACTGATGTCAACAATAGTAAAATGGTTAACCAAAAATCTGTACAGGTAGAATAGATCCAATTCATCACTCTTTTAATTAAAATACATAGGCCTACATGATTTTGGTATAACTATAAAAAACAAAACAATGGAATTATATAAAATTATTACCAAATTATATCAATCACAAAATGTAATGTTCAAAATCCAATCACTACCTAGCTACCAAAAAAACCTCTTCTCACTGTTTTTCAATTTAGTTTTAACTTTATTAAGACTAAACTATATATGGAATATTGCTTAATAAGACTTGACTATTTCTAGATTAATACCAAATTTATCCCTTAGAAACTGAACTGGAGGCACATTGCATGATGAAGAAGAATAAGAAAAGGAACTCTCAACTAAAACACTGTGTCCAGTTCACAGGCTTTACTCCACGCTTTACTCCACTCCCATCCTTTAACACTGGAAAATATGCAACTTATTTATCAGAAGCTTTCAATCATCAGTGACTTTCAATGAGCAAAACAAAATTCCATCACTTAGGGTTTACAAGCCAAGTACAACATCTTAAACGATTTATGGGGACAAACTTTTAGAAGAGTAGGTTGTTATAGGACAAAGGCTAAAGGTTTTAATAAAAAAGGGTTGATTTAGATTGGACACAAGGAACAGCTTTTTAACAAGGAGGGAGGTAAAACACTGAAACAGGTAGTGCACTAAGGTGGTAGATGCACCATCTCTGGAAATATTCAGGATCAGACTGGACAGATCTCAGAGCAACTTGGTCAAATTGATGATGTCACAATTCATTGCAGCGACCCACTTGCTCAAGTTGCTCAGGGACCCAGCCAACCTAGCCTTGAAAAATCCCAGGGATGGGACACCTCTCTTCTTTTAGCATAAAACCATTCCTATTTGTCCTATCTCTATCTGTAAGCCCCTTATGAATACTGTAAGGCCACAACAAGGTCTCCCTAGAGCCTTTACTCCAAGATGAAAAATCCCAGCTGTCTCAGCCTGTCTTTGTAGGAGAGGTGCTCTAGCCCTCTGATTATTTTTGTGACCCTCCTCTGGACCTGCTCTAACAGATCCACATCTTTCCCATGCTGAGGACTCCAGAACTACAAGCAGCACTACAGGTGAGATCTCACAAGGGAGACAATCACCTCCCTCATCCTGATGGTCACTCTGCTTTGGATGCAGACCAGGATAAGTTTGGCCTTCCAGGCTGTTGCCTCACATCCAGCCTTTCATCCATGAGAACACTCGAGTTCTTTTCTGTAGGACTGCTCTTAATTAATTCACTAATTCCCCACCAGTACTCATGTCTGGGATTTCCCAGACCCAACTGCAGCACCTTGAACTTGGACTAATTGAACCTTGTCTGGTTCCCATGAGCCCACTCCTCAACCTTGTCCAAGTGCCTCTGGATGACATCCCATACTTCAGGTGTGTCAGTCTCACCACACAGTTTGGTGTCATCTGCAACCTTGCTAAGGGTGCACTCAATCGCATTGAAGACAATATTGAAGAGCACTGGTCCCAAGACAGAGCCCCTACAAGACACCACTTGCCACCAGTCTCCACCTGGACATAGAGCCATTGACCACAACTCTCCTGTTGCATCCATTCAGCCAATTCCTTATGCACTGAACAGTCCATCCGCAAATCCACATCTCTCAAGTTTGAAGTTAAGGATGTCATGTGAGGCCCATGTCAAACACCTTGGAGCAGCCTAGGTAGATGATATCCATTTCACTGTCTTTTGTCAACCATTACAGTAACTCTATTACAGAAAGCCACCAGATTGGTCAGATATGATTTGCCCCTAGTGAAGCCATGCCTTAACATTGCTTCCAGGATGATCTGCTCCATAATTTTCCCAGGCACAGAGGAGAGGCTCACTAGTCTGTAGTTGCTCAGATCTTCCTTTCTCCTCTTCCTATAAATAGGACAGGTGTTTCCCTTTTTCCAGTTAACAAGACTTTGCCTGACTACTATGATTTTTCAAATACATGGAAAGTGGCTTTGCAACAACATCAGTCAGTTCACTCAGAACCCTAGGATGCATGTCATCAGGCCCCACAGACTTGTGGCTATTCAGTTTCATCAAGTAGTCCCAAACCTGCTCTTAGCTTACAGCAGGAGGGACTTGGCTCTCCCAACTCCCACTATGAGATGTGGGAGAACTTGACTGTTAGTGAAGTCTGAGGCAAAAAATTCATTGAGTAACTCAGTCTTCTCCATATCTGTTGTTACTGGTTCTCCTTTGTCATTTATTGGGGAGTACACCTTTCTCCGCCTTTCTTTTCTGACATTGTATATTTACAGAATAGCTTTTTGTTATTTTTCACATCGCTCACCAAGTCCCATTCCATCAGTGCTTTGACTTTCTTGATCCCATCCCTACACATCTGAACAATATCCCTGTACTCTCCCCAGGTCGCCTGTCTTCTGTTTCCACTGGCTGCGCATTTCTTTCTTACTTCTCATTTTGAGGACTAGATCCTTGCTCATCTACGCCGGCATCTGCCCTGCCTTCCTTGATTTCTTACACATTGGGATGGAAAGCTTTGTGCTCTAAGAAAAGTAACAGCTCTGGTCAGCTACTTTGTCCCTAAGGACAGTTTTTCAGGGCATCTCATTCACCAACTCCTTAGACATCTGGAAGTTCAGTCTTCCAAAGTGCAGGGTCCTGACTATGCTTCTTGCCAAGACTGTGCTCCCTGAGATCAAACTCAACCAGGCTGGGGTTGCCACAGCCCAGGCTGCCTCCAATCTTAACCTCTCAAATGAGTTAATCATCTTCAATTATGAGCTTGAGAAAATACCAGATCATTGGTATTTGACTCATAAAGGCTCAAACAACATACTACACATGTGAAAACAAAAAAAAACTTTTCAAGATAGCGTAAACTATCAGCAAACATCACTTCATATAAAGACAGTTGAATTCTTAGTAAAGCAGTCTCTGGTGGCACAATTGCATGCCGTATAGTACAACGTGACCTTATAAAACTTATGTGATGAATGGGTTTATATAAAGTAAATTCTTTGAAAAGCTGAGTCCTCACCATAAGTAAGGGTGCAACATAAATCATAAAGATATATGCTTTTTCATCTTCATTTTCTTAAAAAAAAAATTAAAAATTAAAATAAAAATAATTTTTTTAAAAGCTTAAGGTAGAGTACCCTCAAGGTCTTTAAATTTTGTATCTGAAGTAAACCAAGAAGTTTACAATCTGTTCATTACTTAAGGACTGTGACATTTTGTGGCTAGGTTAAGAGTTCACTTGGTTGAAAATCAGGGTTCCGCACTACTGACTCATGATTTTATCATGAATCATCCTTTCTAAAATGACGCATATGCCAGAATTGGAGTATTGGATGACAAACTCAACTCTAAGACCATGAGGAAGAGTTCAGAAATATGAAAAGGAGACATGCATTCTAAACAACAAAGGCAGTGTCTGAAGTTCAACTTTTGAAAGTCTGGGCTAACAATACTGCTAATCAATAGCTGCTCTTCCTATGTCCCTTCTTGATAGTTTCTTGTTTTCATTTTAGCACCAGTGTTCAGAGACAGTGAAGAACAAAGGTATAGCTAGAGCAGCAAAGAAATTTAAAAGATCTGCATTATAATCCTTTGCCACAGATTTTAAAGTTCAAAGTCACAACCAACTCTGCCTACATTATGCTTGACTGCTGTATTTTTATCTTTGTAGGTGTTTTTCATTTACTATTTTTAAACATTTCCATTAGCTTTGTTTAGAATTCCAGCTAAACTTATAAGGGATTTCATAGTTATTCCTCATACCCCTAGGCCTTTAACAGTTCTGCTAAAAGTAAGAGTCAATTTCATTTCACCTTTTTGCTTAAGTTCTACAACCAACAGAACACATTTTGTTTCAATCAATAAAAGACTTTTAGCTATAGAGGTTTTCAGAAAGTGCGTTTGTGCTTTCTGTACCTAAGTGTTGTAGTAAATACACCTATAGAATCAGTTAAAGAATAAATGCAGCTTTAGAACTGCTGACCAGTAACTGTTGCAAGAGAACCATCTAGTGGTGAAAACCGCAATTCATACTCTGCTATTTTTAACAAAAATCTATGCAAGCCACTGGTCAACTTCTCAGTCTTAGGGTTTTTTATTCCAGAGCTTTAATAGTTTCTTTAATTTAGGTTTCAAATTTCTATTATGAGAATTAATGTGTTTGTTATTTCTTCCTGTTATGAGAACATCTGTTGCAATTCTTCCACACATGAAAATTGCTCATAGATCAAATCATTAATCTGAAGGCATTAGCAAGAATGACATTTAGAAATTAGGCTACAAAATAGGTTTCTTTACTTCACAAGAGAAATCACTAATAGTTTTTTTCTTAATACAAGAGACCAAAAAAATCAACAGTTGAGAAGTGACAGTTGTACTTCGTATGTTTTACATCTCCATCACATCTCAAGCAGAGAGAAATAGACCAAAATACTACAAGCTTGCCATAAACACGCAGGGATAGAACAGAAAAAAATTACATTGAAGAAAGCTGAATGAGAATGCAATACACATCTAGTGATACTTGTTTCTATATTTTGAATATGTGAAACAACTCCAAAGATATTAAAATGATTGAATCATAAAATAGTTTTTGTGGGAAGGGTTCTTTAAAGGTCATCTAGTCCAAACCTTCCCTGCAATGAAGAGGGACATCTAGATCAGGTTGCTCAGAACACCATTCAATCTGACCTTAAGTGTTTTACCACCCTCATTGTAAAAAAACTTTCTCCTTATATCTAATCTAAATTGTTCCTCTTGCAGTATAAAATCATTTCCATTTGTTCAATCTCAACAGTCACTGATAAAATGTTTATCCTCAGCTTTCCTGTAGGCCCCCTTTAAGTACAGTAATTTCACGATTATAAGCCACACCATTTTGACTAAAATTTTGGTCCGAACCCGAAGTGCGGCTTATACTCCGGAGTGGTCAATATATGAACAAAGTTCAGAAATTTGCCAACCTGGAAGTGCGAGCCTGCAGCAGCCCTGCGCCGAGAGGCGTCCACCCGGCCCCAAGCCGAGCCAGTAAACCCCACAATCCCGCAGTTCTGTTACTAATTGGCAACTTTGTGACAGTTGCACATGGATCCTCACTGTGAACAAAAGTGCAGCTTATAATCTGGTGCGGTTTATATATGGACAAAGAAAGAAACGTTGCCGACACCCAGAACTTCAGCTTATAATCAGGTGCTGCTTATAATCATGAAATTACTGTACTTAAAGACCATATTAAGGTCTCCCTGAATCCTTCTTCTCCAGGCTGAACAACTTCAACTCTCTTAGCCTGTCTCAGTAGGACTCTGGTTGTTTTTGTGACCCTCCTCTGGACCTGCTCTAACAGATCCACGTCTTTCCCATGCTGAGGACTCCAGAACTACAAGCAGCACTACAGATGAGGTCTCACAAGGGAGACAATCACCTCCCTCATCCTGATGGTCACTCTGCTTTTGATGCAGACCAGGATAAGTTTGGCCTTCCAGGCTGTTGCCTCACATCCAGCCTTTCATCCATGAGAACACTCGAGTTCTTTTCTGTAGGACTGCTCTTAATTAATTAATTACAGTAATTTCACAAGCATAAGGTGCACCGGACTATATGGCGCACCTCCGGGAGTCAGCAAATTTCGCAACTTTGTAGAGTATATAAGGCGTACCGGACTATAAGGCGCACTTTTTTTTGCAGCGAGGATCCACCACCAGCTCCCCCCGCACGGTTGCTGGCCGAGGCCCCGCCTCAACCCGGCAGCCGTGGGCCCCTGGGGCCCACCTGTACGCGGCAGCCACAGGGCCCCGGGCCCGCGTGTACCCAGTGGGGCCGGGGCATGCCTGCCGCCGCTCAGCGCCACCTCCACGGGGCCGGGCTATGCCCACTGCCGCTCTGTGTGGCCTCCCCAGGGCTGGGCTATGCCTGCTGCCACCACTCCGTGCTGCCTCCCCGGGGCTGGGCTATGCCTGCCACCGCTTCACCCCGCCTCCCCGGGGCATGCCTGCTGCCGCTCGGTGCCGCCTCCCCGGGGCTGGGCTATGCCCGCCGCTGTTCCATGCCACCTCCCCGGGGCCAGGGTATGCCCACTGCCACTCGGCGCCGCCTTCCTGGGGCCAGGCTATGCCCGCCGCCGCTCCATTCTGCCTCCCCGGGGCCAGACTATGCCTGCCGCTGCTCGACACCACCTCCCCAGAGCCAGGGCATGCTTGCCACCGCTCGGCGCCGGGGCATGCCTGCCGCCACTCCGTCCCACCTCCACGGGGCCGGGGCATGCCTGCCAGGGCCCCTCAGGTCCCCGGGCCCACCTGTACCCAGCCGCCACAGGGCCCCAGGCCCGCCTGTACCCGGCAGGAGGGGCGCCATGGGCCCCTGGGCCCCCCTGCACCCAGAAGCCATGGCCCCACGGCCCTGTCTTCACCTAGCAGCTGCAGCCCCATGGCCTCATCTCTACCTGGCAGCCGTGGCCCTGCCGGCTTCCCCCGCGGCTTGCACTTCCGGGTTTCCAAATTTCAGAACTTTCGCCCATATATAAGGCGCACCGGACTATAAGGCGCACTTCTGGGTTTGGGCGAAAATTTTAGTCAAAAGTGTGCGCCTTATAGTTGTGAAATTACTGTAATTCCCCATCTGTACTCATGTCTGGGATTTCTCAGACCCAACTGCAGCACTGTGAACCTTGTCAGGTTCCCATGAGCCCATTTTTCAAGCTTGTCCAGGTGCTTCTGGATGGTATCCTGTCCTTCAGGTGTGTCAGTCTCACCACACAGCTTGGTGTCATCTGCAAATTTTCTGAGGGTGCCCTCTATCCCACTGCCTAGATCATTGATGAAGAAATTAAAGAGCACTAGTCCCACTATGGATGCCCAAGGAACACCATCTGTCATTATATATATATATATAGGATAATGGAGGGTCTCGAGGGGAAGGGTTATAAGGAGCAGCTGAGGTCACTTCATTTATTCAGCCTGGAGAAGAGGAAACTGAGAGGAGATACCATTATGGTCTTCCACATCCTCCTGAGGGGAAGTAGAGGGGCAGGTACTGGTTTTTCACTCTTGTGATGACTGACAGAGGAATGACAAGGAAATGACAAGAAGCTGAGTCAAGGGAGGTTTAGTTGGATATCATGAAAAAGTTTTTCACACAGAGGGTGAGCAGCTCCCCAGGGAAGTGGTCACAGCACCAAATCTGTCTGAGTTAAAGAAGCATATGGCATGGTTCTTAGGGTGTCCTGCACAGGGTCATTAGTTGGACTGGATGATCCTGATGAGCCCCTTCAAACTCAGCATTTTCTGTGATTCTATGATTCTCTAGATGTAACATACAACCAGTTCATCATCCAGTGAACAGCCCACCCATCAAAACCATCTCTCTCCAATTTAAAGAGAAAGATGTTGTGGGGGAGTGTGTCAAAGGCTTTACAGAAGTCGACGTATATGACATCCACACTCCTTACCTTGTCAACAGATGTAGTCACTCCATGGCACTCTACCACTAGGCCCTAGGCTGATCTGCCAGAACTTGCCCTTAGTGAAGCCATGCTGGCTATCTAGAGTCATATCCCTGTTCTCCATGTGCCTTAGTGCAGCTTCTTGGAAGTTCTGTTCTATGATCATTTCCAAGCACAGAGGTGAGGCTGACAGGTCACAACTTCCCAAGATGCTCCTTTCCAGCCCTTTTAAAATGCATTCAATGTTTCCCTTTTTCAAGTTACCCTGGACTTCACCTGTTGCCATGACTTTTCAAGCATCATGGACTGTAGTTGGCAACTACATCAGACAATTCCTTCAGAACTCTAGGATGCCTCTCAGTCGGGTCCCATAGATTTAGGTTCCTCAGGTGGTCACGAAACCAATCTTCCCTTGCAGTGGGAGACACTTAGTTCCTGCAGTCCTCATTCTGGTCTCTACCACTTAAGAGGCGTGGGAAGACAGATTACAAGTGAAGACTGAGGCAAGGAAGTTGTTGAGTTCCTCAGCTTTCCACTCGTCCATTGTTACCAGTTTGCCAGTGTGGCTACCTTCAACCTTCCTTTTCTGGTCAATGTACTTGTGAAAGCCCTTCTTGTTGTTCTTTGCACCCCTCACCAAGTTCATCTCCAGCTTACCTTGGCTTTTTTGATGCCATCCCTATTCAACCATGCAGCATCCCTATATTCTTCCCAGATCACCTCTCCCTGCCTCCACTGGCTGTGCATTTTGACCAGCAGGTCTCAACTCGGACATCCCCATCTCTTGCCTTCCTTTCCCAGTTTCTCACACCTGGGGATCCTGAATCCTTTCACTCCTTGAAGATCTGCCATTTTTTGACTGCTTTTCTCTTAGGGCAGTTTCACAAGTCCAACTAACTCCTTGAAGAGTGGGTAGTTTGCTTGCCTAAAGTTCATGGTCCTGACTATACTTTTCACCTGTCCCATACCCCTCAGGACTGCAGACTCAATCTTTTTTTGCTTTTGTCAGTGTTAAATCATATGGCTGAGTAGAATGCACAGCTTTACCACTGAAGGTATAGGGTTAAGAGCTCTACAAAAAGAAAAGAAAAGCATAACTTTCAGGAAGAGAAATCTGAGAAGACTGAGCAACTTCATAGATCAAGTTCTCTGTGTCAACTCCTACAGCTTTCTTTGCTTACTCAGATGAAAAAATCATGTGCCTGAGGGACTGACATTCTCCCTCCTTCCCAACACTCCCACGGTATGCTTTACTGTATGTATGCTTTCCTCCTTCTGTTCAACAGCCATTCTCCTGTTGTGTCTGCTTCAGTAGCTCTGTGAACAGGACCAGTGAAGGGCTACTTTCACCCTCACATTGTTTCAAACATGCTTGAATACAGCAGTAAGACACATATTAGTCACAGTAGTAACAGACAGCAATAAATGCAAAGCCTCTTCCTGTATTTTCTCATTCTACTTCCAGACTGTCGTGCAAAAGGCAGACTATCAGCAAAGCAAGCCCACTGCTGCAGTCTCACAGAATCACCATGAAGCTGAAGACAAGAGACACTTTTAGCACATGCCTGAAAAGAATTCCAGAGAAGCCTGTGGAAGGCTGATGGTTAAAAAAAAAAAAGTTTATTTATTTACAGACTCTCAGGGGCACACCAGAACATCTGCCAAACACAGATTCACATAGATAGCTTGGCAGGCTAGACGAGGACAGGCGTTTGTTTACTAAAATTAACACATGCTAGACTTCCTTTCTGGTTCACTCTGGTTGGTCTTGCAAGATGGAAATAAAACCACAATACTGTCGTCTATAAGCCTCAAGGATAGAACAAGATATTAAAGATGATACTTAAACAACCTGAAATAGATTCACTGCAAAAGGTCTGGGGTAAGATTAAAAGCATATCCTTGATAAGAAATGTAATCAGTCCAGGAAAGCCACATTAAAAGAACATTCAGTCCAGGAAATCTTCCAAAAAAGAATATTCCTCCATTTCTCAAAAGGAACTTTCCCCAGTGTCCATTTTGCCAATTTTTCTGATGCTTCAACACATGCCTTACAAGCTTCCTGCCAGGTACCTGAACAATCAATCCAATTTTCCTAGATTTAGGTCTTAAACAGAAAGCATCTTGATCTTATAACATGAATATGTATTACTCATTACATAATATAAATCCCTGCCTTCTTGGTTTATTTATTTGTAATTCTTTCAATTTTTAATTCATTCTTTGTACAACAGCAATAAACACTCATATGTGAACTGGAACACAGTGAAGAAAAAAAGGAAAAGGTAATTAGCACGACATGCTAACACAGAAAACTCAGAAAAGTTTACAGAACTTACGAGAGTTCCTTCTGCTGTTCTTGCTGCTTTGACAGGATTGGCCCTCATTTTGACCATCCTAGGAGTTGAAAAGTGTTTGTCTTGCTGAGTAGGTTCTAGAGTAAACATTACCTGCTGCAAAGACACCTTCTTCCTTCTTCATCAGATTACAGTAATTTCACGACTATAAGGCGCACCCTTTTGACTAAAATTTTCCCTCGAACCCTGAAGTGCGCCTTATAGTCCAGTGCACCTTATCTGAGGGACAAAGTGGCAAAAGTTGCCAACCCGGAAGTATGAGTCGCTAGGGAAAGTGGCCCCACAGCAGGGCCGGGCTGCAAGGGGGAGTGGCCCCGTGGGTCTGTGCCGGGCTGTGAGAGGGAGTGGCCCCGCAGCAACATCGGGATGTGAGGGGAGAGGGGCTCCACAGGGCAGGCCAGCCAGCATCGGGGCATCCCCCACAGTGGCATCGGGGCAGCCCCAGCGTGGGGCGGGGAAATCCGCTGGAATGGGGGCAGCCGCCGCGTGGCGGGGGGGGGAAGCCACCGGAATCAGGGCAGGCCCGCCGGAATCGGGGTGGACCTGCCGGCATCGGGGTGGGCCCACTGGCATCGGGCCGGGCCTGGCGCAGGGGAGGGGGGAAAAGCTGCTGGAATCGGGGCAGCTGCCACGTGGGGGGAAGAAAAGCGCCAGAATCAGGCAAGCCTGCTGGAATCAGGGTGGGCCCCGCACGGCATCAAGGTGGCCCCGGCGTGGCATCGGGGCATCCCCCGCACTGCATCGGGGTGGCCCCAGCGCGGGGTGGGGAAAAAGCTGCCGGAATCGGGGCAGCGGTGTCACAGGGCGAGCCTGCCGGCATCAGGTCACCTGGAGCACCAGGGGACTCCCGGAGCGCACCGGCAGTGCGCAGTTCCTGGTGTGCCAGGGGGAGTGCGTGACACCCGGAGCACCAGGGAACTTCCGTAGCAGCGGGGCCCCGCGGACGCTGCACGGAGCGGCAGTGGCCATGCCCTGGCCCCGGGGACGCCCCACAGTGCAGCGGCGGCCGTGCCCCGGCTCCACGGACGCCGCACGGAGCGGCGGTGGCCGTGCCAATGGCTGCCAGGTTGAGGCGGAGCCTCAGCCAGCAACTGCGGGAGCTAGGGGCGGAGCCTCGCTGCAAAAAAAAGGTGCGCCTTATAGGCCGGTGCGCCTTATAGGCCGGTGCGCCTTATGGTTGTGAAATTACTGTACTTGCATCCACCACAGCTCATGAGACAGGTCTGGCATCAAGATTGAGCTGGTGGTCAGACCTCTACTTAGAACTCCATGGTAAACAAACATGCATGTCAAAAATCCAGAGAATTTCTTCTGCAGAACTGCATGGTGGTACAAGTTTACTTGTTGTACTCTTTCTGAACCATTCCAGACACTCACAACACTTAGTTTACTATCCCCTATACATTTGTTACTGCAACTCCACTCTAGAATGTTAGAAAGTGTTATTACCTCTTCTCACATTTAGGAACCTTTGTATTGTCCTTCTGTTTTTATCAGGAATATGCCCATACCATATACACTCACTCCTCAAGATACTCATAGCATTTATACATGAGTTGACCTTTTTCCACAAGGTAGTTATAAGAAATTAGTAGCAGAAAATCTCTTCAATCAGTAAGGATTTTGGTCAGCTGAATTTAAGCCCAGGGACAAGCCTGAGTTTAGGCTAAGGCACTGTAGCATTATTACTGGCAAGTTATTACAGGCACAGAACCGAGGAACTGTAATGCATATATTTGCCATATTGATGCAAGAGACTTTTTGCCTTGGAAAGTGACTTATCTCTCTGCCAACAGTTTAGTGACACTATTTTTCTTGATGACTGCCAGCCCCCAAATATTTTTTGGCAATGAGTTATGAGTTTTAGTTATGAAGAAAAGGAAATGTTATGCAAAGACAATCTAAATGCTTCCACATCAGAGCACAAAAACAAGTTCACAAGTCCACAAGTTCAAAAAAGACTGATATCTATTGACTCATTCAAATCTACAAACACACCCTAAATATTACTGTTCATTGTTCTGTTTTCCTAATCTAAGTTTAAGTAGTTTTTAGAAGTCTGTATTACATATCTTTCAAGACACTTGATATCTTATGCTCAGCAAAAGAAGATGTTAACTTTTTAATTTGTCCAGGATAAGCAAGCACAGAAAAGTAAAACAGAATTAAAGACAGAAGAAAACAATTATTTTTAGATGTTGAAATACTTTACAAGGGAAGAGCCAGGAATTTTGTCACCTTTATTAAAATCAATATTATCCTTGTAAACCCATATCCAGTTCAAAATGTGAGAAAAAATCTACTCTGCATTTAATATTCTTCACTCATTTCAGCTTGAGTTATTTTCAATATGCATCAGATAAAGTCTCATCATGCATCGAAAGATGTTTTTCTCTAGACAGTAGCATGATGCTGCCTTTCAAAATGCAATTAAACAACTAATTATAAAGAATATAAAAGAAGCTTACCTTTTACACCACCAAATGGGCCATAAGTCATATTACAAGCAGTTCTCTGAAGATTGTGCTCATACATCAGTTTAATCTGATACTGGTTCCCATGCTCCACATTCCCCTGAGTTCCTAGAAAAAAACGAAGGGTAAATAGTTCTTAATTTGATCTATACACTGTGGAAGAAATAAAGGAGTAACAGTGTAAAGAATCTGAAGAAAATGTAACTAATTTCTAGTGGCTTTTGAGTAGGCTCACACTGCTATTTTCTGGGAAAAAAATCACCTAGCTACAAAATTCCTATAGGCCATAACCAGAAATAAGGTCTCATTATAATATACATGTTAGAAAGACCTCACAAAAGGCCGAGATTTTACAACTCAAATGCATTTTTCATGTTGGGCACACCTCTAAGATCACAAAAAAGCTTTGATTGCCCTTGCTGAAGGGGGAAATTCTTATGATTCTCTTGTTATTTGGTAAATACACTATATCCAACTGCCAGCTTCAGCTGCAGTAGTCTTTGTCTCGAATGAAGCTGTAGCTGGTCAGCTACCATTTTACAAAGCTGTGTTTAGGGCACACTCATGACTTGCCTTTACTTTGCCTGAAATTGAATTGAGTGATCAGCAATGCAGACAATAGAGAAACATATGGTAACAAAAATAATTTTGCGATATACATCACATTCTCTGAAAAGGTCTGGATGACTTTTAATTTCCTGATTCCTTCAAGGAACTAGCAGAAAAAAAAGTCTTTCTAAAGAAACTGAAGTTCCTCTTTCGAGAATCAAGTTTTTCCTGAACCCCATGAAGAAAGTAAAGTTCATTACATAAAGTACAGTAATTTAAGGAGTATAAGCCGCACCATTTTGACTAAAATTTTGGTCCCAACCCAGAAGTGAGGCTTATACTCCGGACGGGACAATATATGAACGAAGTTCAGAAATTTGCCAACCCGGAAGCGCGAGCCTGCAGCAGCCTCGAGCTGAGCTGGAGCCCGCCCAGCCCTGGCAGTGCCGGGGCGGCCCTGCGCCAAGCAGCGCCCACCCGCCCCCGGCAGCGGGGCAGCTCCGAGCCGAGCCCAGCCCCAAGCCAAGCCAGTAAACCCCACGATCCCATGATTCTGTTACTAATTGGCAACTTTGTGAAAGTAGCATTCGGATCCTCATTGCAAATGAAAGTGCTGCTCATAATCTGGTGTGGTTTATATCTGGACAAAGAACAAAATGTTGCCAACACCCAGAAGTGCGGCTTATAATCAGGTGCAGCTTAGAATCGTGAAATTACCGTAATACTTAACAACTAATATTAGCAAGCAAGAAAAAAAGTAAACCAAAACCTTTGAGAACAGTCACATCAGCTGGGAAAAAGGTGTTTTCTATGTATAGAAAATCTTTCTATATAAAAAGGTGTTTTTCTACATATTTTTAAATCCTACCAAAATTTTAATTATACAAAGATTATTCAAATAACAACTTAACATTCTATGAAAGACTTGTAGCTTATGCTAACCTTTTAGGCAATTTCTCCAAAGAAATCAAGCACAGTCGCAAAAGATTACCCCTAAAGCAGGCTCACATTAGGGACAAGAGTGAAATAGACATGAGGGAAAGAGCCCTGCTGAGTAGTAACTAGATAATCAGCAATACTTCAGGATAAACAAGTTAGAAGATAATCAGTCTGCATATATTGACTGTAATACAATATCAAGGCTATAGTCAGCCCTGAATGATACTTTCATTTGTCACAAGAAGCAGCATAGTGGTTTTTATTATGAATAACAGATACGGTAACATGTATAAAGCAAGTAAAGATTCCACTTTATGAAAGTGTAGTTTGCCTTGAAAGCATGAAGAAGTAATGAGAGTTATTTCTCAAAGGAGCTTGTTTGAGAGTACCCACTCAGATGGCAGAAATTACCTTCAAAGCATGAATGCTTACAGATTAATATGAAAAGTCTATTAAAAGATAGCAAAATTTTACTTTTATTATTACTTAACTGCTAAAGCCATGTAGACCAAACAGCAAATTATAACTACTAAAGACTTCTAGACTTACTGTCATATGGTCTTAATGCAAATTTTAAAAGAAATTGTTTTAATAAAAATTGTACTGGTGGGCTACAATCCTAAGGCATAAACACTAATACCGCAAAGAGAAAGTACGAAAACTGCAGTACATCTCTAAGAATCTCTCCTCAGCAAAGGCCACTTTCACAGGTGTCTCCAGACAGTCAAAGAGAGTATAGAAACTTCATGACCATAAGGCACACCAGACTATAAGGCGCACCCCCGGGAGTCGGCAAATTTTACAACTTTGTAGATCATATAAGGCGCACTGGACTATAGGGGGCACTTTTTTTTTTGCAGCGAGGATCCGCCCCCAGCTACCCCCACGCGGTTGCTGGCCGAGGCCCCGCCTCAACCCGGCAGCCATGGGCCCCCAGGCCCGCCTGTACCCTGCGGGGCCAGGCTATACCTGCCACCACTCCGTGCAGCGTCCCCGGGGCCGGGCTCTGTCCGCCGCCACTCCGTGCACGGTCACCAGGGCCCCGCTGCTCCGGGAGTTCCCTAGCACTCCAGGTGCCCTGATGCCGGCGGGCCCACGCCCGGCCACCGCTGCCCCGATGCCGGCGGTTTTGCCCCCCAACACAGGCTGCGCCACCACTCTTTTCCACCCCCGCGCAACCGCCACCCTGATGCCAGCAATCCCGCCCCGCAGGGCCGCCACTCCAATGCCAGTGGGCCCACCCCACGGGGCCACCTCCCTGATGCCGGCGGGCCCGCACCAGGCTGCTGCTGCCCCGATGCCAGCGGCTTTGCCCCCTCGCCCGGGCTGCGCCGCCGTGCTTTTTCCCCCTCCGCGCAGCCGCCGCCCCGATGCTGGTGGGCTCACCCCAGCCCAGCACTGGCCTGATGCCGCCACCGGGTGGGCTCTGCTTGGCTGGGGACTGTTGCAGGTTCACACTTCCGGGGTGGCAAATGTCGCAACTTTGTACATCATATAATGCGCACCAGACTATAAGGTGCACTTCCGGTTTCAGGGGAAAATTTTAGTCAAAAGGGTGCGCCTTATAGTTGTGAAATTACTGTACATTTTTGTAACCTGTCTGACTACAAGGCTGTAAATAGGAAACAAGTTGCTTCTACAATAAAACCATGTTCTTGTAATGAAAGGAATCATAGTGTCCCTGTATGGAGAAAATGAACACCATGTTGTCTATTAAATTTTGAAGATGAGTGTACCATTAATAGACCTCTTAAATCTGTGCTTTGCTCTGAGCATAAAGAATTTTAAAAATCAAAGCACAGAATATATATTTCATGTCTAGGCTCTTCACACACACAGAGAACACATCATATAGAATTTCCAGTCAAAGGAAGTAGAAAAAAGAGGATTTAAGACAAAATACAATGGTTTCACCTTCTTACTAGTATAACCTCCTGTCTTCTCATGGGCTACCTCACCAATGTTCTGGCTTTCTAAAAAATTATCTGGACTTCTGAGTTCAGAAAGAATCATAATTGATTATTTTTAAAGAGCTAAGTAGGTTGGCGTTATACAACCATTTATTCATTAGCATGCTGAACAATAACACCAATTCATAAAACCATAATGAGAACGAGTTGCTCACAATCACTGAGCATCACACACATCACAGCATCTCAGGCATGGAGTAGATCAGCAAACTTCTGCTAAACCTAATTACTAATGTCTCCTTTTCATACATGGGCTTAAGTGAAAGAACATGACTGCAGATCTTCAGTGATGATGAGCAAACACTGTATATACAAAGTTCAACATTAACCTAATCCAGACTTTAGAATACACTTAAAATCACTGGAAAGTTTGAATCTGTAAACTAACCTGAAACAGCATACACACACAGTTTTCGGCAATGCAACACAGCCAGATGAAGTCCTTCAGTACCGCTGTAAAGAAGGATATAAAAAACACTATTTTCAGATAAATTCAAATAGAACTTATATAGGATAAAATTCAGGTAACATGTTGAAATTGCTTTCATGTGTAGGCTAAATGCAAAGGTTTGGGTGTTAGATGCTAGCAGAAAAACTCAGAAGTAATGATCTCCCTAAATTCATGCTGAAGTGTTTGGAGTTAATTTCAAAATCAAAATGAATCCTTTAAGAACGTAGATTGAGATTAAAATATGAAGAGCAACACAACTATTTCCCAAGTTTAGTTTGAAACTAAAAGTTTGAAATTTAGTTTGAAATAAGGTGCTGTTAATCTTTCATAGAGGGATGATACATGGATCAAACAAACATTATTCAGCAATATCAGACACTACTTTTTTTTAAATTCACTTTTGTACTAGTTGCATGGAACCTTCAAACTCTCACATTCTTCTTCCTCCAAATACAAATAGTATTTTAGCAAAGTACTTGTGCTGCAAATACAGAAAATGTTTTAGCTCATTTCACAGAGTAAGACATAACTCCTGCAGAGTCCTTCCATGACTTCTTGACCCTTTGTCTCAGAGAATGAATCTTTCCCATGGTTAATACAGATTTTACTTTCATTTTTTAAATAAAGCTCATGCTACAGTATTAGAAGTTCATTTCAAAATTAAAATTCCTTCAGGAACTAATTACTAAAATAAATTCTTCCTAAGTAGATTCTCTTACAGCTAATTAACTATAAGGTGTTTTCCTTAGCGTCACAGTATCTCTCCTCTACATGGCCACTTGTTTCCACTAAATTCATTAGAATTAAGGATCTTCTATCCTCTATCAAACAGGAAACAAATGGCCAGTATTACATCCTAGACTATAACTAGTCAAGTATTCTTAACACCTTAAAAGAACTTTAAATGTTAAGTTTTTCCTATTCTACATACTTCAAAAAATTATATAACTATCTGGAAGATTATCCTCTATATATACCTTATGTAAAAATCTCTCATGAAGATGATTCAAGAAGCAGATCAAATTCATACTACAGGATTCATAGATGTGATAAATAGTTGTTCATCTAGAAACTGAAAACTCACCCTCCAAAACAAAGGAAGAAAATCACATCTAAGACTTAAACAAACAGCACCATAGCCTGCCATTTACTTACGAAACAAATTTTCCCACTTCCACCTGCAATATTGGTTCTTGCAACTGCACTTCCAAGAGCAAGTCTTCAGGCTGAATTTCATCTCCAGGTTTCACTGGATGAGGATTAAAGATTCGGAGATATCCCTTATAACTGCCCACAATAACTTTATCTACAAAACAAACAAACAGACAAACAAAAGCAATACATAGGATACTACATGATGCAATAGTATATGTGGAATTCAATTTGCTGTGGAGTGCTTCAAGTAATACCCTAAAAAGACAGAATATTGACATGATTGTATTAATGTTCATTGTGGTCTGTCTTCTAGTTTAACTTTACCAATCACATTTTTTGCAGAAATGCGAATATCTGTCAGCACCAGTGATAGCAGCAATAGGGTTGAGTGTTTATGGGTAAGAATCAGGGAAAGGCCAATGAAGCAGATGTCATGGTGGGAGTCTTGTTACAGACCACCCAACAAGGACAAAGAGGCAATGAAATATTCTACAGGCAGCTTGAAGAAGTCTCACAACCACCAGCCCTTGCTCTTGTCGGGGACTTCAACTCACCAGATGTCTGCCAAAACACAGCAGAGAGGAACTGTCTAGAAGGTTCCTGGAGCATATGAAAGGTAACTGCCTTACACAACTGGTGAAGGAGACAACTAGGGAAGGTGCCCCATTGGATTTGCTGATTGTGAACAGAGAAGGATTTGTAGGTGATGTGATAGTTGGAGGCTGTAGTGGGCACACCAATCACAAAATTTTTTTTTCAATTCTTAGAGGAGGAACGAAGGGAAACAGCAGAACTGCTGTCATGGACTTCCTGAGGGCAGACTTTCACCCATTTAGGAGACTAGTTGACAGAGTCCGTTGGAAGGCAATCCTGAAGGGCAAAGGACCCAGGTAGGCTGAACATTTGTAACAAAGGAAGTCTTAAAAGGTACAGGACTAGGCTGTCCCCATGTGCCAAAGCAAGTTTTTAGGGAAGAATACCATCCTGGCTGCACAGAGCATTAGTTGGAACTCAGGAAAAAGAGGAGATATGACCTTTGGAAGAAGAAGCAGCTGAATCAGAGAGGCTGAATCAGCTGTATTGTAAGATTATGCAGGAAGAAAATTACAAGGGCCAAAACCCAACTAGAAGTTAATCTAGCTACTGCCATAAAATACAATAAAAATGTTTATATTAATACATCAGCAGCAAAAGGATGAACAAGAAGAAGCTCCATTTTTATTTGGTATGGGGGAAACAACATAGTGACAAAGGATGAGGAAAAGGCTGAGGTACTTAGAGCTGCCTTTGCCTAAGTCTTCAATAGAGCAACAGTTGTTCTCTGGGTACCCAGCTCCTGAGCTGGAAGACAGGAACAGGGAGCAGAACAAGGCCTGTATAATGCAAGGAGAAATGGTCAGAATTCTGCTACATCACCTAGACACAAACACAAGTCTATGGGAACAGATGGGATCCACCCAGAAACATTGAGAGAGTGGAAGCCACTCTCTGCCATTTATCATCAGTCCTGGCTGACCAGGGAGCTCCAAGTTGAAGTTAGCAAATGTGATGCCTACTACAAGAAGGGTCAGAAGGAGGATCCAGGGAAGTATAGGCCAGTCAGTCTGACGTCAGTACCAGGGAAAGTCATGGAACATAAAATCTTCAGTGCCATCATGCAGCATGTACAGGACAACCAGGGCATCAGACCCAGCCAGCAGGGGTTTAAGAAGCACAGGTTCTCTTTGACCAACCTGATCTCTGTCTATGACAAGGTGACCAGCCTGATGAAAAAGGGACAGATTGTGGATGTTGTTTACCTCGACTCTAGTAAATCTTTGACAGTATTTGCCATAGCATTCTCCTGGAGAAACTGGATAGTCACAACTTAATCAGGTGTATTGCTTGGGTAGAAAAGTGGCTGGGTAGTTGAGCCCAGAGTGGTGCTGAATTAAGTTACAGCCAGTCAGTGACTGGTCAAGAGTGACGTTCCCCAGGGCTCAGTATTGGGGCCAGTCCTGTTTAATATCTTTATCAACAGCCTGGATGAGGGGATCAAGTGCACCCTCAGTAAGTTTGCTGATGACACCAAGCCGGGTGGGAGGGTAGATCTGCTGGAGGGTAGGATGGCTCTATAGCAAAATTTGGACAGGCTGGAACAATGGGTGGAGGCCAATCATATGAGGTCCAACAAAGCCAAGTG
Source organism: Turdus rufiventris (assembly GCA_013186435.1). Taxonomy (NCBI): domain Eukaryota; kingdom Metazoa; phylum Chordata; class Aves; order Passeriformes; family Turdidae; genus Turdus; species Turdus rufiventris. Next base: position 1,413,503 of record PYHW01009662.1, on the reverse strand, counting down.
TCAAGTCATTCACTTCAATCACAATAACCCCATGCAATATAACAGAGTGGGGGAAGAATGGCTGGAAAGCTGCCCAACAGAAAAGTACCTAGGTTTACAGGTGACAGCAGCTGGCACATAAGCCAGCATGTGCCCAGATGGCCAAGAAGGCAAATGGCATCCTGGCTTGTATCAGAAAGTGTGTGGCCAGAGAAGTATTGCCCCCCTGTAATCAGCACTGGTGAGGTTTCAACTCAAATAATGTATTCAGTTTTGGGCCCCTCACTACAAGAAAGTCATGAGATGGTAGAGCATGGCCAGAGAAGAGCAACAAAGCCAGTGAAGGGGTTAGAGTTGCACTAGGGGCTGTAAAACCTAGATGGGATATTAGGAAAAATTTCACCAAAAGTCTTGTGAAGCACTGGAAGAGACTGCCAAATGAAGTGGCTGAATCACCACCCCTGATGGTATTTAAAACACATGTAGACATACTGCTCAAGGATATGGTTTAGTAGCGAATACAGAGTGTTAGCTGTTGGACTAAATGTTCTTAAAGGTCTTTTCCAACCTAAATTACTCTAATGAATTTCTACTGAAAAAGGTTGTACACCAAATCAGTAACAGCTCAACTTTATTCAAGTTATCCCAAAAAGGGAGAATCTTACATTAAAATAATTTTAGAAGAGTATGGCAGCAAGGAAGTGAAACTCAAGTATCTCTACCAGACAAAAACAAAGCTCCAAGGTGAGTATGAGATCACAAAGACACCAAGAATTTATTAATTTTAAAAAATACACAAAAACTCTCCCTGACAGCAAAGATCATTTCTCATTTTTAATGACTACACAGAAACAGAGTTTACTCAAGCACAGTCATTTACTTCTATCGTCACTTATTTTCCGGATCAAAAGGGTTGTTAATTTGTTTTTCTGAATTCTTAACCCTTTTTTCACCTCCCTTTTTCACCCCTTTGGTTTTTACAAGTCACAATGTGTTTGCTCCCATGACTAACTGAAAACTCTTTAAAATAAAGATCTCTACCATTGAGGGAATAAAATAAGAGAGGTTACTGTGAACACAAGCAAGAATTAACATATTTAGCAGCTTACAAATATAAAAAGAGAGAACTGAATTTGTCTTCTTAAGGCTACAAGGACACATTAAAGATAGTAGACCTAAAACTGACTAGTCAACTAGCCTGGCTAATAAGCTTTCAACATGCACTGGTCAAAGTAAACCTACATATGTGTGCCTTAAAAGCCATCAATTTTAATTTGAATTTACCTTGTCCACTGCCACTATTGTCAACATCAGCAACACACAGACAGCCTTGGTCAAACTCTTCCTTTTCTCCAAGAATGGTGGACCACCAGTCTCTAGCTTTAAACAAGGACATTCTTCTTTACTGAAAAGGAAACAAACCACTGTCAAAGTCTATACTAATACATGCAATTGTTTATACCAAAAACTTATAAGGTTTCCTTAAGCATATCACCCCTCTCAGCTTCACATTGCACTAGTGTGAGCTAAAAGAATGTTAATTCCAGGTATCTTGAGTTTCTGGTTATACAGTTAAGAAAACAACCTCAGAATCTAATTGTCATTAGTTAAATTAGTTGTGATAGACACTGCCCGCCAGACGAAGAAAATGCAACAAAATAACAGACTTTTAAAAACTGTTAAATGCTAACTGCCTTCTGTTACAAGCACTAAGCAATAAAAAAGCTTTCAGAGTCACAGAACTGGGGTCTCTTCTCTTATCAAGGAGTACCAGAGAGAAGAGAGGGGGAAAAAAAATCTGATGCAAGTTCTCTGCAAGAGGAATTATTTTTAGGCAAGTAAATGGAGACGTAAACAGACGACATCAAAACTTCCATTGTTTAATCGCCTTCAAGCTGCTCCAGTGACACGACTAAAGAACTCGGTCATATAGGACACAAATCAGCTTTTCTGCTCTCTACCTGATGTTATTTTAAGAAGGGGGGANGGGGGGGGGGGAAGGAGCGAGGAGACTAATCCCTTTGCGGGCAGCTTGACAATAGCATTATCCTAGTTCAAAACTCACAGCTCAGTCCCTACGGACCCGGACACACTCGATCCCACAGCCCGCACAGGAGGCGAGGTGCTGCCATGCATCCCGGGAAGACGGGATTCAGAACACACGCAGCTGCAAGCCCGCGCCTTTCCTCTTTCAAGGAAACCAAGTACGGCACACAAAATCACTTATTTCCCACCTTTTACCCGTCGCTATGCCGGCTAGGCAACCTGCTGCCGCCGAGTGCGGGCACAGCAGAGCCCTCCACACACACCTCCTCACTCCCTCTTGTCCTCCTTCACAGAGTCCCTGAGCAGCACACACAGCACCTACAGCGAGCCTGGGACACAGACACATACACAGATACAGACACACATCCCCGTGAGAGCCGGAAAAGGGAGACGGAGCTTGGCGGGGGCTTACTTGGGCGGGCGGCGACAGCTCCCTGGCACGGTGCAGTCCGAGCCGCCCCGGTGCGGTAGCGCCGCTTCCTCACAGGAGCTCCTCGCTCAGGCGCGGCCCAAGGCGAGACACAGAGCAGCAGGACTATAGGCGCAGTCAGACCGCCGCCGCCATCTCCAGCACCCTCCCTTTCCCCACCGCTGGCACCAACCGTTCTCCGCCCCACACCCCGCCCAGAGGAGAGCTTGGGAAATGTAGTTTGGGAAACGGCGCCATGGGCCGTTGGGCTTTCTCACTTCGTCCTGTACTTGGGGGGAAGAGCAAAGAAGAGAAACATTTCTTTTGTATTTTAGAAGATGAGGGTGGGAAAAAAGAAAACAAAAAACCAACCCTAAGCATTCGGTGGCTTGTACTATTTCTTTTTCATACCCCTCACAGAAACCTCTTGCTCTCGAGGGGCCCAGCTCCACCCTTCACTGTGCGGCCACCCTTTCCCTCCCCCTTTCCCCTGTGGCGTGGTACGGCCGGCGAGGAGCCGGGACGGCGGGGCGCGTGAGGCACCGTGGTTGCCGACTCGGCTGTCGGGCAGGATCCCGCTTCTTCGCCCACACCGAGGGCGCAGCCGCTCTTCCCCGCAGCGGCTCCCGGCGCCCCGGGAACTGCTACCATGGACAGGACCGCCGTGGCCAAGATGGGAGCTGTGGCGAGCGCCAGCGTGTGCGCGCTGGTGGGCGGGGTGGTGCTGGCGCAGTATATCTTCACCATGAAGAAGAAGACGGGTAGGAAGACCAAGATCATCGAGATGGTACGTGGTAAGAGGCCGAGAGTCCCTCGGTCCCCGGACGCACGCCCTTCTCCTTGTCCTTCTCCTGCGGCCAGCGGCTCCCCACGGAGCCAGGCGGATATCCCGAGGGGATATCTGGAGGGACAGAGGGAGGACCTAGAGCTCAGTTTGGAATTTCTGTAAGGACGGGAGCTGGAGGCAGAAGCAGCTGTTCCACCTCAGCGTGATCCACTAGCATGCAAAAGGTGCGTGTGGAAACGATCTACGCTGTCCTGCCCGGCCCACATGTACCTGTAAGAGACATACGTACCCGTGGGTCTTTTGTGGTAATTTACAACCCTGCTTGCAGTTTGTTTAAAAGAAAAATGGACACGCATACACACGTGTTCAACCATCTGTTGAAACTGGGAAGCACAGTCTGTTCACGGTTACTATAAAAGGAAGATGAAGCTCGCTGTCTCTTGCTGTCCTTGTTAAACTTGTTGTTTAGGAAGTTGTTTAAATAAACTGCTTATAAATAATTCGGTCATAGAAGATCATAGTTTGGACAAAGTGCTAATTATGTGGAAGTCCTTCAAATTTTGTAATTTGCACACCACCTTACCAAAGAACTGAACTCAAATCGTCAAGGGCGCTTGATGTTGGCTAATGGGTATTTTGTGATCTCCCCTGCTGAATTTTACCAAAAGCTCTGATGAATTTTTATAATTACACGTGGAAACAGATTTTAGTAAGAGCTGGGGTTCCTGTATGTAAATTGCTAACTGAGTACTCATTTGGCCCCGCGTTGCCATTCTTGCCAGTGGAATTCATGCAGTGCAGTTTGTGATAACGTGGGTCCAAATAAGAATTCTACTTTGAGTTTTTGCTGATTGTAGAGACATCACTTACTGTTGAAAAAAATACTGTTTCTAGTCATCAGTCATGTCATCTGACAATTTTGAGGGGTTCCTTGCTCTTTAGTTTCTTCAAGCCTACTTCCAACAGCTTGTGGGAGAGCAGAAAGTTTGGATTGCCACTTTAGAGAGGTTTTAGATCTATTTCTGTGAAAAGGCTTTGGACTCTATAGTAGGATTTTACAAAACTAATTTGAAAACTTAACAGTGGCATAACATTGGTCAACTATAATTTTATTTTTTTTTTAATTCTGGTACTGTAATACAGGAACTTACTTGTGAGGTATGTGGACAATAAAGTAGCAGCATCTAAAAGCTTGATCATGAGTGCTCAGAAGGGAAATCCAATTGTTTCACTAACTTGTGTTCATACCTGATTTGAGCTGTAGTTCAGAAAGTACCTAATAATTGCTGAAATGTGTTTATATTAACTTTCTGTAAAATGTTTAAGTGGTGTTTTGGCTGGGAAGACTTGAACTTTGCCAAGATTTTGACTTTGGTAAGGGAAAAAATCATTATGCCAATGCTAAACCGATTTCTGGCAAGTGATTTTCTTAGGTATGTGCTTCAGATAACATTTTCAGATCAATGTTCTTAGACACAAACCTATGATCCTAAGTAGATATTTCCAAAATTACACTTCTATGGTTAGAACTTTTCTCAGCTTTAAATTGCAAGGGAAAAATTAAGCTTGTTGAAAGCATGTCCGATTTCTCATGCAGAAACGTTTTATCAATTGGATGCCACACATTCACATTCAGAGACTGAGCATTTCAGCTGATATTCAGGTTAGCAGTTTCCCCAGCTAGCAAACATCCTTAGTTCTAAAGGTGCGAGTCTTCTGTCTTAAGTAGTATTTTCAGTGAACACATATATTCAGGCTGTGCAATTTCTTTGAAATAAGTGAAATAGTGATGTAAACTGCATACTAAGAAGTTGAATTTGTCAGGTATGGACAAAAATGTGTACATATGTTTTACTTGAATATGCTGCATTCTGAAGAGCTTTCTTTTATCCACCCATGCAGATTTGATTCAATGTTTGTCATTTGCAAGACACTGTATCAATTTTATTTTATGACAAGAGAGACCTTTCTTTGAGCTGTGCAGGAGAAGATGCTGTTTTCCAGTCTGTAACTTAGTATAATTTAGGATGTTGGTAAGGAACAATACTGCCTTACTGAAATGTATTTCCTTCCAATACCAGGCTGGTCTTCAGTGTTAGATTAAAATTGTGGGATCATTCTTGTATTTTCAGCAGATTTTTTTTGTTCAAATTTTCTTTGGGGAACATTACACTTCAGTTTTATATCCACATTAGACTCAGAATTACCTTGATGTATAACTTTTATTGAAAGCAGTAGAGAGCAGGCCTATTTACACCTTAGTTATGTGAATGAAATTTTATTTCATTATAATTAACTGCAGCAATTTTTTTCTTAGTCAAAATAAAATTAGATGAATATAAAACCCAAGCATAAGTAAAACAAAATACAGCTGTGTTTAAGTGCTAAGAAGACAGGGACTTTACAAATCAAATAGAACTTCTGTAAGACAAGTTAATAGCAAGGATTATGATGCCAAGACTTTTTATTGTGAAGAAAAGTGGAAGGGGTTCTCAAGCACTGTGGGAAAGGGTAACCCTCTTTCTTTGCTGAAAAATGAAATCAAGTAATTCTTAAATATCTAGCTCACATTTCAGTAAATTAATTCCTTAAGCACACCAATTAACCTGATACAGAAATCTGAGCTTAATGGAGACACCTTAATATTACATCATCTTATTTGATAAAAAAGGTTTAAATTTATAATTGAAATGTTAATATTGTCTCTTCATCCAGGGTGTGTAATTTGTGAATAGTGAGTTTCCCTTAGACACTCATGAATGTAGACAGAGTTACTTCAACTCCACTTCTGAAGTAAAAGAGGCATTAATAGTAATGGTCACATGAAGTTTCACTCCGTATGGCAAGAAACAACCATCTCTCCAAGCCTTTTGTTATTGTTTGCGCAGCCACCATGCCAATTCTGTAAAACTTTCTAAGTGTTTCCAAGTCAGGTGAAAGCAAAAGTTAGCCACAAGGTTGCTAAGTTTAAATAAAGAATTACAGTAAGTTCATGAGTATAAGCCGCACTTCCGGGTGTCAGCAGTTTTTCGTACTTTGTCCATATATAAGGCGCACCGGCGTATAAGCCACACTTTCATTCTCAGTGAGGATGCTCGCGCAACAAAGTAACCAATATATAACAATCACACGATCGCAGGTTTTACTGGCAGATGCTCAATTCGCGAGCTCCGCTCCCTCCATGCTGCTGCAGGAGTCTGCTTTCCCCTGCGCCGCGGTGCTGGCAGGATCCCGCTCCCCCTGCCATGCAACAGAGTAACCAATTTGTAACAACCGCGCGATCGCGGGTTTTACTGGCAGGTGCTCAATTCACAAGCTCAGCTCGGCCCGCAGTTCACATTTCTGGGTTGTCAGATTTCAGAACTTTGTCCATATATTGGATGTTCCAGAGTATAAGCTGCACTTCCGGGTTGGGACCAAAATTTTAGTCAAAAGGGTGCGGCTTATACACATGAAATTACTGTAATTAGATTTTCATGGTAACTTTTTAGAAAATATTTCCAGGTATTTTAGAAAGAGATTAAACCTTATAGTAACATTCAGTCTTTTGGATTTTTCAAGCCACAGACAAGTTTGCAATTAAGTTTTGGATTCCTATACAGCAAATGGTTGTACTGCCAATAGACTTAATTTTTGATTACTCTTTACCAAACCTTTTATCAGCTCATCAGAAAACAGGTGACAAACCAGAGCAAAAAACATTGCCTAAATCTTTCAGAAACATTCACCTGTAAGCAGTAGCCCAAATTAATTAAAATATGGAGTTAGCATAAGAAAAAACTTAGAGTAGTAACAATATTTTTCATAAACAAACTTGTTTAAATCTTGGGGGTTTTTTCAGCAGCTTGTTCCTCACTCTTTGGTATTGGAGCTTTTTATTGTTTTGTTTGGGGGTTTTTGTGGGGGGTTTTGTGGGGGGGGAGGGGTTGGGGGTTTGTTTGTTTGTTTGTTTGTTTAGAATAAGAAACATAATGCAGCTGTTTGAAAACGGAATACCAAAATACCTAAAACTGAGACTTCCTTTCTCAGGTTTCTTTTCTAGAAAACTGGGCAAGTATGTAGTTACATTTGTCTATTTCTCCAAGCTGCCCCTGAAGTGAAAGATGTAATTACAGTAATTTCATTATTATAAGCCGCACAATTTTGACTAAAGATTTGGTCCGAACCTGAAGTGCGGCTTATAATTAGGTGCAGCTTATATATGGAAAAAGAGCGAAAAGTTGCAGTCTTAGTTTGGAGGACAGGTGTCTGCTAAGAAAGGCAGGAGCTTCTCTTTGAAATGGAGAATGTAAACCCCTCCCTCCAAATTATTATAA